>CM038465.1:16098042-16578992 GCA_021464415.1 Lonicera japonica
AAATAATGAATTCAACTTTAGTGGATGAGCGTGCAACCGTGCGTTATTTCTTAGAAGACCAATATATCGGGTTGTGGCCAAGATAAACTATATAAGCACTAGTGGAGGAGTAGTCATCCTTAGTACCGGCCAAGTCAGCATTTAAAAAGGCATGAAGTGATAGAGATGTGTAACGGTGCAAGGCAAGACCATGATCACCGGTACTAGAGATATAGCGCCATGGGGTACTTATTGCTACACTGTTATGCCGTTTGGGTTAAAAAATGCCGGGGCTACATACCAACGGGCCGCGACCACATTATTCCACGACATGATTCACAAAGAGGTCAAAGTATATGTAGATGACATGATTATCAAGTCCCTGGACCAAGAAAGCCATGTCGCAACTCTTCGAACTTTTTTGAAAGACTTATTCGATTTCAAATGCGGTTGAATCCTCAAAAATGCATATTCGGGGTCACTAAAGGAAAAATGCTGGGATACATCGTCAGCAAAAAAGGAATAGAGGTTGATCCGGCAAAAATAAAGGCGATACAGGAAATGCCCGTTCCAAAGACCGAGAAAAAAATTCGAGGTTTTCTTGGAAGATTATAGTTCATTAGCAGATTCATTTCGCAACTGACTCAAACATGCGAACCAATCTTCAAACTCCTCCAAAAAAGCTCTGATGGACAATGGAACGAACAATGCCAAGAAGTGTTTGATAAGATCAAACGATACTTAACTAATCCACCCGTCTTAGCGCCTCCTCAAACGGGTATTCCGTTGATTCTATACATGTCTGTCAACAACTCCTCAGTGGGGGCAATGTTAGCACATCATTTGTTGAAAACCAAGACTGAAAGAGCAATATATTATCTAAGCAAAAAGCTTTCCCCTGGAAAACAAAATTATACAGCCTTAGAGAAATCATGTGCTGCCTTAGTCTGGGCCACTAAAAAGTTACAGCATTACATGTTAGTCTTTTCTGTGATCTTAATATCTCGCATGGACCCTTTGCGATACTTATTCGATAAGCCAGTTCTGACCAATAGAATGGCTAAATGGGTATTTTTGCTATCCCAATTCGACATCTCCTACGTTACCCAAAAGGCGGTCAAAGGGCAAGTTATTGTAGATCATCTAGCCGAAAACCCTATCATTGATGCTGAGATAGAGGAATTTGAATTTCCTGATGAGAGCATTATGGAAATCATGGAAGATAATGAGTGGAAAATGTACTTTGATGGTGCCTATAATCAGAACGGGAATGGTATTGGAATTCTGTTGATATCGCTAGATCAAACTCATGCTCTTATGTCGTTTCGTCTAGAATTTCCTTGCACTAACAACATCGCCGAATATAAGGCTTGTATCGTGGGGTCTGCAAAAAGGGGTACAAAAAATTCAAGTATTTGAGGACTCATTACTAATTATTCATCAAATTTTGAAGAAATGGAAAATTAAAGAAGAGAAAAGAAGCTTATGCCATTCCTAGCCCAGCTTGAAGAAACCTCTGAGAAATTTGATTGTGTAGAATTCTTCTATATATCGAGAACGCAGAAAAATTTCACCGACGCATTGGCTACTCTGGCTTCCATGATTGAAATATCGGGAGAAAAGGAAGAAATTCAGATTCAGATACATAAACGATCTAATCCAATATATTGCCTATCACTTGATGTAGAAAGTGGAAGCTCAGTTAAATCAAATGTTTGGTACTACGACATCTGGCAGTTACTCAAAAACAATGAGTACCTAACGAATACAGATAAAGCCACTCGAGTTGCACTTCGGCGACTTGCGTCTCGATTCATTATATGTGTTGGAAAGCTGTACCGAAGAAATGATGATGGCATACACCTTTAATGCCTCAATGAGGAAGAATCTAGGGCAATGATGGAACAAATTCATAGTGGAGAATGTGGCCCACACATGAGTGGTCATACATTGGCAAGAAAAATTATCCGTCAAGGGTATTATTGGCTAACAACGCAAAAGGATTGTTTCGAATATGTCAAAGGCTGTCATTAATGCCAAATATATTCCAAAGCTCAAAAGTTGCCGCCAAAAGAACTATATCCTATGACACCTCCATGGCCGTTTTCAATATGGTGTATCGACATAATCGGTAAAATCTTACCAAAGGGTAGCAATGGACACGAGTACATACTAGTTGCCATTGACTACTTCACAAAATGGGTTGAAGCCGAATCTTACAAAGAGTTAAATGCCAAGAACATTGCTCGTTTTATCTGATAAAACATCATATGCCAATATGGGGTCCCGCATGAAATCATATCCGATAATGGTTGACATTTTGAAGGCGAAGCTAACGACGTCATGGAAGAATATAGGATCAAACGACATAAATCCTCTCCGTATCGTCCATAAACTAATGGGGCTGTTGAGTCAACCAACACAAATTTAAAACACATCATCAGCAAAATGGTAAAGAATGGTAGAGATTGGCCCGAAAAGCTCCCATATGCACTCTGAGGGTATCGTACAACTGAAAGAGTTTCCACAAGATCAACTTCGTTTTTTCTCACTTATGGCATAGAAGCAGTTTTACCAGTCGAAATGGAAATACCTTCATTATGGGTTATCTTGGAAAATCAGGTTAATGAAACAGATTGGATATCAGCACGATATGAGGAATTGGCCGTGATTGATGAAAAACGGTTGAAAGCCTCATACCAACATCAAGGGTATCAGAAACGCATTGCAAGGGCGTTCAACAAAAAGATTCGAAACAGAGGCATTATTGTGGGAGATCTAGTGTTAAAAGAAATTCGAGAACCCACTCGAGATCCGAGAGGAAAATTCGCACCTAAGTGGACAAGCCTTTATATTGTCACAAAAATACTATCTAGGGGTGCCACACACTTAACTGATGTCGATGGACAAGAGTTGAATTCACCAATCAATTTGGATCATCCGAAGAAATATTATCAGTAAATTGTCATCATGAACTACGGAGACCTGAGCCCCATGAGAAAAGGAAAAGTAAAAGGACTGATAATGTAACACCCCCGCCTTAATTTACAGGATATCACTCATAATTAAGGCCTGGAGTGTCATTAAACCGCCTTAGTTGGACTAAGATAGGTGTATGAGAAGAATATATCAATAACAATACATGCATCAAGTAAGGATAAGTACGGGATACAAACTGATATTATAACTTGCAAATGTGCATCACAGATATATAAACCAAGCTGTGCAATTTCCCAAAAGTATATGCAAACTTCGGGCTAGCCGTGGCTTCCCGTCAAACATACATACTACCAAAAATTTAACCATAGTATCAAAGCTCTATGTCGTCCCAGGTCCCGCCATACTCTTGTCTTCATTAGACTCCTCAGCACCTAGAATATTTTTGGAAAACGGGGTGAGCTATACGCTCAGTATGGGTGATAATAACGAGAGTATTATATTTAAAAAAAACACTTTAGTTTAAGATCACAAGTTTTATAAACAATGCATACATATGCTAATGCAGGTTACCTCCCTTGTGTCAACTTTAGAGCCACGCAGCCAGAATATATCAATACTGGTTAAGAATTTAATAAGGACCTGACCGCCCGAAAGAGTAATCCGATAGTCGTCATAAACTGGCCCATTGGCCTCAGAGAATACCATGCAATCATGACTGAGTTGGACCACAAGTCCATCAATAAAATCATATCAACAAAATCATCAGTGCCTAGCCGTTGTCTAGATTTCTGTGCTACACACTGCTAGCTTTAGACAGCCGACGCGTTGCTGCCCTCCGGAGGTTTAGGGATTTTCAACCCAAGGGCACTAGGCCCTACTTATTTTCCATACCGGTAGGCACAAACATATATTTATCTCCCTTCATCATTAAAGGGCAACAATAGAAACATATCTAGATCCATGTCAGGATCTTATCATACCCCAAAATGATATAATGATTTTAACAAGCTTCATTCGTCATGAAATAAGAGGTATACACTCACCAAACGGGCCATAAGAATAGTTTTGAACTTGCCGAGGGACCTCCAAGATTGTGGTTAACACAATGATAATATATGGTATGCAGAACATGCTATTAAACATGTAGATAAAGCAATTTATACCATGTACACCCAAAGAAATCTCATTACATATCTCTTGGTACACACAATTCATCAACCAACCAATTCTAGTAACAAACATCATTTGTACAACCAAGAGATATTTCACATAATTCAATTAACAATTTATATTGGGTGTAGATGGTATATCTTGCCCCAAATATTTCATTCGTAACCATATAAAATATAAAAACAACATGAGTTATTTTCTATTCAAGATTCCAAACAAATATAAATCAAACACAAGGATTCTTGAGTAACAAAATCATATTATCAAGTTTTAAAGGTGAGATAACCCCCTACCTCAACTAATTAGCGAAGAAGAAGGAGGAAAAATGAAGGTTTTGGCAAGCAAACCTCCCAAAGAAGACGATGAATAGTAAAAAGGGGGATGATTAGGAGGATTTGGAGCTTTTATCTCGGATTGATGTTGAAAAATGAGTGAGAATCCTTCCAAGAACCCACCTCTATTTCTCTCTAGAGCCTTCTAGTTGTTAGGAGTGAGTTTGGGTCTAAATTGAGGCAAAAATTGGTGAACAAATGCTTTAAAATAGCCCAAAACCGACATAGCCTGTTGCCGGACCGATCTAAAAAAAGATTAGACCGTCCACATCCCAGAAAACTGCCCAAAATTAAAGGCCGAACCGGTCTGGAAATTCCTTAGATCAGTCCGCGAGTAAAAAATGTGCTCTTGCGCACTGTATGTAATTTGGCCATAAGTTTTCACTCGGGACTCCGATTGAAGTGATCTTTATGTCCAAGGAAAGGTAATTCAATGATCTACAACTTCCTAGAAGAAAGTTTTTCAAATTCTGGATGGATAAATCCCAAAAATTCGACGAAGACAGCGCTCTGCCGAAGCGCTACCAAATGATCATAATTTAGCGATGGGCCTACTTCGCACCCTGTTTTGACCAACGGGGATGATTCGGAGGATTTGGAGCTTTTATCTCGGATTGATGTTGAAAAATGAGTGAGAATCCTTCAAAGAACCCACCTCTATCTCTCTCTAGAGCCTTCTAGTTGTTAGGTGTGAGTTTGGGTCGAAATTGAGGCACAAATGGGTGAAAAAACGCTTTAAAATAGCCCAAAACCGACATAGCCTGCTACCAGACCCATCTAGAAAAAGATCAGACCGTCCGCATCCCAAAAAACCACCCAAAAAGTAAAGGCCGGACCGGTCTGGAAATTCCTTAGACCAGTCCGTGGGTAAAAAATGTGCTCTGGCGCACTGTACGTAATTGGCCATAAGTTTTCACTCATGACTCCAATTGAGGTGATCTTTATGTCCAAGGAAAGGTAATTCAATGATCTACAACTTCCTAAAAGAAAGTTTTTCCAAATTCTGGATGGATAAATCCCAAAAATTCGACGAAGACAGCGCTCTGCCGAAGCGCTACCGAATGATCATAATTTAGCGATGGGCCTACTTCGCACCCTGTTTTGACCAACGAGGAATATGAATTAGCTTTCGGTCAAAACAAGAAAGTTATAGAATGGTATGAAAACTAGACACTTTTGCCAATGAAATCTTAATCGAACAAGAAATGAAGAAATTACAATAGCTCAAAGTAAGATAGAATCAACGAATAGTGAAGAACCAAAACTTCCTATTTACCAACCGAAATCAATTTGGACCACCTAAATCACCAAACGATCATTCACACGAGTATAAAGGAATTAATAAAACATAATTAACATTAATATAAATATAGAATGTTACAGATAATGTACCATTTGGGGAAACGTAGGCAACCTGAATAAGACATTTAGGCCCGGTCTATTATCCAAAAATAAACTTCATTCGTCAACCAGAGAGCACAGGGAAAACAAAGAGGTTTTCCTTATATAACCAAACATTTCATTACATCATTTCTAGCCTACCCCCTATGAACTTCCCCACAAAAATCAAAACGTACCTACCACTCATCCCAAAAATGCTTTCAACATGAAGCTATACAAATCCTAATTACCCCATAACCTAACCATCAACCATCAACCATCAAACTTTCAATCCGTCGTAGCATACAAGATCCTCTCTCACTCTAGAGCATGGTATGACACCAAAATCGTCTCATTCGTCACTCGAGTATCAGCGAACCGAAACCACCTCATCAGCATCGGATCATGCTCGGCTGTCTGATGAACACGTCGCCAAATGTGCAGAACAACATCGGACCGAGTCACTTGCGTAATATCAAACTATGCACCATGGAACTGTCGAGTATAATGGGTGAACCACAAACCTCGTAAAGTCGTCTCCAGTCCGGGGGTGATAGGAAGAGCGACTGAAAAAAAGTCTCTCAATGGAAGGGGCCACACTCAAGGGGATGCAAAACTGTCTCGTCAACCGCCCGGGTATATAAAAAGATGTCTCCCTCAATCTGTAGATACGTACATAGTTCTGCCCGCCCATACTCATGATCATCGTCCTCATACGCCACCAGGGAATCTCCCAACGAATCGAAGAGGTAGACTCAGAAAAACGGACGGCCCAATCAAATGATGACAGTCGATGAATCATAGCATAATCATGACGAAGAAACAAATCCCGAGAATCCAAAGGAAGACGGGGCTCCAGAAATCTAAATCTCTCAGTCACCCACATATATAATAGATAAGGACTGCCTTGAAAGTACTCAACCCGACACTGAACTAACGAGTCCAAGCCATTTAGTGTCTCCGCCAACAAAATGGGAGTCACTAAATGACCACGTCTAGCCTCAGCTACGACCCGAATAATCAAGGGGTCTACCAGAATCGCATCCCTAGTAACTAAAACCATCTGAGAAAAAGAACAAATAAGACAAGCAGAAGTCCGACCTAAATAATATGCCGAATCATGACCATGATGAATGAAAAAGTCCACCATGCGATGTAGATGCAGCCGCCCATCTATTATCATCGTTCAGTAGTCACTCTCCCTCAAACCCAGCAACTCAGCCAGCATAACTCGCGGGCTCCTAACATCTCTCAGGGACACCAATGGCCAATATACATCTTGTCGCATCAGTACTGTAAACTCCTCGATCGTTGGGCATAGCTCATCCAATCCGATGCCAAAATAGTGATCATCTGGATCCCAGAACTCAACAAGACCTAGGAGGAAAGACCAGTTGATCTCATGAGAATACCATCGATGAAGGTGGCTCAGGTCGCCCCAATTGAGGCCACAATCAGCCTCAGCTAAAGACACAAAGTCGGACAAAAAGGCAAAAGCAGCGCTGGTATGAAAGCTAGACATGATGGCAAAGAAATAGGAAGTATTTTAGGCTAGAAAGATAGAATGGGTATCGAACATAGTGAGGAAAAAAGGACAAATTTGCGCTCTATTAATAGTAAAAAGTACAGGCCAACTGTGCGGTCAGCTCCCAACCGTACGGCTCCCCCTTGCGAGTGGGACCTGCGGTTGGCTCTTCCCCTTACAAAAATTTTCATTTTTTTCAAAGTTTTTCACAATATATCATGATACGAATATTGCCAAACCTTATTCAGGAAGAACGATTCATCATTGCATTCATATAGGTTTGATAATTACTTGCCAACATACGTACTTAACTATTTTTTTTCACAAATCTAATTCGCAATAATTTTGTCACATTCTCATATTTTAAAACATGTAACATCACACACAAACATATTTTCTTCCAAAATAAATACTTCATTAATTAATAATTAAAACCCAATCACAATAATTTATAACTTAAAATAACCAACTTGTTCATAAAAACAAAACAAATACACTTAAATTAATAACTAATTTAAGAAGTTTTATAAAAAACCACCAATTAGACCATCAAAATAACCATCACTAACGCTGTGAAGAAGGAGGAGGATCCATCTTGCACGGGCATTCCGCTTTCATCTCACCAACGCCCTCCGTTGGACTTTTTGACACGTGCGATCGCGGCCCTGAGGTGGAGGAGCGAGCCTAGACGTTTGACCCGACTGATGCTTGCCATGAACAGACTATGACGACACCGCTGACCGGGAATGAGAGCGCAAGGGATGGTAAGTAGCCATCACGTCACCCGCCAAACGCCGGCTATACTTTCTCATGTACTCCGTCGGGAAAGGAGCGCAAAAGTCAACAACCCGTAGGCGTTGAAATAGCTCCTCAGCAACTCGGCCACCTCCTGAAGCCGGAATAAGCCTATCTGTTAAAAACAAGTCATGTGATCTATTACTATATATAAATATCACATATATACCAAACTTTAAAAACTTATAAAGAATCATACCTCCTCATCCGAGACGTGTGCCAATGCACCCATCTGCTCATCGTCTACGGGCACGTCAGAAATCCGGTACTGCTTCTGCTGGCCAAACTCCAGGTATGGAATGTCCCTCGGATACTATGGGATCGAATATGAAGACGATGCCTTACTCGGACCCGCCCATGACGACCCCACTCCAAACCCACCAACTCCACCGCCAGATGGGGGCACATCCTCCTTTGATTCCTCCATTCCCTTGGCTTCTGGGGCCACCTCTTTCCCTTTCCCTTTGTCACCTCCCTTAGCCGCCGGCGCCTCACCCACACCCGTCTCTGCCCCTAATCTGGTGGTATAATCCGTCACCTCTCAAAATACTATCCCTCTCATCGCACCCGATGATGGCGTAGATAACGAATAGGGCCTCAACCCAACTGACCTGGTACCAGGCGATCCAACCGGTATCCGAATACTTGAAGAAAAGAACACATACTGTGCCCAATCTACATCCCTCATCCTAAAAAGGGGTGACAAGCCCGACACCGATCTGCGACCTGATCCACGACCAAACACTGACCCCCGTCCCTCCGGTGTCCGCTTCTCTTCCAACACCTGCCCTATCGCCTCCGCAGACATCTGAGGCGTCCTCCCCACCATGCCTGATGGAATGGGCAGTCTCGACACCGAACTACGACCATCCTTCCCTACTCTACCTCCTCAACTGCGCCCCGGTGATACCATTACCAAAGGTCCCTCCTCCACTCCCCCACTCGGTCCAACAGGTGGCACCCAGCCATCCCCCTCTCCCAACGGTACCTTCTTCGACCCCTCTTCTTGCTCCTCTCCCTCTATTGGCTGCGGCTTTACCTCTCTCTCCCCATTCGGATCCTCTTCGTTCGAATTCGCAATACCCTTAGCCCGCCTGTTCGGGGCCGGCACGGGCTGATGCGGAACTCGCTGGGATATGTATGGCTGTCCTCGAAAGCGGATCCCCTCCAATCGCCTCATACCTCGCATAAAACACTCGTCCGTGCACCACCCCTTCATCTCCCTCATCAAATACCAATGCGCGAACAACCCATAGTCTCCCTCAACTAAAGAACCTTAAAACAGAACCCCATCTATAACCGTCACTCGCTCCTCCGCGGACAATAAACCTGGTCGCCTCATTGCAGCTGGAGGCCATGCCAGCACCATCACTCCCAATGCCGGGGTATGCTACCGAACTAGCCGCTCCCCCAAATAAAAAGCAACCCCATACTCGTGCGTAAACAACCGTCTCGAACGTGCTGCTGCCAAAGCCT
Organism: Lonicera japonica; assembly: GCA_021464415.1. Classification (NCBI taxonomy): domain Eukaryota; kingdom Viridiplantae; phylum Streptophyta; class Magnoliopsida; order Dipsacales; family Caprifoliaceae; genus Lonicera; species Lonicera japonica. The sequence goes on from CM038465.1 coordinate 16,107,640, forward strand.
CTGTGTACCCCTACTGATGGGTAACGAACGCGGGCCATGGGCTCGATTGTACCTGTTATGTAAAAATACAATAAGTTAAGTTTTTACAAACGTCACTAAAATTAATTTAACTTGATCATACATTCTTTTCTCATACCTGCTCGAGCTGGAGCTCGGACACGTCACCTGCGCTCAAATCCGGTGTCAAATTCCAGTATACTCCAACAACATTCCCATTATAAAATCGCCGGAATAGGGGGAACTCATCATCATCAGTGGGGTGCAACTAAATCTGTCCTATAGCCTACTGGGTATGAGCTATAAACCACATCTGTCATAAACCATCACATTTTTTATTAAACAACATAATTCATTCAACAAAGAAAAATTGTGAATATAACTTAAATTACCTCCCAAAGCGTGACAAGCTTGCGATGGTTGAGCTCTATACGGCGGCAAACCAAGTTCATAGACTTGTACAAAACTGCCAACACATACCCGCCCCATGCAAATCTATGCAGTTAGTCAAAGTATCTAAAATATAGCAACCACCATAGCCGTAAGTTGTCCCCACCACGCGTGTAAAAGAAATCATGTAATAGTAACAAGAGATAACACTGAGACAGCTGCCGCACCTCCTGGCGTGTCATCGGCCCAAACTCAAATCTCTCACTCTCAGCCTCTATATGTTGCACAATCACCGTATGCGGGATCCCATCTGCTACAATACGACTCGGTCTTCATCCCAAAGCCGCTCCCATCCCATCCAAAGTGTCTCGGATCTGCGCGTTGGGCGTCAGTGCCTCCCCTCCAAAAGGTAACCCCGTCAACATAAACACGTCCTCTGGAGTCAACGTCATCTCTCCCCATCCCCAGGAAAAGTGTGTGTCGTATCCCACCACTTCTCACCTAAAACTGTCGGTAGACTCATTGATTACTGAAACTCCCCACCTGGTAGTACCTCTATAAATTGTTCGAAATGGGTCACACTCAGATAGGCCTTCACTAACGGGGGCAGCTGGTCTCGTAACTCTGGCGCCGCGCGTGTAATACCACAGCAACGACCAATCCTCTGTTATATTAATGATTTCAAAAAAGTGATATGGTCCTTGTTCAAACATTTTTTTTAAAAAAGTTACGACACATAATATTTATTTTGAAAAATTACGCTATGTTCAGTATATTTACTATAGCAAGTAATTATTGAATCTATCACATTCCATGCATATCATGTCATTGCATTTTTATAAAAATATCACTTAAATAAGTAAAGTACATAAAAGCAAAGTATACCCGAATTCGGCGATGAATCTCGTATGTCGTGAGCTCTATTAGCAACCACTCCCGTCCCTCTCCCGGCGAGATCAACGGCACATCACAGTACATCGCTCGCTGCAATGATCTGTCTGCCCCTAGTGGCCTCTCCTAAGCCACCCCCTCCTAGTCATTATGATGAGGCGTACAGATAAGACGCATATACGGCATAGTCATAATAACCTCTACCTCATCCCCCAGCAGCTGCTCTGGTGCCTCCCCGCCTTCTGGCGGACCTCCCATCATTATAATCTCGAAAATCGATAATAGCCGCAAAAATGCCATCCCTAACGCTACTAAAGAACACTCGCTAAAAGTTTTTGAAAGTCAAAAAATATATGCTGGAGAGAGAAACTGCAAAGAGAAGTGAATAGGACAAACAACCTCTATTTATAGGAATCTAGAGCCAACCGTACGACTGGGGGGTATATAACCTGAGGCTGCCTCCCCATTTTGACCAGTTTTGACAAAACAAAAGTGCTGGAATGACAGACTATGAATCAATTTTCTCTAAACAAAAGGACTAAGACTCACACACACGCGTGAGATGGTTGATCAAAAACCCAAAGTCTGACATTCTAAAGTCCATGGAGGAACCAATATTCAAAAAGAAGGACCGATTTTCCAGAAGGTTCAAATCTGATAAATAAATAAGGGAGATGTAAAAGAAGAATCGGGTACAAGAAAAAATTGAAAGAGTAGAAAAGGGAAAAATCCCGTTGGTCCAAGTGAGGAAATAGTGAAAAACAAAACGGAAAAATAGATAGGGAGAGCCACACTAAGAGTGACAGCTGTGCTAAAAGGCGGAGGGTTACATCTTAGGTGAGTAAGGCTCCTATTTTGAAAAAAGCAATAAAAGGAAAAATCAAGAAAAATCCGAAATCAAAAAATAAAAGGCCGGATAATTAAAAGAGGGAGCAATAAGGGTATCGAAAAACAGAAAACGATACAGGACCAGCATCTTCCTTGTGAAAAATCAGAGGGTAGCTCAAGGAGGATTGAGAATTTCAAGCGAAATTCTATCCCCATGACTAAGGAGAGGAAAATTGAGGGTAGAAAGATGCCAAATTCCAAAAATCCATGCACAACGGTCCGAAAGCTTCTAGGAAAAGTTGATTCAAAAGTCTGATTCTCGGTAACACCAAAAGTTAAAACTGAGGGAAAAATGAAAAGAAAAAAATAACTCTTCTAGTGCAAGCAATTCTCTCTAACATATCAATTTTGAAAATTAATAAAGCAGTGTTCAAATAATAAAACTGAGACAACAAGACAGTCTCAGTAGAATTTTTTGGATTCCTCAAAAATAGGAATTCTTCGCATTCCTCACGATGGGAATTTTCTCCGAAATCACTTTCCCCATAAAGGGAAATAACGACTCCACATGTTCCCCACGAAGGAAATTTTTTGAATTCCTCAAAGTAAGAATTCTTCGCATTCCCCATGATGGGATTTTCTTCCGATCCCCTTTTCCCACGAAGGGAAATAACATTTTTCACGTGTTCCCCACGAAGGAAATTTTTTCGGATTCCTCAAAGATAGGAATTCTTCGTATTCGCCACAATGGAAATTTTTTCCAATCCCCTTTACCCACGAAGGGAAATAACACTTTTCACGTGTTCCCTAGAAGGGAATTTTTTGAATTCCTCAAAGTAGGAATTCTATGCATTCCCCACGATGGAAATTTTCTCCGATCCCCTTTCCCCACGAAGGGAAATAACACTTTTCACGTGTTCCCCACAAAGGAAATTTTTTGAATTTCTCAAAAGTAGGAATTCTTCGCATTCCCCACGATGGGAATTTCTTCTGATCCCCTTTTTCCACGAAGGGAAATAACCTTTATCGCGCATTCCCCATGATGAAAATAATTTTGTCCACATATTTCCCACGATGGAAATCTTTTTCACGTTCTCCAAAGATGAGAATTTCCTTTTTCTTAACACGAATCCAAACGGAGGGAATTACCAAAAGATAAGAATCATTTTTCACGCCCCTAAAAAGATGGGAAAACTTTGTATCGTGTAGCATAGCTGAGAAGAAAGGGGCGGTTATGGGTTGCATCGCCTAAAACACAACGAAATTCATGTGCCAGATGGGTATATTTTGATTCAAGTACCAGTAAGTTAAGATTTACGCGAGAGTCGTGAATCGTTGTCTTCTTATCGTCCCAGAATGTTTTCAGGCAAGAATCCTGGGACTAGAGGGTCTGTGAACACCCCAATCTACGACCCTCGTGTGAATACTGATTTTTCTTAAAATGAGCATTTTGCATTAGGTCTTGAGTCATCATGCATATAGAAGACTGTTAGGAAAGGCTCTGACATTGAATCTGTCGGGAGTCTGATACGACCAAGATTGCCACTTCGCTTACTAGGATGGGGATCAACCTGCCTAGTCGGGTCGCGGGTGAGAGGCAGTCCCTCGTTAGAAAAATTGAGTTTTTTAAGTGTTTCTGTGCATTTTTAGAGTGCCAGCCGCAGCCCCCCAACCGTACGGCTACTTGCCAGCCGTACGGCTGGAACCCAACAGCAAGCCCTACCCGCAGCCCCCAATCGTAAGCCCCAGCCGCAGGTCCCAGCCGTAAGCCCCAGCCGCACGTACCAACTGCACCCTCCCAACCGCAGGCCCCTAGCCGCACCCCCTGTGGTTACCCCTTACGGCTGGCCTCTTTTGGAACATTTTTGGTGAAATGTTTTTTATAAATAGGACCTTTGGGGTCTCATTTGGGAGCATCAACACTCAATAGAGTTTTTAGAAAGGATAAACTCTATCAAGATCATTAGAGAGTCTTTTTATAGAGAGAGAGAAAGTTCTTAGAGAAAGAAAGTCTAGAGAGAGAAAGTCTTAGAGAGAGAGAAAGTTAGGGAGAGAGAGTTTTAGAGAGAGAAAGTCTAGAGACAGAAAGTTCTAGAGAGAGAAAGGAGCAAGCAAGCGGTCCTCATTTTTCTTCAAGCGCATCAGGTATGTCTTTCTACAACTTTTTTGTATTTCAATACTGAATTTAAATATGAGCTTTAATACAGAAAATTAGATAATTTGCAAAATAGTTTATTGTTTTCAAAAACAGTATTTCCTAAATTTTTCAAGAAAACTAAAACCTGTTTTGACACGTTTTCAAAATAAAACAAAAATACAAAAACAATTTCCAAAAAAATGGAACTACAAGACTATAATTTCATTCTATGAATGAATACGTAGGCGCTCGCAAAACTCGAGTATGATTTCATAAATACTATTTTTTAAATTAAATTTATTAGGAAAAGACTATTATGAAAATAATTCAAACTACTTACAAGATATCTAAAATAGGAATTAAATACATGATCCATTAAGAGACCGAAAGGGCGAATTGGGTGCCTAACAGCTTCCCAATTCGTAATGTAATTCCCAAACCCTAGCAAAACAAGTTATCAAAATAAATCTATGGTTTTAAACGTATGAAAGGTAGTTCATTTTTGAATTATCTTTCGTACGATCTTTTATTTGTTTTCTTGAAAAACAAATGGGCGACTCTACAAAACACGGTTTCCTCCAAAACAAGAAACTGAGAGGAGGACGGGCAGGAAGATGCCGGGATTCTCACAAGGGAAGCTTTAGCTGATGCTCAGTTTGAGGCAGCCATTGCTAAGCACTCAAATAATAATGGTTGCATCCAATTATTGGAAGATGACAGGTCCCCTATACTTCATCAAAATTCCCCCCTTTGGGAACAACTTGTTCTTCATCCTCCATTCAAAAGAGCCCATCTCACAACTCCAACTCCGCCTCCACTGCTGGATCCACAAAGGCTCATTCTCTTTTGCAAACCAGAGCTTAAAGACTTAACAAAGGCACAAAAGTCACACCTTTACACAGGCAAAGGAATATGTCATAAGCAGCAATTGGAGAGGCTAAGGTTACATCTAGGCTAAAAAAAACAAGCACTGCTCCTTCAATATGTAGGATTGATAATGTTGCCACCACTTTTGCCTCGCTAATGAGGGATGTGCATTCAACTCCTGATGTATCACATGTGTGGGAGGGTTGGAAAGTTACCATACACCCTCATAACCCTCAGGAGATTAAGGTAGGAAAAGCAGCCATGGAGACTGCTACTAATTCTAACTGCAATGGTTAATATGCTATTGCTTTTTTGCTTCAGTTCTGGCCTGCTCCATTATTTATTGGCTACTTAGTTACTTCCCAGCAGTGGCAGTCCAGATTCAGGCAGTTTGGTTTCCTGCACACATGTGTCTGTGCTTTGTTTGGTGCCTTTTGCCTATATGCTGCCGCCAATCAAGCGATGGTTAAGCATGTCTCGGCTTCAGTTTTGCTAAATTATTTTTTGATTCAGTTTTGATGGCTTCTTAGTTCCTACAACCCTGTGCTTGCACCTTCATTTTCTGTTACTGCAATCTTGTGCTTTTTTTGGCTGACCGGCAGTTTGCTTTGGCAGCTATGTTTTAGCTATCTTTGCTTTTATTTTTCTCCCTTTAGTGGCCACCTGTTTAGGCCTATTTTGCATTTGCATTTTAGGCCTTGTTTAGCCTTGCCAATATTTTTTGAATTGCTTGGTGGACTTTATGATATTTCCTTTAGTCCATCCATCAATTTAGGCTATGTTCATTGGTGTTTTTTAGGTCATTGGGGAAGGCCTTTGTTTCCCCTTCCTTTTTATTTACTTTATGGGATTACTCTAATGCCCTAGCTTGGGCTTAGAGAATTTATAAATAATAAAAAAAAAGTTTACTCGTCAATCAGTCCTAATAAGCTAGTCATGTAAGGCTTGGAGATAATCTTCAACGTGGTGAGGTGGGTGAGGCGGGTAGTTTTTAACATGTTACCGAGAGGGACCCGTATATGAAGCCGGTTGATGATTTTGTTAATTTTTTGATATTGTTGAATTACCGAAATTGTTGTTTAGAATATTTTATTGTTGATAAAATATTATGTTGAGATGCTTTTCACTCCTATGTGTTATGTATTGCCTCCTTTATTTTTTTATGTCACAGATATCTCGAGACAGGGTTGGTTAAGGACTAGAGAGTCGGGCGCGGTGTAGAATATTATTTTTGTAGATAGTGGAGAGTGTTGGCTTTTAATTTGTATAGTGGATATTGTATTTTTACAAATTAATTTGATTTATAAAATGAAGTTGGATTTTATTTATTTTTATCGCATTTCGGACCCAGTAGGATCGGGTTGTTATAGAGGGTGGAGGAGATACCAATCCCAAGATTCATACACAACAGTCTGAAAATATTTTGAAGAAGTTGATTTAAAGTCCTATTCTAGGTATAAGTCAAAATTGAGGGTGATATAATTTTTCAAGAAAAGAAAACCTCCCCAAATCATAAGTGATTCTCTAGTATATTCTTTCTTTATCCAAGAGACATAAAAAATACCCTACCTCTTCGATTGTGTCAGCAAGACAAAATTCTATTGCAAAAACCTCTCACTCTTAGCAATTTAAACCTAACCTCTTCAATTGTGTTAGCAAGACAAAGTTCTATCATAAGGACCTCTTGCTCTTAGCAATCTAAACCTTTTTCGATTGTGTCAGTAAGACCGCAAGGACCTTTAGCTCTTGGTAATCTAAACCCAACCTCTTTGATTGTGTCAGCAAGACAAAGTTCTATCGCAAGGACCTCTCACTATTGGAAATCTTAAAAGAACTCACATTCCCCAAAAGATGGGAATTCTTTCTCTCAAGTTCCCTAAAAGATGGGAATCATCTATTTAAAAAATGTAAAATCAGCTAAGAGAATTATGCTAAAGGTAGAAAAGTTTGCCAAAATAACAAATTCCGAGGCTAAGAAGATTTAGCCAAGGGGAGAATCGCCAAGGAATCAGTAATTATTGGGATAAATCCAAGGAAGAGAGTCAGGAGTGGCTCAGATATAGCCCATGGCACAGAGAAGAGTCTATCTAATCGGGAATCCTTTGATTTTCTCTCAAAAAGCTTTGAATATTCTCTCAATTAAATTGAGCACTTGTCCCAAATTATAGTATCTTTTTTATCGTCCCATAATTCTTGTAAACAAGAATTCTAGAACAAATAGGTCTGTAGACACCAGAATTTGTGACCAAACTTCATACTATGCCTTCACACATGCATTCATAACACACGGATGGAGTTTTGGGCATTTTTGGATTTTTTTTAGGGTCAGTGCCGCACGCCCAGGGTAGTTCCGCACCCCTCAGTGCTGCACCATCCCTGCGACACTACCTGTGCCGCAAGTTCCTGCCACAATCCCAGTGTCATGCGCCCCTGCCGTGGGCCCATGTGTTTTTCTTTAACGTGATTTTTCTCTATAAATAAGACCCTTAGGGTGCCATTTGGAGGGAGGCAATTTTGGGAGCAAGTTTTGAGAGAGAAACTTGTCTATAGGAAATTTATAAAGAGTTTTAGAGAGAAAGTTCTAGAGAGAGAGAGGCAAGCAAAAAAGAAGATAACATAAGGCAAGAAACTTTTTATTTTTCTTCAAGTGCATCAGTTACGAATTTTTATCATTCATCTGAATTTCAACTACAAGTTTTAATATAGAAAGTTAGATAATTTGCAAAGAAGTTCACAAGCTTTCAAAACAAGTCCTTTTTAAGTTTTACAAGAAAACTAAAATCCGTTTTGACACATTTTCAAAACAACCCCCCCCCCCACAAAAATAGTTTTTAAACACGTAGGACTACGAGACACTTATTTCAGAAATAGTTCTGAATGAATGCGTAGGCGCTTACAAAACTCGAGTCTGATTTTATAAATACTATTTTAAAATGGATTTATCCGAAAGATCTATTTTAGAATTAATTCAAACTGCTTGCAAAGATATCTAAAAATAAGAATTAAATACATGATCCATTAAGAGACCGAAATGGCGGATTGAGTCCCTAACACCTTCCCAATTCGTAACATAGTTTCCGAACACTAGCAAATAAGTTATCAAGTAATCTCTGGTTTCTCATATATAAAAGATAGTCTGATTTCGGATTATCATTTATTCAATCTTTTGTTTATTTTCTTGTAAAACAAGTTGGCGAATTTTAAAACACGTTTTCCCTAAAAAACAAAATCTTAAAACAATAAAAATAAAAGAGAATCTCTCAGGAGACCCAGAAAGATCTGGATTCTCACAGGGACCTCTGGTATCAGGCGTGGGAGTTACGTAGAGTTAGATGTGCTTGGGTCCAAAGGTGGTAAGATTTAAGGAGGGTCTTCTACCCTTTCCTCATTATAAGTGAATTATGCTATGAAGTCTGCCATAGCATGGCCTTTGACTGAGGTCCTTGGTTTATAGAAAGGATAAATTGCCCTAGTTCTACAGCTTAAATGGCCAATCTCTCTGACTGTACTAGTTTATCTAAGACCTTTCGCGGGCGTTGATCAGTGAGCACATCCACTGCGTGGGCTTGGAAATAAGGCCTCAGATTTCTAGAGGTGATAAAGAGAGCGTAAGACAAATTTTCTAGCTTAGGATAATTGAGCTTGGCAGTGTGTAAAGCCTTACTTGCGTAGTAAACCGATAGTTGTGTCCCTTCATCGCTTTTCATAAGTGCAGAGCTGACGGTTGTTTGAGATATAGCTAGGTAAAGACAGAGAACTTTCGCCTTTCGTGGCGAGCTGAGTAAGGGAGGAGCTCCAAGATATTGCTTGAGCTAAAGAAAAGCGGTCTCGCATTACTCTGTCAATTCGAAAGCTTTCTTGAGAGTTTTAAAGAATGGGTGACACTTGTCAGTAGCTCTAAAAATGAATATATTCAAAGCTACCACTTTATTAGCGAGGCTCTGTACATCTTTTGGATTGGTATAAAATTTCATGTTGATAAAGGCTTGAATTTTTTCAGGATTGGCTTTTATCCACCTCTGAGTCACCATAAAACCTAAAAAATTTCCTCATTTTACCCTAAAAGCACATTTCACCAGGTTGAGGGACATATTGTTTTACCTTAGTATGGAGAAGACTTCGCTCAGGTCCGTGGCATGGTTTGAGGTTCTGAGGCTTTTGACTAGTATATCATTAATAACCACCTGGGGTATTGGACCTCTCTGATGAAACCTGCTTGGAGTAATTTTTGTACTTTTCTTTGGCAGCTTGATTTCTTTTAACAACAAAGTTTCTTCTTTTTTTCTGTATTACAAGTTTGAAGGTTGGGTCAGCATTAAGCATACGCACTATCACTTATGGGTTCAAGCCCTTCATATCTTCATGGCACCACGTAAAAACGTTTGAGTAAGCCTTGAGGCATTGGGAGAGCTCCATGATGTATTAAGGACTGAGCTGATTGTTGATTTTCAAGACTTGATTGGGTCGGACGGAATCTAAGATCAAGTCCTCCAAATCTTCGATTGGTTCACCTCTGAACTCATTTTTTTCATCCCTAGGGCCTAGAGTGTCTATCTCTAGCCTCTCTACATCGTTGAGCATTGGGAGAAAATTCATTTCAATCGTGAAGACCTCTGCGTACCTTAGTTCTTTCATGGCCAGGAAGTGGCAAGATATTGCTTCCGATTGGCTTCCTCTAACTTCTCTAACACCGTGGGGAGTTAGGAACCTTGTAACTCGGTAGCACGTTAAGACAGCAGACCTTATTTCATTAAGTGTTCCTCTCCCCAAGATGACTTTGTAGGTGGGGGATTTGTCTAGGACCAGAAAGTTTGCCAATGTCGTAAGTTGCCTCGGGGGAGTTCCCACGGTCATTGATAGCCTTATCATTCCAAGGGACCTAGTTCATTCATCTAAAAAACCTACCAAAGTTGCTGGTCAAGGGGTTAGGCGATCGTGGGTGAGATCCAGGGCCTTAAAGGCATTGTAGTACATGAAGTTAGAAGTAACCCCTGTATTTACGAGTATTCAGTGGACATTGTGGTTACCGATCAGAGCGGTTATAATTAACGGGTCATCATGGGGGAATTCCAGGCTATTTATATCTTCATCGGTGAAAGTGAGGTTGGTTGCGCTAGTCTTTAATAGCTTGGCAGGCTTGAAGTAGAAAATGTCCACTTTCGAATTACTGGTCTGCACTCTTCGGGCATGGGTTTTCCTTGACCTGTTGCTTTGACTGAAAATTGTGGATCCCCCTTTGATCATAAGGATTTATCCAATGTGGTTCTTTCCCTTCTCATAGGGAGGCATCACCTTTTTGTTCACATAATGGCGGAGTTGACCTCTTTGGATGAGCATTTATATCTCCTCCTTGAGTTTCCAATAATCATCAGTCTCATGCCCATGATCCTTATGGTACATGCAGTACTTCAAAATGTCCCTCTTCTTCTTGGAGGTCTTCATTCTTTTGGGTTGAGAAAGCTGTCCAGGGTCCAGTTGAGCGTAGATCTCACCTAGCAGCACTGTTAGTGGATTGAACTATTGTGGAGGCTTATGTGGGATTAATCTTGTCCTTGTTCTTTTTGCCTTTCTTACTTCTTTTTTCTTGGTTAGAGGGGGGGACTACATCCCCCTTGGCACTTATAGGAAGGCAAGAGAGCTGATAGGCCTGACATGTTTGCCGTTCTAGAGGGTTTCCTTTACATAAATCTGCTTGTTAACTTCGTTTAAAAGCTCTGACATGGTATTTGAGGCCATTCTGGCCAATGTCATTAAGCAGTAAGGGGTATCAACCCCTTCCATAAAAGCAACTACTACAACTTTTTCATTCAGATTGTTGATCATGAGGCTCTCCTAATTAAAGCAACATATGTAGTCCTTCAAACTCTCGGTCAACTTCTACTTTATAGTGAAAAGGTAATGGACAGTTTGGATTGCTTTTGTGTCATAAGGAAATGGGATACAAATCTGGTGCCAAGCTCTTGGGAGCTCTGAAATGATCCAGGTGGGAAACTGTTACACCATATTTGAGCCGCCCCCTTAATGGTTGTGGCAAAAGCTCTGCATATGATGCCATCAGGGATGGTTTGGAGGCCAATCATGTTCCCATATTACTGCTAGTGGTCCATAGGGTCTATTAAGCTATCATACGACTCCAGAGTCGGGAGTTTAAATCTTTCAAGGACTAAGCGAGTTTGAATGTGTTTCGAAAACGGAGATTTTGAGTCTGTTACTAGGTCCGCTGCCGAGCTGCCTCTTGAATGGCCCATCATTTTCAACATTTAGATTAGCAGGATCTTCATTTCAGACCTAAGTTTGCTTTCCACTTCCTCGATAGATCTTTTGTTAGATATTCTGTTAAAAATGGATTATTGAGGTCTCGCAACTGCCTATTGAATATGAGGGATCGGAGGCCACCCTCCTCCTTCCCAACTTCCATTTTGTATAGTTCCTCCTGAGCGTCCATGTCTAGCGACATTTATTTGTAGGTCCCTTAGAAGTGGAGGGGGGGGGGGGTGTCTGACCAAGGTCCCTTCATCAAAGGACTCCTGTCCCACATTGAATTTGTTAACCTCAATTTTTTCTTTCTTACTATGACCCCTTCGGGGTCCTATGTAGCGATTTCCAAGCTTATGGACAGTTAAAACTTGCATAGTAATAGGAGGAGTGGGCGTAGACGTATAGCCCGATGTTGACCTGTCTCTTATGCTGGGCCAGGATGTTTCCCTTTGAGCTATAATCTTGTTAATCTGGACTTGCAAAGCAACTTGTTATGCTATTAATCCAATTAAAGGGTCTGACTGGGTATGCTTTAAAGAGGACATAATGAACTTTCAAGGTTTCGCCCTTGGTTTTCAAAGGGATATGACTTTATTAAAGATGTCTTTCACATAGACGATGCCAAATTGTTGGTGTAAAATCCTAAATAGACTTTTCTAACCACACAATCAAATGATTGGGCAATAACGGGGATGTTGTGGAATAAAGTGATGTTTTTTGGGATTTAACAGAGAAGACAAGACAAACATATATAGAGGAGGTTCTTCCTTTATGTGAATAAGGACTACTCCCCCTCTGTGAATGGAACTCGGAGCTCGGGGTTGCCTTGTATTAATATAATCAACATATTCCGATTACAATAGAGTTGTCTTTTTGATTATTCTATCCTATCAATACAAGTGCTAGCAAAGTGATAAAACTGTTTTAAATCATAATTCTTTAGGCCTAGGAGTTCATGTGTACCCCTTAGACCTGTTTTTCAATGTATACATTGAAGGAGGATACATTTGATGCAGGGCTGGAGCAGTTGGTTTTTTGACATCTCTTTTTCATCACGACATGCTCGATTATTGACCTTGCTTCCCCCTTAATTCGGAGTATTTAATGCAATTGATATGCATTTAATTAAGTTGAGAGATGTTTTGTGCCTCCTGCAGAGTTGGTGGCAGTCACCCATGTTATTGTCAACCAATCTAACACAATGGTTGGGCAGGGCCCACTCCAACTCGGCAGACAAGCTTTGGAGGTCGAGCTCTAAAAATCTGTTGACTCAAATATTATTCAAACCTTGCTCTAACATTCCCATGAGCTTTGTGCGCACATTGCACTGAGTTTGAGATCTATTTGCCACGCTATCCTACACCGACATGGATTGCCATGCGTCCTCTTGTGGTTGGCCCAAGAGTTAAATGACTATTTTATTGTATCATAAATCATTCCATAAATAAATCATGAGGGTAGTCTTGTCATATCAAACAACAATTCAAACAACGTAATTTTTGATTACCAAAATTCCAGGTCAATTAATGCATATAGGGGAGTCATCCTAATTTCAAATCTTAGGAGATACTAAATCTTTGCGAGTAAAGAAATAAGGACTTGTTATATATCTTATAGATAAAGCTTCAAAGTTAATTAAAGAAATTAAAACAAATAAAATAAATAAATTAAGATGATAATTAACTATGGTCAATATATATTCCTATAAGTCACAAATTTTAAAAAAATAAAAATAAATAACAATGAACTATGAATATTGAGTGTTTCACAAAAGTGAGTCGAATTCATTATGAGTCAAACAAAGAATTCCTAAAAACTTTAAAGTGGTGTTTGGTTGAGATTTTAAAATTCAGCTTTTAAAATTTATATCAAAAAGTCAACTTTACTCCGCACTTTTCAAAATTCATTTAACTTTACTTTTTTTCTCACAATTTTTTTAAAACATCATAACTTTAAATTCAAAAATCGGAATTAAATAAAAAAAATATTTGAAAAAATACTCATCGAGATCTATAAAATAAGATTCATTTGGACTATTTTTTTAATTTTTTTCATGAGTTTTTTTTGAATTGGTTAAAAAAACTCCAACAAAAATTAAATTAACCTTTTAACCTACTTTCACATTTTTTCAAAAACTTATCTAAAAAACATGTTTTAAAATCTCAACAAAACAAGCCCTAAACTCTAGAAAAAGTCCGATGTGATGTATTTCGTTTTTCTTTATCCAATTTTATAATTTTTATAACCTTTTTTTTTACATTCCTTGTATCTTTTTTTTATTATTATTTTTTAAAAAATTAAGGAAAGTCTAAGTCTTTCTCTTAATCCTACAAATAATAATAAAAAAAAACTCTTCCCTCCCATCCCATGAGAGGTCAAGGCAAAAATAGAAGTTGCCTATCATTGAGCTAACCCCTCTCCTCTACATTTCTTGTATCTTAACATCATAAAAGTTATCTACTAGATATAATTATAAATTTTTATTGAAAAAATGGCAAGTTTAAGTTGAGATGCTCGAAAACCTACCTGTGCCCATGAAAAAAATAAAAATAAAGAGATGATTTTTGTTGGGACCCATTGAGCGGAAATTAACGATGGTAGTGCATTAATGCAAAAAAGTGTTATTTTTTTTTTTTTTTTGGTAAAAAACACTAAACTTCTTTAAACTATTACTTTTTTGTACTTTTAATTTTTTAAAAGTGACACTAAATCCCCCTAAATTATTATATGTTATCACTTAACCCCAAAAATTATATAAATGCCCATGTATAAAGTTAGGTAAAAAATACTAAACCCCCTCAAACTATCACTTTATCACTTAACCCCAAAAATTATATAAATGCCCATGTACAAAGTTGGGTAAAAAATACTAAACCCCTCAAACTATCACTTTTTGACACTAAACCCTCGTAAAATATTACAACTTAACACTTTACTCCCTAATTTATAAAGGTCATTTATTTATAATGACATTTATATAATTTTAAGAGTTAAATAATAACATATAATAATTTAGAAGGGGTTTAATATCACTTTTAAAAGAGGGGGTTTAATGCAAAAGAGAATCTCTCTTATGTACACTAACATGCCAACGAAGATAGTTGGGGATGAATATAGTCCTTTAAATTGAAATATTTATTTGCAGATTGAGTAAAATGACAATTGAGATCCAAGCAAATGCAATACCTTATTCTATCATTTGCTATTTTTGTTTGTTTTCTTTTCCATAGATTTATATATATATTGAACTTTCTTGGATGAGTTAAATTGTTCTTAAAATTGCGCACAGATGAGGATAGGACATCGGGTGGAATGGACACAGTTGAAAGTACACATGGATTTCTAACTTATGCAACTAGTGAGATTCATAACGGAGGGAAAATCGATGAATTGAAGCTCGGTATGAATCACATCAGTTTTATCTTCATCGGTACTTATTTCAATCATGATGGTAAATTACTCTTCTGTTATTGTATATTGGAAAGTAGTATCCACCACAATATAGAGTTTTAGAAAAGTCAAAACTAAGATCTCAAGGTTTATAAGCAGTAGACATTGCATTTATTTTTGGGATGAAATTTATAACTATTTTTCATAATATTTTGCTACAATACAGAAGAACGAGAATTGATTTGGCCACTTCTATAATGCATCTCTCTTTTTCCCCCTGTTTCGTTCTGTATGTAGGGAGACTCTAGAAGATCCACCGGTAGTTATTTGAATATTCCGTAAGATGAGAATACAGACAACTATATAATTTTGAGGGGTCCTGAAGTTTTTGACTGTTTGTACATAACAGAGCTATAATTTTAATGTGTCTTTCTCCTTTTTTTAATAAATTCGAGTATATATATGTGTGTGGGTGGATGAAAAATTTTCTTTTGTAACCTGGAGATGTGGGACCCCTCTTCACTATAATGTACACTCTGTGCTAGCACTATTGATAGTGGTGAATTTTTTTCTGTTTCGTATATGTATATAACTAGTATTATGTTACTATAGCTCTCCTACATATATATGTATGTGTGTGTGTGTGTGGAGTAGGACACCTATGGTGAAGATTTTGAGTTTCTTTACATTCCTCTCCTAATCCTAGAATTCAGCATTTCCCAACCTCAGGTGTTTGATGTTTTAATATATAATTTTTTTTTTTTTGTAATGCAAGGATGGAGTCAATGATAGTGGAAGTTGTGCTTGACATTGGTGGTTCAATTAAGAGTTTCTGCCGTTGGTGGAAACCTGTTTGCTGTTGTATCATTGAAGTTGTTGCTGCTGCTGCTGCCACAGCCTGCTGATGTTATTCTTCAACTGGAACTAATGATGTTGAAACAGGTGGATGGAATTATATGTTGTTCAGCAGAGTTAGAAATTATTGAAATGCAAGTTTTAGCAATTGGAGCTTTCGAAAATTGTCAAGCAACCGTGTGTGTCATGTCTTCTATTCTTGGTCAATGTTGATTCAAGTTGAATTATACGTTCCTTGTTGTCACATGGTGGCTCTTGCCATCCCATATATATGTTGTTCTGCACTGCAACCTCTCTGGGCACAAGCCATGCGCATCATGGTACAAATATCACTCCTTGCCATTCTCACGCCAATACTTAGTACTGCACCTATTCAGCGCCCCGGGATGTACAAAGTTGATTGGTTTACCAAGTTTAACCCAAGTCTTTCCACTTAGCCACAAGAACTTTATATTAGAAGTTGTGATAAGATAACAAGTATGCCTCTATGGAGTCTTTGAATTGTCTATTCCAAAAGGTTGACAAGTTTGCCAGAAGAACTGGGCACAACTCTCCAAGAATTGCATGTTAGCCATTGCCCTGCTATGGTGTGTTTTCCGGATTTTCGATATCTCCGGAAATTGGAGTTCTATGAGATATCAGAAGAGCTTGATTATTTCCCGTGGCCTTCCTCCTCCACTTCTACTACATGTGATGATGTTGCAGTAGAAGAGAATGATGACGACGACATTCAACCACGGTCTACTGATTACCGCATCCAATGCCTACAATGTGTAGAGTTGAATTTTTTTTTTTATCAAGTCACTCTCCAAGTGGCTGACAAACTCTCCTCTCTTCAGTCTCTGATTATATGCCCTCTGTGAAAGCAATAAGACGCCTCAACAATTTAAGTCAATTGGTAATTTACAGTTCTCTTCTAATATAAAGATGCACCAAGGATTCCCGCCCCGATTTTCCTTGTTACTACAATCAACAACAACAAGAGTGTAACCTGTCAATTACTTATACAGTCATTTGCATTAATTTATTCATGCCCATTCTCTTCACACATAACTATTATTTTTTTGAAAGTGTTTCACTTACTTTATATATGTAAATATTTATTTAAATTCTGTGTATTTCTCTGTCTCTTTCTCTCTCACCACACATACTCACCCTCACATACATTAGCAGCCCAATCGATCTTGTAGTAAGTTAAGTAAATTAGTTGTACGCTGCCAGAATATCCTTTACAACGCTAAAATTCAATTTCCACCGTGAATTTCTGTTGAAATCAGTAAGTTAATGTTCTCCCGCGTATTTGACGAGCATATGCTGGTTAACAAAATTTGAATTTCTATCTTTTGCTGCTAGTGTTTAACCTAGAGGCAAACTAGAATAATCTAAGCTGTTTGGCGTCAAGTAACACTGGTTGTCAACTTCAATGGTACTTCTTGTTATCTGCTTGATGGTAAATTATCTTTCCTTATTCAGTCTTAAAGAGTTATCTGCTTGGTGTTAAGGTCTAGATGTTTATAAGCCATAGGCATTGCCTATACATATGAACAAATAAACGTTATTTCGAAAGAAGTATAGGGATATAGAATAGGAAGCCTCAAAGTTATACTATTGTCTTGCTAACTCTACATGGAGGTCCACCGGCTTGCTGTTAAAATCTTTATGGGAATTTTTATTTGTTAATGTGATTGACAGAAAATTAAATGATTATGAAGTTACTGATGCATGTTATCCTCTATTTTTCAGGAAGTGAATTCGGCTTCAAATCCTGAACATATCATTCTGGCTATGGAGCCTTGAGTAGTTAGTCTTTCCTGTATAGCTTTTGTTAGGATGGACAGTTCTTTGTCTTTTGTTTCTCTTGGTTATTCCTCTTTGTAATCTTCCTTTCTTTTTTATAGATTCAAATTTCACCAAAAAAAAAAAAAAAAAGGATGGCGACAAATAGAATAGGTGATTGCTTGCTGGTATAATTAGGCTCTGTTTTTTTTTCTCTCTTATTGGGTTATCTTTATGTACAACGTTATAGTTTCTGGATTTGAAACCATCAATTGGTGGCTTGTTATATGTATACATACATACCAAGTCTGATGAATTTGCTGGAACTCTGATCCCAGTTTTCAAACCCAGGTACCAAACACTAACATCCCGGTTCTAATATTTTTTGCAAATTGTTTACAAATATGCACCACTGAATCTTGTTATTGGATATTTTAGTTAGTTTAAAGAGCTCCCAGAGGAGCTCATTTTGCTTTTATATCTTGCCAAGAGAAAGGACCGTCATCTTTTTCCAAAAGCAATAATTGTAACTGCAACAAGTGGCTGAGGCTGAATTTTCTTCTATATTGATTTTGTGATGTGGAATTTATTGTCTCGACAATTTGAACCCTTAATTAATTTATTGTTTCATGCGTGAAGAGGGCATAATGCATGCATTGTAGTATTGTTGCCAGAAAATTGGATTTCTGATTGTGACATCTGATGATCTGCAGGATAAATGTTTTATGGTATGTGTGATTGAAGACTCAAGCAATGCTACGATTTGGAAATTTATGTGGAACCTCTCCTCTCTTCAATCTCTGTCTATTTACATATGCAAGAAGCTAATGTATATGCCATCTGTGGAGTCTTCAAATTAAGTCAACTGGAAATTTACTCCTCTCCAATTTTAATAGACTGATGCACCAAGGATTCTCGCCCATGGTGTGACTGGGAATTGAAGAAATCTATCCATCAAGATAAGGAAGCGCAGTCTTCAACATGAAATATCTTTTTGCGGAGCACTCGATATACATTTTTAGTCTGTATTATCTTCTAATGTGATCCTTATCTTGAAATTTAGTAAGTAAATCTTCTCATTTCTCTTGTTTTTCTTTCTCTCTTTCGTTGCCTTGTCCCATTGTTCGCCTCCTAAAGCAGAGTTTATTAAGGTGAAGTCATTTTCGAAGCAACTTAAACCTTTAAGTGTCCTTACTGTTATTTCCTCATTTCTCTAGTGCATGAGATAATCAAGTGAAATATATAGCATGTTGCAATATTGTATTTTTGCATTAAAGATTGCACACATATTGTGGTTTCCTTCCATTTCAAGTTTCATACGTTCAATAACCACTCATTTTTTAAGATAAGATGATAATTTTTCGATTTCAATGCTATAAATTGGATATAGCACTGCTTATTTCCGTAACAGAGTAGTTAATTATAATTCGGGAAGTATGATAGTAACTTTTACAAAACCCATGGGTAGAACTTAGGCCCAGAAGCTAGTTCGAATTCTTTTGTACCCTGGGGATGTGGGACCTCACTTTACAGTAGTGTCCGCTCTATGCTAGCCTTATTGAGGTTTGTGATTTTTTTTCTGTTTCTTACATGTATAGTTGTGTACAACTTGTATTGTGTTATTATAGCTCCCTCTTTGATTTGCTTTGATAATTTTCGGTATGTCCTTCCCTACTGTTCAACTAAGCAAAAAGCTTTTATCAGCAAACAGAGTAATTGGGAGAAGGCAGGGGCGGCTTACAAAATTTTTAGAACAAATTTGAGTGTAGGTCTGCCTCTCCTCGCCCTAGTGTAGATCCTCCCATGCATAGGTGGGTATTTGATAAGTTCGGTGATTTTTTCATTTCTTATTTACGTTGTGAAAGTTCAAAACAATTTCCTTTTAATGTTATGCATTTAATTTGTTACTGTTGGCCTCTTTATAGCATCTAGAATTCAAATTCACTTTGATTTATCTATTTTCGTATATATATTAGTCATAGTGCACATGGTTGGATTATGAATAATAAATACATAAATTAAATTAATGTTAATTACGTATGAAAATAATGTTGGCTAGCTTTTGATGTTCAAATTCGATGTTCTAATTTTTTATTTTTTTTTCAGGGTCTATTTCAGTGT
Organism: Lonicera japonica; assembly: GCA_021464415.1. Lineage (NCBI taxonomy): Eukaryota > Viridiplantae > Streptophyta > Magnoliopsida > Dipsacales > Caprifoliaceae > Lonicera > Lonicera japonica. The sequence continues at coordinate 16,127,150 of CM038465.1, forward strand.
TAGTAGACAACAAGTGTTCTGTTACAAAGGAATTGAAGCCACTTAAGCAAATTGAGTGGTGATTGGGAGTTGGACAATATATATTAAGTAGCAGCTCTTCTATTGGATATATATCAGCTGGTCTTTGATAAGGATAGCCGCGATTTTATCTCATTTGACCATTTACATTTTGAATTTTTAAGTTTCTACGTAACTTCGGTTTAAATGACTTAGCTTCCCTTTGTTTCTCACTCTTTTATAAGGAAATGCACTCTTCAACGCCAACTGGCTTTTTGCCTAGGACTCTACATACATTATTGGTCCACACTTTCTTCTAGCACATCTTGAAAATTAGTAAGTTAATCTTTTCCATATCTCTTGCGTTCTTTTTCTCTCTTTAGTCGCCTTGTCCCATTGTTTGCCTCCCTAAGGCAGAGCTTATTGAGGTCAAACATCATTTTGATGCAACTTAATACCTTTATGAATACTTACTTTTTTTTCCTTGTCTTCTGTGCATGAGATGATCACGTGAAACAGCATGTTGACGAAAATGTGTATTGCTCTGTCAATGGTTGCGCCTATGTCACAATTTTCCTGCTGTTGGTGGAAATGTGCTTCAACTGGAGCTAAATCTGTTGATTCAGGTGGATGGGAATTTTATGTTGTTCAGGCAGAGTTAGTAACGATTGAAAGGTAAGTCTTAGCAATTGTAGCTTTAGAAAATGGACGAGAACTTGTGTGTGTCGAGTTATATTTTCTATTCTTGGCTGGTGTTGATTCAAGTAGAACCATGCGTTCCTTGTTCTATTGTAGATGCTGCTGCTGACGGTCCATCAGAATGGAGTTTATGCTTAGTGTTTAACTGGAACTTATTCTGTTGATTCAGGTGGATGGAATTACAAATTTTTCAGGCCGAGCTATCCATGGTTGAAATGAAGTCATAGCCGGTGGTGCTTCGTTAAATGGACGAGCACTTGTCTCAGTGTTGATTCGAGGTGAATTATACATTCCTTGTTCAAGCGAAGTAGTTGTTAGTGGTTGAAAGGAAGCTAGTGCAAGTTGAGAGATTGTAAATTGTATTCTTCACACTAAAGAACTCTGGGCACTTGCGTCACTCTTGCAAAACAAACCAGCTCTCTATCTACCGAGCACTTGATCATTGGAACAAGAGATCGATATACAGGATTGGATATGGTAGGGGATACCCATGTTGACATAGTTCATTTGCTTCTGTAATTTTTCTTTTTTGGTATTGTAGTCTTCATCAACAATTGTAATTCCTTAGCAGTCAAGAGATTCGATTTTTAATGCAGTTACAAGTCTTTGGCTCCAATTGATTTAATTGATGGATTTTATATATTATTTACTTTTGATCGACTTGTACACTTGATTTTGGTGTTGCTTGGACTCATTTCTATTTGACATTCTAGAAACTTCTTGTTTTATAGTTATCAAAGAAAATGATCATGTATTCATGTTAAATTTTAGCAATAAGATATATTTTTTATTTTTTTTTGGATAGTTTTGCTGAGCATTAAATATACAATATATTCTTCTTCTTTTTATTGATTCATTGATTACTTATTGTTGCATCGTTTGGTTACACTGAATTGGCCGGTTTTGTTGTTTCCTCCGCTTGGTTAAATTCTGCACACCAGGTGTTTGTATAAATTCTGGACAAGGGGTTTCTTGGTTTATTGGTGAATTATGTATAGTGTTATCATTACTCATTTAGATTTTGTATGTTTTCTCGTGCGATACGTAATTTAAAAGGATGGCTGAAACTTTGCCGAGTGTTGTTGCGAAAGAAATTATGGGCAAGGTAATATCCCTCACAGAAGACGAAGTGAGCCTTGGGTGGGGTTTCAAGATGAGCTCCAAAGGCTTGAGAAAAGTTTGGAAATGGTTCAATCTCTACTCTCTAATGCTACTGCTGCAAAGAAAACGCAATTCTGATATATGGGAATCTGGCTAAAGAATATGAATGCTGTAACCTATGATGATGATGCTGTTATTGGATGAGTTTGCATGTGAAACTCTTCGACGCAAGGTAGACAACCGAAAGAGGGACAAGGTACACGTACTATTTTCTACCTCAAAAAACCCACTTTCATTTCGTTTAAATATGGCTCACAAGATTAGGAACGTTAATGAATCGCTAGTTGAGATTTTTACAAAGAAGGAACCGGCCGACTCACCCTTACATAGATGATTCGGAAGTTGTGGGAAGTGATGAAGATTTGTTAAAGATATTATACATGCTGTTATGTCCCGACAATGGCAGAAAACTACCGGTCATCACAATAGTAGGAATGACGGGTCAGGGGAAAACAACTTGCTCAATTCGTTTGCATGCATCACAAGGTGAAGCCGCATTTTGATGAAACAATATGGGTTGTTGTATTTGAAGATTTTGATGAAATTAGGCTTTTAAACAAGATGGTGGAATCTCTTACCAAAAACAACTCCTAAATGACAAATCTTTAAGGTATCAATAAAAAGCTTGGAGATGAAATGGGAAAGAAAAGGTATTTACTAGTGTTAGATGATGTATGGAGTTATGATGCAAATAAGTGGTTCCCGTGGACGCAGAATTGTCGTAACGACGTGCAGTGATGGATGATGTGATAGTTATTGGTGAAGAATTCTATGGGAATGCAGCCGGTAATGATGTGAGTAGCAACAGTGGGTCAGCTGAAGCTACCATGTTTCTAGCACTAAGTGAACTCACTCTAGAGAGAATGCCAAGGCTAGAGAAATGGTTGGAAGTAGTTTAGCACTCGGTGGCTTTAGTGGGTATATTTCCTTGCCTGGAAAAGTTGATGATTAAATCATGTTGAAATTTTATAACTATCCCACGCCATTTTCCCTCGCTAAGAGAGTTGGGCTTTTTTTCTCACTTTCTTGCGATGGGTTTTATACATGCTAAACAATCTACAAGCTGTTATATCTTGCTTGTCTATATCAAGCTATCCCAATCTGAGATGTTTACCAAAAAACCTTGAGAAGTTGATTAGGTTACCGAGTTTGACCCTAGCATTTCTAGTTATTAAGGAATTGAGCATTAAAGATTTCCTTAGTATGATGGCATTTCCAGATATGCACTGCCATACATCTCTGCAGGAGCTAAATACAACAATTGTGAAAAGTTGAGAAGTTGCCAGAACTTTGCAGGTCTCTACAAAACCTTCGAAATGTCGATTGCGCAAGCTTACCTGAAGAACTGGGCACAGCTCGCGAGGAATACCAATTGCTCTGTTATGGTTTCTTTCCCGGATTTTCAATCTCTCTCGAAAATTGAAGTTGTACGTTATCTCAAAAGAGCTTGATTGTTTCCCTTGTCCTTCCACTTCTACTGCTTGTGATGTTATAGTAAAAGACCATGATGGCAATGATTGCATCCAATGCCTAGAAGATGTAGAGTTGAAAGGGTGGCCAAAGATCGATCAAGTCATGGCTTGAGGAAATTCAGCACCTCTCTGCCTTGACATATTTGAGTTCATAGACATCTAAATACAACAATTGTGAAAAGTTGAGAAGTTACCAGAACTTTGCAGGTCTCTACGGACCCTTCGAAATGTCGATTGCGTAAGCTTACCAGAAGAACTGGGCACAGCTTGCAAGGAATTGTTCATTACTAATTGCTCTGCTATGGTTTCTTTCCCAAATTTTCAATATCTATTGAAAATTGAAGCTGTTCATGATCTCAAAACAGCTTGATTGTTCCCCTATCCCTCCTCCACTTCTACTGCTTGTGATGTTATAGTAGAAGACAATGATGGCAAGGATTGCATCCAATGCCTAGAAGATGTAGAGTTAAAAGGGTAGTCGAAGATCAAGTCAGTGCCTGAGGAAATTCAGCACCTCTCTACCTTTACATATTTGAGTTTATGGACATCTGATGGGTTAGAGTCTCTCCCCAAGTGGTTGCACAAACTCTCCTCTCTTCAATCTCTTTATATTTACAGTTGTAAAAAGCTACTCTATGTGCCCTACGTGAAAGTAGTGAGTCGCCTCACCGAAGTAAGTCAATTGGCAATTTGGTTTTGTCCTCTTCTAAGAGAAAGATGCACCGAGGGTTCGCGCCCATAGTGGGAAAAGATTTCCTATATTTCTACAATCTACATTGATGGGAGAGTAATCAGTAAGTTATTTATACAATCCTTATATAAGTTTAATTGTATAGTCCTTAAAATGAAAAACTTTAGTTGCTGATATTTAATATTTCCAGAATATCTTTTATATATAATTCTTGTTGGATGAGTTATATTGTTCTCAAAATTGTACAACAGATGAGAACGGGACATCAGATGGAAATAGGCACATGGATTTCTTAATTATGAAGTTAACATAAAGGAGGCCGCAACGGTTCAACATCGATGAACTGAAGCTCGGCTGAAGCACCATCAGTCTTAACTTCAGTGGTACTTATTTCTAGGATGATGGTAAGTTACTCTTCTGTTATTGCATATTTGAAAGAATTCAAGAAAAGTCAAAACTAAGATCTAAAGGTTTAAGCAGAAGGTATAGCATTTATTTTGTGGAACAGGGTCTATTTCAGTATATATGTATATGTTGAAGTTTTATATGTATTTGAAAAAATGGGAGAAGAAGAAAATGATACATAACCAAAGCAAGCACAAGTGAGTTTTCTTAAGTCCTACATAGGAGAGGAATAAAAACCTTCATGGGTTTTTATAAGGGTGAATTTGCCTAAGGGCTTGAGCCCTTTGGGCAGTACACTTGTGCTATTGGGTGAGGACTTAGATGAGTGTGGTTCACCACACACGCGCGCGCCGACCGACCAGACCCGGCTCGGGCTTGGATCAAGTATTATCTTTTTAGACAAAATACTTTTGAAAAATTTTATTTATAAAATTTTTTTTTTAGTTGAATTTTGAATTTCGAAAATAATTTGTTGTTGACTCCGTTTTTTTTTCTTTCGTTGTTGTGGATAGATGACTCTCTCAATCGATCCCTTATTTTTCTCTCCCTCAACGCCTCAACGAACGCAAATAATTTTCTTCTTTAAAAATTATTTTTCGTTGATTATCAAAACATGAAAAATATCTCCATTGAAAAACACGACCACAGAGCTTGAAAAAAAAAAACCACCAAAATTTTTTTTGCCTCCGGCAGGGGGATGTGTTTACCGATTCCAGCCGAATTATAAAGGGTGTAAGAATTCCAATTTTCCACCGTGTAAGGGAAATCGAGAAAGAGGGAAAATCTGGGCTATTGTATCTTGGGGACGGCGGGGCAATTTCGAACTGCTAGCACAAACACTGAGTAGAGCCGCGAAACGTCTTAAAGAGAGCGACCTAGTCCGCGATTCAACCCGGTGTTTCCCATCGTTACTGGTATTTTGTTCCAATTTTTTCCAACAGTTTACAACTGGTGTTATTTTACTAGATTACAACAAGATAAAATAGCACCTCTTTGGATAGGCTGATTTTTTCACTAGGTCAATCATTTTATCACTTCTCATTTGCATTGTGAATTAAATTTCGAGTAACTTGGCTTCGCTTTCATTGACACCAACATTTCTAACTCTAATTTTAATGAATTTTCATTTTAGATGAATCAAGAGAATTTGGAGAGATGCATTCAATCTTATAAGATCCTAATAATGCTAAGCCTTGCAAAGGCATGCCTAGGGAATTTCTAACTGTGAAATGATACATATGTGCCACCACAAGGATTCAATTCCAAAATGGCTAAAGCCGGCTTACGGTGCAATTTCGTCATGGAGAAAGATATCGATAATCTGTCGTTCCATCTTCTAGCCAACATTTTCTCCAACATGGGTGTACGTACATCAATCCTTGTTAGACTCCATGGGTACGTTTCCATGATCTAATCAAACGGATAACACACTTTTATGTGTTTGCTATTGATGGTCTGAATGATACTAGTCCATGGGGAGTTGATACAAGCGGTAATTACATATTGTTCAAGCAGAGTTGTTGGCGGTCTTTCGTAAATGCATTTGTACTTGCATGTTTGTGTGTTTTTTCCATCTTTATTCATGGATTGCATATTATATAATGGTTGGCGATATACTTCATGCTTGTCGTTCATCACTTGTTATCATTCTCTTTTGGAATTGTGAGTTGGGAAATTTCATTTAAACCCAAATATTATCTAAGTTGAACTAGTTTATAAGTTGATCCCAAGAAATTTATTTTATTGTTAAGTAGACTATTAATTATACCTAATATACCCTAATTAAAACTTAAAAAAGGAAAAGAGAGTGATTTTAAATTAACCTACACTACCTAATATACCCACCATTCTATTTTGAGAAGTCCCAAGAGTTCATTGATTTAAGAGTACTTTTAAAAGGAAAAAACATTAAAAATAAATGGGTCAACTTAGCTAATATTTTGGCTTAATTACAACTTTTCATGTCAATGTTGATTGTTAAACAATTGTTATCAACATCTATTGCAAAGTTCAGATAATTGAATATGACAGTATATCTTCTTATTCCAACTTATAATGTTCTCGGACTCGTATTTATGTCTATCCAGGCAGCAAAGAATTAGATAATATAATATCAAAATAGTAAGTATCTAGCTCCAATGACAAGTTTCTTTAAATCCTCTCAAGAATGAAACAATTCCAGGCACATTCAATGTTGAATTAAAGTAATTTTTTTAAAAAAATTTCTGTTAGGAAGCATTTCTAAATCAGAATAATAATTTATTTTTGTTTCAATCAGAAACATAACTTCTATAGATAATATCAAGAAAGATACAACACGGAGAAAAGATGTCCATACAAACATATGTAGTCAAATTACAAACATACATAACTGAAGGCCTCCTACTAAAGCCCTCCGAAGTTCAAAAAATTGATGCACAAGAACTCATTTTTCATAGTATAACACATTAATTCCACGCACAATAGAGATATAACACCAACATCAAGAAATCATCAAAGTCCTCCTTAATCTGAATTTGCTCGCGCTTAGTGTGATTGATTCGTAGGAAACTTCCAAAGAAGTAATGCCCAGCAACTTCACTCACGTCCAAGTTTCACAAATACCTCGGTATTTATTTGTCCTTAGCAATCTCAAGTTCGAGAGCTCAGTTATTCCTTACATGGATTTGCAACCCTTCACATCCGATAGTTAATGTTGTCATCAATCTTTCTGAAATATACCTTTTCTATCTTTTTAGAGCTTGGCAAATGGGATACTTTTTCTAGAGATCAACAAAATGATAAATTCAAGTTTTTAAACGATACTGATTGTTCAAGTCCATCAAGACTACGTAGCTGTTCACACCATTGTAAATCCAAACTCTCTAAAGCGGGAAACATGGAACAATTCAGGTTTTTTAGGCACGGGCAATTTGAGAGATCTAAAACTCTCAAATTTATAAGATTCCCACCCGATGGCTCAATTTTTTCCAAAGATGTACAATAAGAAAGAATCAATCTCTCTAAACTTGCAAATGTAGGAAAAAGTGCAACTCTTCTTAAGCCATTGCAACGCGATAGATTTAGAACTTTCAACTTTTTTGCCATCTGTCAAAATAGAAAGTGATTTTAACTTCCAAGGGAATTAACATGAATATATTTGACGATAAAAGCAAAAGTAGAGAGATTTTTATAGAACCTTGCTCTCGCTCCAACCCTTCCAATCGTATGTGATTTGGCTCCCTGATAAATCGAGAATAACAAGGTTCTTTAGAAGAAAATTAGCTGGCGTAAAATTTATCTTGCAACTCCATTGAAGCCATCTTAAACTTGGAAGAAAGTGCTTAAAATCTCCCTCAAGGTCTGCACGCCCCAATCTAAGAAACCTTAGGTCTGCTCCTACAAGACACTGACTTTGAATATTCGGGTCTATCTCCGAGTCTTGTCTTAAGTCAAGACAGAGGACTTTTACCTTTCTTGTCAACTGTTGAATAAATAAATAAAAAAATTGTTAAACTGAATTAAATTTAAACCTACCATTATGTAAATCATACTGTGTTATATCTATACTATATATAAAAGTGTTTTTCCCTTTTTTGTGAAGACAAATATGCCCTTTAATTTTATACAAAAATTTTAAGATTTACATTAAATAATATAACTCCATATATTTTTATATTAGTATTCCAAATAAATTCAAACTCTACTCTATTTTGCTAAAATAATTAAACCAAAATTTTAAACTAGATTTACATTAAATAAAATATAATTATATTTTATATTAGTATTAGAATACCAAATAAATTTAAACTCTACTTTATTTTGCTAAAATAATTAAACATTTTAGAATTTGTGTTAAATTATATATTCTTTATAAGACTTCTATATAACTTCATATAACAATAATAACAATACATATAAAAGTACAAATAACTCAAGTATTTTTTCTTTTTCTATGAAGACAAATATGCCTTTGATTTTATACAAAAGATTTTAAGATTTAGATTAAATAGAACAATATAACACCTTATATTTTTATATTAGTATTAGTATACCAAATAAATTCAAACACTACTCTATTTTGCTAAAATAGTTAAACAAAAATTTTAAGCTAGATTACATTAAATATAATAGTATAATAGTATAAGACTATTATACTAGCATTAGTGTTCCAGATAAATTCAAACTCTACTTTATTTGGCAAAAATAATTAAATAAATTATAATTTGTGTTCAATTACATGTTTTATATAAGATTTCTGTATAACTTCGTAACAAACTTCCCAAAATTATATCGTATTAAAATTAGAGGGCTTTTAGGTTGGTAAAAAAAAATCAAATGACTTTTACACTTACTATGTTTTGTTTATTTGTTATTATTTTTATTTCATACTAATTATTCAATTCTTAATTATATATATTTATTAATAAATTTAATAGCATTTGTCAAGCACTAAAACCACGTGCAACGCACGTGCACAAAAACTAGTTATCCTAATGAGGAAACAGGAAATGCAACGAGCCATGGACCATTTGTCTGTATGTCAAACTGTGACTTAGAAAACTTACAATTATTTCTAATTCACGATTAGGCAACTTACAAAATTTACTATTCATCAATTGAAAATGAACAAATATTAGAATTAGAAATTTATGCTACAAAACGGGCCCTAAATAAAAAGGTTAAAATTGATGCTGTGATCACACTTGACATTTTAATAGAGAGTCCATGCTGAGAGCTTTTTTCTATTTCGTGCTACCTTAGAGTATTAAAAGATTCCAAATTAATGTAACAGTGAAAAAATAGTTTTTATTAAATTCATGAAACGGGTTACAGTGAGTATTTTTAATGTGAACATTTGCACTTGAAGAAACGGGTTGAAGTGAGGTATTTTCGGGGAATGCACTTGGATTTTCCTAAAAGATCAAATCGCCTATGTGAATACTCTTTTTTAAGGACAAAAAGTATATATATTTTGCAAAATTGACAATATTCTTCTTTTTTCTAACCCAAAAGCTGAAACGTATGACATACCGAAGCTTATCGTCCTGAGCAATGACATCAAATTGTCAAAGAATTTCCCAAAAGATTTATCTTGTATGTGGATTAAATAGTAGATATTCCTCCCTCTGTTTCAAATAAGAAGTCCCATTTTAGTTGTTATATTTTTGTTAAAAAAAGGTTAATTTCCACCTAATCAAAGGTCAGGAATAAAACTTATCTACTTTGAGATATGGTACAATGATTTTGTTCAAAAAATACAAATGTGTATGACAACCCAAAAAAGGAAAATGAGAATCTTAATTTGACATGGAGTGAGTACTAAATTGTTAGGATAAACATAAATTGTCAGGATAAACATGATAAATGCGCTTAGATCTTACCTGACGTGTCCTTAATGCGTCCAATGCTTCTTCAGGACACCACAATCTACTCCGCTTCCCCGGCTCAACCTTATTTTCATCGTGGACAATCTGCCTACCAAGTTCTCTTAGCTGATCATGCATCCTTAGGGTGTTATCTTCTTCTCTAATTGTTATGAGAGACCTGCGAACGAGAGCATTAATCCCTTCCAATGGAAAAAAATTGCAATCAGCCCACATATAGCAAGGGTTAGTTTTGTCTACTCCAGCGAATAAACATGCAATATCGAGGAATATTTGTTGTTGCTGATCATCTAGTGCATCGTAACTTATTCTCAAACGTTCCAGGACTTCTATTCGAGGTATTGCCTTCAGCTTCTTAAATCTCTCTTGCCATGAACCTCTATCCTTCTCAACAGATAACAACGAACCCAGAGTCACAAGAACTAAAGGAAGACCTCCAGCATTGGATACAAGTTCGTCAGCGAGGATTTCATAACCTTTTGGTGGAGAGTCCATCATAAATGCATACTTACTAAATAGTTTGAGAGAATGATCATCATCCATCAAATCTGGTTCGTAACTCGCATAAACATCACTTGAACCTTCTCTTTCACAACTCACTTGAAATGCAGCTAGAACCTCTGCATTTCTTGTTGTAAAGATGATCCTACTTCCGGCTCCATACCAATTGAAGTTTCCAGCAAGCTTCTCGATTTGAGAATTTTTATCCACATCATCAAGAACTATAAAAACTTTCTTTCCACGAATTGCACCTTGTATTTTGTTAACCCCTTCATTATCATCATCAAATGTGGGGATTTGCCTTTTGAGGATCTTAGAGACAAGTTGAGTTTGCAAATTAATGATACGATTGCTGTTTGAGTTTTCGCGAACATCTTCAAGAAAACAATGATATTCAAAGGACTCACAGAGTTGGTTGTAGATGACTTTGGCAATAGTTGTCTTACCAAGTCCACCCATGCCAAGGATTCCAACAAACCGTACGCCATTTGACTCAATGTTTAGTAATTCCTTCAATTTGTCTACATGATGGTCTATTCCAACCAAGATCTCAGGTAGATGCGTGTTGTGCTTCTTCAATTTGGACAAGACCTCTTCCACAACGATTTTTACTAGTTCACCTTCAGGCCTGCCACACATATAATTTGTATAAATTTAAAGGAAAACTAATTCTTAGACGCAAAACAAACAAAAATAATAATACTAATAAATTTTTATTAGCTCAGCTTTTCACAGGAAACACAGAATAACTAAACAAAATCAAGCCTAAGTTGAAAATTGTTAAGATATTTGAATTAATGTTTCAAGTATCTGCATAACAAAAACAATAATCTTAACAACATCATCATCAATGACATCATGTTTAGCATATTTATTGCTCTTTTTTGTTGCTTCGGTCAGCCATGCCCTAGTTTATTCTTATATCTGAGGCTAGATGTTCTAAGACCATAATTATAATTAAGCTCTAGATAGATAAAATATATATCCTCGTGGAATATCATACTATAAGATAGGATAACTTTCGCACATATCTCTTGCAGTATAACGGGAGAGGTATTTTACGAAAGGTAGTTTGATGACATCCTTTTTTACCACAAATGGTGAAGTCTGATGTTCAATTCTTCAATATACTACCAGGTACTACTCTACCCAGCATGCCAAGGGATGGTTGTCTCCTAAACTGGTAGGTCAAGCAGGAACCATCTAAAGCCGGTGGGATCCAACAACTCCCATCGTCAGGGCTGGGTGATCTACTGATCTTACACATATGGATGGGCACAAATGGGCCTGTCGCTAAGGGTCCCTCTCTATGGTCATAAAGTTTCTTTACTGGTTTTTACTTATTTTCATTTGAAGAAACCTACACTATTACATTGGGGATAAAATGCTACACTGGCAGTAGGTGACACTAGAACCTGCTCCCCTAGGTTCGGTGGGGTCCTTTACCGCTAGAACAACCATTTCGCTCGTCTTTAAGGTTGAATATTGTTGGTTCGAAGTATTTCTGTTTATATGAATATCAATGATTCTTTGGGGTTGCCTTGCTTTTTAATGCCATTGTGTATGCTATAAATTAAAACACACATGATACAAATTGATAATGAAATTTGTAGTTCATTCATTTTTTAGTTTTCGTCTTCATCGTTTGCCCCTTTAAAAAACAGACTGACTAAGGGAGGTTAATTAACGCAATTTGTTTTTCATAGCCCAACTTATAGCCCGAGACTGCTCCAATAAGTATAATTCTAATCCAACTAATTCTTATCAGACCATATCCCTCATGATCCTTATCCGATACCATCTTACCTTCTTACCAGGCACGTCAAATACAGTAGTCTATGTAGGAGTAGGTGTAGGTGCTTTAACAAGAAGACTGGAATGTTTCTAACAAGTAAAAATTTAATGTGGAAGGGGGTAAGCAAGCAAGGATGAAGAAATTGAAATTACCGGTTAGTTTCTTTCTTCAATTCCAAACCCTTCAACTTTCCAACTATTCCCAAAGCTTCCTCCCATTGCTGGACCTTCTTTTCATCATACTTCTTTTTGTGCTGACGAAAGGCTTTCTCGTAACTCCCCGTGTGAGGATGCCGTACTTCAGATGGATCTACGTCATAAAAAATAGGAAAAATCATTCGATCCCCATTTTCTTGGCACTTTACCATATGTGCAAGCTCAAGTAGGCAACGTTTACTATAAGCGTAATATTGTGAAAAAATTGGGATGTAGATTTTTGAATCGTTGATGGTTTTGAGAAGCTCGGGGCCAATCTCTTCTCCGACCTGAAGGCCTTCATTGTCCCTAAAAGTAGAAATACCAGCACCGCAAAGATAGGTGTAGAGGAAATCATTGAAGCCGCGACGAGTGTCTTGACCATAGAAACTCAAGAATACTTCGTATTCTTTTCCTGCTACTGCTGCTAATAAATCTGCTTCTGGAGATGGAGATGGAGATGGAGATGGAGATGGAGATGAAGATGGGGAAGGTGGAATTTGCCTCTTTCTAAGAAGAAAATTAATAGATTTGCCAAATAGAAACCAAGTGGTAAGAAGAATTGTCAGGGTTGAAGGTAGCCATAAATATTTCTCCCAATTCATTTTTTTTTTCAACTCTCTCCCGATCGATCGACTAAGCTCTCTTTAGACAAATCTCAACGGAGGAGTGAAACTGTGGAAGTCAAAATCAACTTCTCTCTTCTGTAAGTGGATGTTGGGGGGGGGGAGTTTCCTATACGTGAATTTTTATATAAACTTTACGCGCTCTTTGGTAAGGTTTTTTTTTTTTTTTTAAAAAAAAAAATTTAATTCAAAATTAATTTTATTTTTACATTTAAAATTATTTTTTTAAAATATTATAATTTAAAAATTTTAAATTAAAATTAAATAAAAAATATATATTTAAAATCTACTCGTCGAGATTTATAAAATAAGATTCATTGTAACCATTTTAAAATTTTTTTTTTTTGAGATTTTTTAATTGATTAAAAAAAACTCAAACAAAAATTAAATTTACTTTTTAATGTATTTTCAAATTCTACTAAACACCGTATTTTAAAAACTCAACTCCAAATATCACCTACTTGTCTACTTTTTACTTACTCAATTTTAACAAAGAAATTTTATCCCATTTCTTTTTGTTACTCAAATCATTCCTTTTATTCTTCGAGTTTGGTAAAAAAGTGCATCAATTAATTTGCCATAGTGCATTTATTAGAGTACTATTTAAGTATGCATCAATTATTATATCTTAGAAAATAATGTTTATGAGTCCATCAATATTATAACAAGAAGAAAGTTGTCTTAAGAATATAGTGTACAACACCAACTTTCATTGTGAAATACAATAAGTTTTATGTCCTTCATTCTATCTATGTTCTTATTATATTGCTTCATAATTTTAATTATTTTATTTATAACTACTTTATTTTCACCAAAATTAAATTACAATAATATTATTCAAGAATCTTAAGAAAATTTAATTTATGTAGCCATGTATTGATTTCGGTAAAGATGGCAAACAAATCCATAGGTACCCGACTTGACGAAGACTTGTATGGAGGTGAACAATCTAATTCAAGTTTAAATTCAAATATTTGAAAAGTCAAAAAAAGCGAGTCAGGTACGAGAATTAGGGTCCTTACTCAAACCTATACTCAATTTAATATATGTAATATATATATATATATATATATATATATTTATTTATATATTTTATATACTAATATATTATATATAATAATACGCGAGTCACCAGGTGGGAATTCTACAAATCTAACATTTGAATTTTGAAGTGAGTGGGTGCCAACTAGCCCCCATTATGACATTATTCTTCTTTTTTTATTAATCAAAATTGAAAATTAAAAAGTTAAAGACATTAGTTGTTTTTCTTATGCTATTCTTTTCATCTCTTCACTCTTCTAAAGTACATATATTTCCCTGTCGAAAAAAATAAAGGGTACATATATTTAACCCATTCAAATTATATCTATATAATAAGAAAAGATTTTTTTTAATTAAAGAACTTTTGAAATTCTACCTAATTAAAAATATAAATTTAGTTTAATAAATTTCATTTTTCTTATACACATTTTTGACCTTTGGATGTGTTTTATCTCTAAGAAGCATTTTTCACTTTAAATTTGTTTATTTATACTCACTTTTCACTTTTAAATTAAAGTATTCCACCTACTAATATGCTCTACCCACACACAATCAAAACAAACCCAATTTCTCTCTCCTTTTTTCTTTAAACTTAAAAATTTAATAACTTTTAATCAAAGTATATATTTTTAATAAAAAATATATATTTGAAACCTACTTATGAATACATATATAATAAGATCCATTGTTATTATAAAATTATATATAAAAAAATATTTTTTTTACCTATATAAGTTAACATTTTGGTGATTTTAAATTTATGTTACTTTCATATTATGATTTAAGTATAAACTTCTTAAAAAAAGAATTCTCACTTTCATAACAAATAAATTATTTTAGACTTTCGTTTTTTTATATAATTTTTAAATTAAAAGATTTTTTTTTTCCTTTTGAGGTGTAATCAATATACCTCACAACAACACTTATTCATTATCTAGCTTTACATTTTCACTTATTGTTAAATTAATTATGTCTTTGCCAGAGTACAATATAATTTTGATAATAATACCACCCATTATCTAACTTAGATTATGTTAATAGATATAACCAACACTAAATGTCAAATTTAATACATTTCTTAAAAGACAACAATTCACAAACTATCGTTATTGTCTTCCTTTTTAAAAAAAAATGGTATTCTCTAAAATAATAAAAAAACAAAAGTATTATTTAAAAAAAAATGTTATTTTGTTAGATTATTAACGTTTTATACTTTTTATTGAAGAAATTGAAGATATTTGTATTGCAAAAAATATGGTATTTTGATTTAATTTGGATCAAATAGGAACGGTCATATATCTATATTTACTATAAACCGTCCGTCTAATACTTTTAAATGAAAATATTAGTTATTTAAACTTTTTCATAATTTCGTTTGTAAATAATTTATTAAGTTAACTTTGTTTTTATTCTATATATAAAAAAAAAAAACTCAAGTTATCTTTAGTAGACAGGAAATAAATTAGCTTTGAAAGTTAAATCTAGAAAGTTTTACAACCAATTTTTATAATACAACTTGATTTAGTAAATTTGTCAGGTGTACTTTAAATTTGTTGAAAACATCAATGATTTTAGGTGTCAATTATATGGTGTACATAGTTTTAAGGATGGAGAACATAATTATCAATCTCTCTGTAATGGTAGCAAGGTTGGGTGTCATTTTTGTATAACAAATATTTATTTTTCTATTCATGTTTCAGTACGCAGTTATTATACAAATTAAATCGTAGTGCCATCGGCACGGGCATACCCTAGTATTTTATAATTTATACATTTAGTATAAATTGTTGAATGTTCATAAATTATTGTTCCCCCTACACCCATTATATGAATATTGTTGTAGCTCCTAAATGGGTGCTTCAAATTGATTGAGAAATATAATTTATTTTTTTTAACATTTTTTTCTTTATATATATATATATAAAATATCGGGTTCTCCATGAGTACCCGTTACACAGCAGGGGCGGGGGACTAAGAATACCCGAAATCTCTAAACTGGGGATGGGGGTGGATTTGGAAGTCGGGGGCGGGGGCAGGGAACCCTATACCTGTCCCCGAACCGACCCATTATCATCCCTGGATTTCGGTGAATTTGACATTCTTAATTCATGCAAACGGTTGGTAAAGCTATCATGATGAGGTCACATCCAATTTGCATAAAACGTATGACCATTTATCCTGCCTATTTGACTTGGCTCGTGGCATTCATTTCATATTTGGCTAGTTTATGATTTGATAAATATTTTATATATCAAATCAGAGATGCACTTGGTAATTTTTTGTGATTTATTAGTATATGTTTTTCTTGTTTTTTAGTAACTAGTTATATAGCACGTGTTATCGTACGTGTGATTATGAGACGTAATTTTTATTCTTTAAATAACATGATAGTCATTTTGATAAAATGCATTATAATAAGTTAATAACCTAAACTAACATACACACAATATCAATTTTAAAATTATTATTTAATGAAAAAAATATAAAGAATATTAATAACTTTTGAAATTGTAGAAAAATTGATATTTAATTTGATACAATAATATTAAATTCTTATTTTGCTTGTATAATTGTACCTCGGATGAATTCATTAGAAGATTTCCTTGAATCTAAGTCTCAAAGGAAAATAAAAATATTTGTTTACATATTTTATTATAAGTTGCCTAAATTTATTAATAATATTTATACAATATTGATTAATTGCGTATAAATAGATTTACTAATGAAACCTAATTAATTTAGGATAAAATCTTAATTCAAAACCCTTATTAACTATTTAACTTTACCAAAAGGGAAAAGAAAAGTAGCCGGGGAAAAA
Organism: Lonicera japonica; assembly: GCA_021464415.1. Classification (NCBI taxonomy): domain Eukaryota; kingdom Viridiplantae; phylum Streptophyta; class Magnoliopsida; order Dipsacales; family Caprifoliaceae; genus Lonicera; species Lonicera japonica. Next base: position 16,143,916 of record CM038465.1, read on the forward strand.
TGTCTTGATCAATCATATACGATTTTAAATGAAAGAATTACCAGTGACATAAAAAAAATTACGAATGCTAAATATGGAAAATTCATACACAGTTCAAATAATAGCTATGAACACCAAAACGATATAGTCAATTGCATGTTAATCCCAATTTAAAGATTATTCATAGTCTTGTGATGCATTTTATCTTATTTATACATATTAGGATCGATCCAGGGCAGATCCATAGGTGCGGGCTAGTTGAGATATGGTCTATTCCCTAGGAATTAAAATAGTACTAACTACGGTACAATTTGAATGTTAAACCGAATTTAAAATATAGGTCAATCTCATTGTATCGTTAATTATTATCCACTTCCAATATAAAACCCATTAAAACAAAATCATACTATATATATATATAATGCAATAGTAATAATAATACAATGGTAATAATAGAGTGAAAGAGATGACCAACTTGGATATAATAGACCAATAAAATAAAACAAAATAAAATAAATAAAGAAATATAGGCCTACACCATCAATATATAAAAAAATAGTGGCAGTCCTAATAAAATAAAGATTTGATTTTAAATTTATATGAATTCTTTTGTAGGAGTCTTAATAGAATAAAGATGCGACAAGTATTATATTTTTATATATATTATCTCTTAACAAATATATTATTATAACATAAAGGGTCCAAAAGTCTTAATAAAGTAAAAGTCCATGTTTAATTAATTGTTGGTATTGTAATATAGTAAGATCAAATATTAAATATTCTTAACCAATCGATAAATTTGTAAAACACTTTTAATATAATTCATCTCACCTCATATACACTTTTATAATTAGTACATATTTTTTAACTTTGTCCATATTAATCAACTTGAGCAAGTAAAGTAACTGCCCCAAAAAAAGCTAGTGAAGACTTATATTTTTTAATATTTTTTTGGTCTACCGGAAGCCCAAATAAAAAAGAGCCCATACAAAATCAACTAACGAAAAGAGCCTTTATATTTAATATATAGATCTCCAATCAATCTCAACAGATATTTACATCATTTGTTTAAATTTTATTAGCTATAAATACAATATTAATTTTTGTATTAATACCTTCCTGTATCGTAAAAAAATAAAAAGATAAAAGGAACAAAAAATTGAAGAAGAAGAAGAAAAACCTATTAGAAAAACAATAACTTAGATATAATAAAAGAATGATTTTTAATACACCCACCAAATGAAACTTCTTAGTCCACTATTCCTTTTTCTTTTTTCAAAACTCACCTTATAAGTAAGGCATATACACCAGAACACCCATCAATGAACTTAATATTAGAGAGGACTATTAAAAGTTTCAACAACAACAAAACAACTATATGACAAAATTCATCATTTTCTTAATATAAGACCATGGTAACCGACAACGGACAACTTTTCATTATGGATCTTAATTTTATTTATCAAGTATCTCATCAATAAAGAACCGAGGTTAAGACGTTTTTGAAAAATCCAATAGATAAAAAAAACTTTTAGATGTTCTATATGATTTATTGATGGATTTTGAATTAGAAAACTACATCCAAAACTACACTCTCAAGCCAATTCCAAGTCCTAATAATAGCCCTTCATTGGATTCCATATATAGGAGAAGCTAATCTCATTAACTGAATGGAAGATTAATAGAAAAACTCCTTTTAAAAGAGGAACATTTGGGTCACAAATATTTCGTTGCTAGTATCCACAAAAATTCAATAACAATCTTCTTCTTTTTTCATCACAGTGTGCATGGAATTAGCATGGAAAATGTCATTCTACCCTCCTTTTTTTTTTTTCATTCCATGAAAAATAAAATATGTGGGAAAGATATGGTAATTATTTTTCCATAGTTTCATATGAACCCTAGGTCTTATGATTTGAAAGCTTGTAATAAAAAACAAAAAACATGTAATAACAAAGATCGACACTAATTTTTGTAGAAATAATCTGAGTGACATTAGTCTTTTCATTACAAAAATTCATACAACCCAATCTTTTCGAAACTTGTACCAAACGAATTAATAACATGCAATAAAAAAATTCCATACAACTCAATCACTTATCAATACGTTATTCTAAATTTAATCGTAATTCGATAATAATATGTTAAATCACATTATTTTCATTTATTTTCTTCTTCTAGCCAAACAAGATTTATTTTCATTAATTTCTTTTCCATCCTTAACTATCCAAACAACAATAAAATTAAACTCATTCCTTTTCATTTTCTATTAGGGTGTGTTCGGATACTTAGTTTTAGAATTCTATTAGAATTGTAATTCTATAGTATTACAATTCCAAGAATTGCAATACCATTGTTTGGATTGTATGTAGTTTTCATTTGAAATTCTAATATTATTCAAAATTTATTTATTTGGCTAAATTGTAAAATTTGTTTGAAACTTCAAATAGAGAATAAGGCAATGATAGCTTAGATTCATTTAATATATATATACTTTGTATACATATATATATATATATGTGTGTATGTATATATATATTAGATTTAATGTATATGTACATATATGTAATATATACACACACTTGTATATGCATAAGTTTTTTATAACGAGAAAGATTAAATAGGTGAGGTTGGGGGGGGGGGGGGTTGCAGGTGTACATATATATATATATATATATATATATATATATGTATGTGTCTGTGTAGCTAATTTTTTTCCCTCTTAATAGAGGGAGATGTGAAGGCCTGCTTTGTGTGTGGCGGTGATATGAGTGGTGATGGTGAATTATTATTATTTATATATTTATTAATATTTTTTTTTACAATTCAATAAAAATTAGAATTAGAAAACGCTACTATTTTAATGGAATTCAATCCTTTATAATTTGTGGTTCTAGAATTCTAGTAGAATTCCAAAACTATACCTTTTAACATATCCAAACAATAGAATTCTAAAACTATCCCCCAATTCCAATTCTATAGTATGGAATTGGGGTTGCCAAACACACCCTTACATTCTTTCAATAGAGGTCGAAAATTGTTGGTGCTAAAAACTTGAAGGGTATTTTAAACCATATAGTCAACTGATTGTATCAAATAATTAGAGCAGTAAAGAAACTGAATTTAAGAGAGTCAAAGATTTATAGAGGGGGTTGGCCTCATATGAAAATATGGGTTTGTCATTTCTTGTGGAATAGAGACAGGAGCTTGGTTTGTTTTATATTGATGGTAAATAAACAATTGTTACAAACTCACAAAAGTTTCTCTAACTATTATATCCTCATAATGTTAAAATAAGAGTATGCTTGAGCTACACGAGTTCTGGTTTCTTTATTAGAAGAGCTCTATCAAGTGCTCTAAGCTTTTGTTTCTCTCTTGTTTTTTTGTTTTTTGTCTGGTTGTCGTTAGGTAGATGAACCTTGGTGTAAATGCTTGATCATCCTCTATATATATGAGACAGAGGAAACGTGTAGACGAGCTCTGGGAGCAGGTTATGGCCATCCCCTGATCATCACCACTTTTGACATTGCTTCTCCATAAATTCTGGTGCCTTGCATGCAGTGGGTGATCATTTAATGAAGTTAAGAGAGGTTTTGATACGTCAGTGGAGTTGGTAGCATTCGCCCATTGTAATACCCCATATTTCAAGGTATATTAATCGGGTTGAGTATAACTTACTTTAATCATATTAGTTGAAGTGAAAAAGGATTAAATGGTAACTTTATACAAGTGAGGGGTGAAATTTCATGTAATGGAGTCTCGTGGTATTTTAATACATCTTATTATGTTGTATTAGGTTTCTTTACACTCATATAAGTGATCGTTTAGTGATTCGGGTGGTCCGAATCAATTTTGGTTTGTAAATCATGAGTTTTGATCCTACGCGATTTTCTTGTTTTTAGCCAACTTTAGATTATCGTAACTTTCTCATCTTTTATCCGATTTGATTTTTGTTTGTTCCTACTTCTAAATTTCAAAGTATTCTACAACTTTTGTGTTTTGGCCGAAGTCCAATTCGCACTCCTTGTTGATCAAAACCAGGCCCGAAGTAGGTCCATCGCTAAATTCTGGTCATTTGGTAGCGCTTTGGCAAAGCGCCGTGTTCGGTGAATTTCTGGAAACGATTGGTCCATTATTTGGGAAAACTTTCTCTTAATAAGTTGTAGATCTTTAAAATACCTTTATGTGGACATAAAGAACACCACAATCGGAGTTCCGAGTCAAAATTTATGGCCAAAACAAAAACAGTGCTCCAGAACCAAAAAATCTGCGCACAGTTACTGTAGCAACCGACTTAAAGTGGATTAAAGCTTGTTTTAAGCTATTTTTCACCCATTTTCGAACCAACCTCTTCCACTAAACTCTAGAGAGTTCTAGAGAGAGAAATATAGGTGCTCTTGAGCAATCCTTACCTATTTTCACTCCCGATCGAAGGATTAAACATTGAAAAACATCCGAAACACCTCCTAGCTTACTATTCATCATCTTCTACCTTGAGGATTCTTTGGGGAAGGCTTGAAGCAGCAAATTTATTTCTTCTTTCTCACTCATAAATTGAGGTAGGGGTTTATATGTTCTTAAACTTGAAATTTTGGCCATGTTTCATGAATATTATCATAATCTCACTCCATTTGTCTTATTTATCTAAAGTGTGGCCTATAACATGATGTTTTATGATTAATAAGGATCTAAGAGTGAGGTTTGAGGCAATTGATGCTATGTACACTTGATAATATGATTTTATTTGATTAGAAATTGATGATTTATACACGTATGTTAAATATGATGATTTTGCCTATTGATATCATTGATACATGATTAATTAGAGTATGAATTCACATATTTAGGCCATATATGCCATCTAAGCTCTATGATTACATGTTATTGATTCATATGGATGTTCTTTGGTTGTGTATGTGTTGGTTTGACAAGAAAAGGGTTTTGTATACACTAAAGGACATGGACGTGATTTTGATAGAGTTTATATGGCATATGTAGTTTCTATTTTACATTTAACGCATGAATTGGACAAGATGTGCCGCTTAAACTTGGAATATATATAATATGGATTTATATGCAATGTTCCTTGGATATACATACTTGGTTGTATCCAAAGAGATTTGTAAATGGGTTATGTATACGCTAAGGAACATGGATACATGAGGAATGAAGTTTAAGTGGCATGTGTTACTTGTTAGTTGTCATAAAGAGTATGTATGCATGTTGTGCATCACTATTGTGTCAACCGCACACTTAAAGAATCTTTGGCAAGCTCGGATTCCCATATGGCCTATTGAATGGGCGTGTATCTCTTATTATGATGCTGAAAGCTTCATTGTATATATATCTGCTCGGAGGCTACATGGAGGCTTATTTCTCCTGGCAATTCATAGCAGCTTTATTTCTATCTTGATATTGTCTTATCAAATACGATTGGTTGATTGATCTCTTGGAAATGATTGAGCTTGGTCATGGATGACCATGGTGATGTGAATTATGTATGAATATCTGTTTTCATGGTGATTGCCGGGATGGAAAAATAGGCAGGGTCCGGTGCCCTTGGGTTGAAAAGCCCTAAACCCCTGGGGGATATTGTTTGGCCGCCTATAAGCCACCGGTGAAAGACCCGGGAACCTAGGCATTGGCAATGCACCATTGGTTTGATTCTTTTCTGTGGAAGATGGACGGGTTGTTGTTCCACTTCCTGGGTATGATAACGATATTCCATTTTGAGGCTATGAATTCTATGATGAGATTCCAGTTCAGGTTCTCGTTGACAGGAACTATGATTATGTTGTATGCTCTTAGAGCGAATGGATTTTATATGGCTATCTTGGCTTGGTTTCTTATTGGTACGCATCGTTAAGATTCGGAATTGGGTTGACACAAAGGGAGGTAATTTGCATATGCATGAGCACGCATCATCATGAACTAGTTATCTTTTGTGATATTTTATAAATAATGTTTAGATTATACGATGAAAAGGTTTACTTGGTTTACAGTAATAAATTAAGGAATGTTTTCCGATCTTTCCCTTTTCCTTTCCCCCCTACTGAGCGATATGCTCACCCCGTTTTTCTAAAACTATACATGTATTCAGGAGTCTAAAGAGAACAGGGATGCGAAGGGACTGGGAACGAGTTAGTGGCTCTGATACAGATGTATTTTTGTTATGTACATGTTATCGCAGGAAGCCACGGCTAGCCCGAAGTGTAGTATATTATCATGAAATTACTCAGATGGTTTTAAAACTATTATATACATGTTTATATGTTTGTAATCAGTATTATCATCGTCGATATGATTATGAAACGGTTGTTTGACATGTATAATTGTACTATTTGGATTTCTTTGTGCATTTTACATTATACATACCCATTTTAGTCAATCTAAGATGGGTTAGTGACACTCCAGGCCTTAATTACGAGTGTTGTCCCAATAATTAGGGCGGGGGTGCTACACCCATGCTGCCCATACTTTCTCTGACATGAAGGGGGAGCTCCAGAGCTCATTGGGAGAGCTCCGGTATCCAAGCTCTATAGTTCCTAGTGTAGAAATGAGCATCTAGGTCGGATACTCATATCCATCGGAGCTCTAGCCCTCAGGTGGTCTTCAAGTAGAGCCTCCGAGCTCCCCACCCCAGACTGTCCAGAATTGCGAGGGGCTTGGCTAATTTGACTCGAAATGGCCCAGAGAATTTAGGTCATCACCTTGGCAGTTGTAATACCCCGTGTTCCTTTTTCCGCATTGACCTTCTCTTAAGCCTGGTATGGCTTAATCTCCGTCAAAGAGCGAGCATTGGAACCTGTGCCCTTCGTACTCGAACGGATAGTTCTAGTATGTCATGTTAGTTATATTTAGTTTGAGGGAGTGATCGTTACGTTATTCGGGTGGTTTGGGTTGAAACCGAAGCGTAAATCGCATGTTTCGACTTTTCGCGATTCGTAGATTTCTAGCCAACTTTGTGAGGCCATAACTTCTTCATTCGATGTCCAAACAACTCTCTGTTTTTGGCCACATCTTCATTTCTTTGCCCTCTACAACTTTCGTGTTTGGGCCGAGTCAAGATTCAACCGTTTCTAGGTCCGTTTCGGGCTCAGAAAGTCATTTGTTGTTGTAGTGACTTCCATGATCAATCATGGAAGGCCATGATCGATCATGGTCCTCCAGAGTAACTCCAGAAGGGTTCATGATCGATCATGGGGGACCCATGATCGATCATGGTTCACCTGAATGTCGATTTTGAGCGTTTTTAACCCGTTTTTGACCCATTTATCACCCAACACTCGTCATTTTCGAGCTAAACACTTCCACCATTCTCTAGAGAGTTCTAGAGAGAGAGAGAATGAGATTCTTGTCATCTCTTCTTCCTCCTACAAGATTGGAGTGCCGAATCGCTTCATCCTTCGATATTCATCATCTTTCTCGCCTTCTTCCTCCATTGGAGCTCGTGTTGGAGCTAGGGTTTCGGCGAGATAGCTTCTACGCTTCCTAAAATCCTTGGTCTTGCTTCTCTAAGGTGGGAACACTAGTACTAAACCATTGTTTTCAAATTATTATTCGTTGAATTAGAGTTTTGAACTCAAATTGGGGATTTTCATCATAAGTCCATATTGTTTGCATCTCATGGGGTTTGGGCAAGGTAAACCCTAGATTAGTGATGTATATGGATAGATTATTTCTTAGATATCATGAATCATCAGTTATTACCATGTTGTGAGCCTTATTCTCTTACCTACACGCCGTATCCTCACTATAGCTAAGGGAATGAACTAGGCTAGAGAGGATTTCGGGATTGGTGTTTGAATCATGATTGATTATGGATTATATGGCATAGATATGCATGGATATGTATATAGTTAAGAGTGTTGAACTCTATTTATGGTTGTTGGACCAAGAACTCATTATGGTAGAGCGAGATACCATAACATACGGGTTTAATGATTTGCATGGAGTGCGTGTTAGGCATTAGCAATGAAGATATGGCCTAGATGCCATCTAGTGGTGTAGTATCTATTGTTGATAGGGCATGGGATGCCTTAACTAGAATTATAAGTGGCTAAAAAGAGTTATACGTACACTAGTTGAACTAGAAGCACAATGACTGATGCTTAGTTGGGCTACGAGGTTTGGGAATTAACATAGAACGCTTATGGCCGTAGTTTGATACATATGACACATATGAGATGTAATATATATATTAATAATAAATCAATCGGCCGTATAATGGGAATTAATAATTTCCCGGAGAATTGGATTGATAATAATGATGATGTGATGAATGATGAATGATGAACGATAATCATGATGATGATGATGATGATTATGTGATTGTATATATATGTTGATTAGCCATACGTGTGATGGATGATTGATGATTATACGTTGTTGAATAAGGAATCGGTATATTCCTGTTGATGCGATCACACGTATGGGCTGGATATGATGATATACCGAGCACCAGGTAGCTCCCTGTGACTCGAAGGAGGGCCACCTATTGCCGCCCATGGGTGAAAAGGCCCTAAACCGTGCACGGGAAAATGAAGTCGGTGACTCCGCCGGTGGTTGTGTGTGCCCACAAAGGAGAGCCCACTCTAGGTATCTTGCCTTCCGACAGGACTATGTGTTGTCGGTTAGACGAGTTTCCCTGGCAGCGGAGCAGGTCTCGTGTACCACTACTTTCCAAATGGTGAGTTTCCCGGGAAGTAGTCTCCCCACTCGGAGGAGACATGAAATAAGAACCTTGGACCTTTCGAGATCCGTTGTTCTGGACTTGGACTGACCGCGGGGTGAAACTGAGGCATTATACTGGAGACGTGATACGAGAGTTATTGTGAGATTGTAATTGTGCTGTGATTGTTATTGCATCGTATCATGTCTCGTATTGATTTGTATGTGTTACCTCGACTATGATATATATATGATATAAAGACTTATGCGGACACATCTAAACAGAACAGGATACACGTAGAGAACTATCGAGCCTTTCATAATGTATTAATATATATAGAGTGGAAAGAGATAATAATTATTGAACTTAGAAATGATGTATGGGTATACGAATGCGTGGGGATTATGGAATAGCAAGCCAGATCATGGTGCAGATAATATACTCATGATTAATAGGGAAATCGTAGTTAATGAGATAACCAAGTGAGAGTACACCGTAATGTAACGATTTCGGCTATAGATCTTGGGACGAAGCCTATTCGCTGGCCAAGTATAAGATTCATAATGAATTATAAGTAAAGAGATAACAATGAATACTTGGCCTGTAGATACGCCTTATGGTGTAGGCGACGTATAGCATAGAAGAGTGTGGAGTTACACTTGAGAATGGATAGTCCGTAGTATATCGAGCCTTAGGATGCTAGAGTTGTTATGAGGCGACTTTGGACTAGAAATATCCTCGAGTTGTGGAATTCCTTGGGGTTTTATCTTATGGATGGCTAGAGGAGAGATCGGGTTGTTGGATATATGTATTCCGGGTAGCTAGGATAGAAGTCCTAGTGGGGTTGCATGCACTTGGGCTTGCATGGCATTGCATTGCACGTTTTCAAAGTATACATTAAAAGCAAAGTATTTTCTATGTAAAACCTATATAGTTCCCACTGAGCCCGGATTTGGCTCATCCCGTTTTCTAACAATTTTGCAGGCACAGTATCTTGGGTGGAGTATGGTGTACGTGTATAGAGGCCTCTGATGTCCACAGTCTGTGTCTAGTCCTTCTTCGAGAAAGGACTATGTTGTATAATCAATTTGATTTCCTTTTTATTGTAAACGGACTATGATTTGATAAACGATTTGTATCGTATATTTGTATAAATGGTTTTATATATGTGGAGTTGATTTATGTATGGTTTGATGTGATTCTATTTGTATGAAAAAGGATTTTAAATGTTACAAGTTGATTTATTACCCGAACTAACTCCACATGCCTTGGTTTTGTAAAATGAGCTTTTAAGCAGGATGATGTTTTATTTAAGAAAGGTTTTTAAGAGTTGTGATTTTTATATTTCAAACCCGCCGTCGCGCACGACACCCGTGATTAACCGGGTCCCGGAGGTGAAAATCTCAGAACGAGATTCGGGGCGTCACAAGTTGGTATCAAAGGTATAGGTTCGATTTTCTTCGCGGGGTTTATGGGTGGTTATGCATTTTGGGTAAGTATTACGAGTAGAACCCGATTGAGTCGCAATTTGTTTCGCCTTAGGGATCACTTGTTTGCATATTACACCCTTGTCTTATGAGCATTGTGCATTTAATTTCTCTAGGGGTGTGTTATCGTAGTGACATAAGCGTTGCATTTGTTTCTCTACCATTAGTGTTAGTATTAGTATCGACTCCACTCTGGGAATAGTGGAGAAGGTGGATAGAATAGTTTGATCAGAGTAGTGCAGCGGAATCGTAGTGGGACCATTGGTTTAGATATTTGTGATTTATCGTGTAAGTAAGTCTTCGGTGAGCGGTTGCCTCGAGGAAAGATGTTTCCTTGTTTCTTAATTTTATATGTGTGGTAACTATATTTATAACTTGTTTTATTGGTGATTTGTGTTATTACTGTGTTGTTTCCTTATGAATCTATTATTTTCTTGAGAATGTCTTTTATACTCGAGATGTGTTTTGCTACCAAGTTAGCAATAGGCGACTGTCGAGTTATATTTTAGTCAGCCGCCTGATCAACGGATGACAAACCTATAAATCTGCGGTCTTCTGTCGCCAACGGAAAGTGAAACGTGGATTGTTTGTGTTCTTGGAATTGACTAAGCATAGTTGTATTTGTTTCTTGAGTATCATTATGATTAGATTCATAGGAAACTAGAATGCGTGAGCTTTCCTGTAGATATGATTCCTTAGTTGAGAGTGCACCTTAGGAACGGTGTCGACTTTGGTTTAGTATCTTGATATGCATAAGATTGTGTTGGTGTATGTTAGTGGTTGTTATCCCTGTATTCCTAGTGACGAGTGTTAGCTCATACATTTCGGAGTTTGAGGTTGAGTTTCGTATCTTTTGGCTCACCAAGAGCTTGCTATTCGTTAGTCCACACGGTGTGGCAAGTTGTTTCATTGCCGACTTTAGTTGTGGGGGTCATCTTGGGCCATGTCTTGTGATTGAACTTATTTGGAGTTTTGGGTCATGCGATCGTATCCTACCCTTGAGGATTTATTCCGTGCCTTGCTAGGGATGTCACGTGAGGGAGTAGAATCGTTCTTGTGTTGACCCATTGGAAGTTTTAGCCTTGTTGTTTCATCTCCTCGATGTCCCATTGGATTGTTCTACTCACTTGTTCTTTGGATTCGATTTCTAACTTGTTTTAACCGTGACTAGTCTCCTAAGGAGGGGAGACAGGGTGCAACTTTTGTGATCTTGTGTACTTCTTGTTTCATTCCTACCTCCATGTAAATTTCAAGGATGAAATTTCTTAAGGAGGGGAGATTGTAATACCCCGTGTTCCTTTTTCCGCGTTGACCTTCTCTTAAGCCCGGTATGGCTTAATCTCCGTCAGAGAGCGAGCATTGGAACCCGTGCCCTTCGTACTCGAACGGATAGTTCTAGTATGTCATGTTAGTTATATTTAGTTTGAGGGAGTGATCGTTACGTTATTCGGGTGGTTCGGGTTGAAACCGAAGCGTAAATCGCTTGTTTCGACTTTTCGCGATTCGTAGATTTTTGGCCAACTTTGCGAGGCCATAACTTCTTCATTCGATGTCCAAATGACTCTCCGTTTTTGGCCACGTCTTCATTTCTTTTCCTCTACAACTTTCGTGTTTGGGCCGAGTCGAGATTCAGCCGTTTCTAGGTCCGTTTCGGGCTCAGAAAGTCATTTGTTGTTGTAGTGACTTCCATGATCGATCATGGAAGGCCATGATCGATCATGGTCCTCCAGAGGAACTCCAGAAGGGTTCATGATCGATCATGGGGTGGTTCACCTGAATGTCGGTTTTGAGCGTTTTTAACCCGTTTTTGACCCATTTATCACCCAACACTCGTCATTTTCGAGCTAAACACTTCCACCACTCTCTAGAGAGTTCTAGAGAGAGAGAATGAGATTCTTGTCATCTCTTCTTCCTCCTACAAGATTGGAGTGCCGAATCGCTTCATCCTTCGCTATTCATCATCTTTCTCGCCTTCTTCCTCCATTGGAGCTCGTGTTGGAGCTAGGGTTTCGGCGAGATAGCTTCTACGCTTCCTCAACTCCTCGGTCTTGCTTCTCTAAGGTGGGAACACTAGTACTAAACCCTTGTTTTCAAATTATTATTCGTTGAATTAGAGTTTTGAACTCAAATTGGGGATTTTCATCATAAGTCCATATTGTTTGCATCTCATGGGGTTTGGGCAAGGTAAACCCTAGATTAGTGATGTATATGGATAGATTATTTCCTAGATATCATGAATCATCAGTTATTACCATGTTGTGAGCCTTATTCTCTTACCTACACGCCGTATTCTCACTATAGCTAAGGGAATGAACTAGGCTAGAGAGGATTTCGGGATTGGTGTTTGAATCATGATTGATTATGGATTATATGGTATAGATATGCATGGATATGTATATAGTTAAGAGTGTTGAACTCTATTTATGGTTGTTGGACCAAGAACTCATTATGGTAGAGCGAGATACCATAACATACGGGTTTAATGATTTGCATGGAGTGCGTGTTAGGCATTAGCAACGAAGATATGGCCTAGATGCCATCTAGTGGTGTAGTATATATTGTTGATAGGGCATGGGATGCCTTAACTGGAATTGTAAGTGGCTAAGAAGAGTTATACGTACACTAGTTGAACTAGAAGCACAATGACTGATGCTTAGTTGGGCTACGAGGTTTGGGAATTAACATAGAACGCTTATGGCCGTAGTTTGATACATATGACACATATGAGATGTAATATATATATTAATAATAAATCAATCGGCCGTATAATGGGAATTAATAATTTCCCGGAGAATTGGATTGATAATAATGATGATGTGATGAATGATGAATGATGAACGATAATCATGATGATGATGATGATTATGTGATTGTATATATATGTTGATTAGCCATACGTGTGATGGATGATTGATGATTATACGTTGTTGAATGAGGAATCGGTATATTCCTGTTGATGCGATCACATGTATGGGCTGGATATGATGATATACCGAGCACCAGGTAGCTCCCCGTGACTCGAAGGAGGGCCGCCTATTGCCACCCATGGGTGAAAAGGCCCTAAACCGTGCACGGGAAAATGAAGTCGGTGACTCCGCCGGTGGTTGTGTGTGCCCACAAAGGAGAGCCCACTCTAGGTATCTTGCCTTCCGACCGGACTATGTGTTGTCGGTTAGACGAGTTTCCCTGGCAGCGGAGCAGGTCTCGTGTGCCACTACTTTCCAAATGGTGAGTTTCTCGGGAAGTAGTTGGGCTACTAATGGTCATTACCCTGCTAGGTATCGCCTGGTGTAGTTCCTTCCAGAGTGTCGAGATGGCTTGTATGAGGTGTTCTCTTCGTTAACTATTCGGAGTGTTATTCCCGGGAAAATGTCTTGAGGGTTATCTCCGAATGAATTACTTAGAAAACAAGTCCCTGAGCCACTCCCCACTCGGAGGAGACATGAAATAAGAACCTTGGACCTTTCGAGATCCGTTGTTCTGGACCTGGACTGACCGTGGGGTGAAACTGAGGCATTATACTGGAGACGTGATACGAGAGTTATTGTGAGATTGTAATTGTGCTGTGATTGTTATTGCATCGTATCATGTCTCGTATTGATTTGTATGTGTTGCCTCGGCTATGATATATATATGATATAAAGACTTATGCGGACACATCTAAACAGAACAGGATACACGTAGAGAACTATCGAGCCTTTCATAATGTATTAATATATATAGAGCGGAAAGAGATAATAATTATTGAACTTAGAAATGATGTATGGGTATACGAATGCGTGGGGATTATGGAATAGTGAGCCAGATCATGGTGCAGATAATATACTCATTATTAATAGGGAAGTCGTAGTTAATGAGATAACCAAGTGAGAGTACACCGTAATGTAACGATTTCGGCTATAGATCTTGGGACGAAGCTTATTCGCTGGCCAAGTATAAGATTCATAATGAATTATAAGTAAAGAGATAACAATGAATACTTGGCCTGTAGATACGCCTTATGGTGTAGGCTTCGTATAGCGTAGAAGAGTGTGGAGTTACATTTAAGAATGGATAGTCCGTAGTATATCGAGCCATAGGATGCTAGAGTTGTTATGAGGCGACTTTGGACTAGAAATCTCCTCGAGTTGTGGAATTCCTTGGGGTTTTATCTTATGGATGGCTAGAGGAGAGATCGGGTTGTTGGATATATGTATTCTGGGTAGCTAGGATAGAAGTCCTAGTGGGGTTGCATGCACTTGGGCTTGCATGGCGTTGCATTGCACGTTTTCAAAGTATACATTAAAAGCAAAGTATTTTCTATATAAAACCGATATAGTTCCCACTGAGCCCGGATTTGGCTCATCCCGTTTTCTAACAGTTTTGCAGGCACAGTATCTTGGGTGGAGTATGGTGTACATGTATAGAGGCCTTTGATGTCCACAGTCTGTGTCTAGTCCTTCTTCGAGAAAGGACTATGTTGTATAATCAATTTGATTTCCTTTTTATTGTAAACGGACTATGATTTGATAAACGATTTGTATCGTATATTTGTATAAATGGTTTTATATATGTGGAGTTGATTTATGTATGGCTTGATGTGATTCTATTTGTATGAAAAAGGATTTTAAATGTTACAAGTTGATTTATTACCCGAACTAACTCCACATGCCTTGGTTTTGTAAAATGAGCTTTTAAGCAGGATGATGTTTTATTTAAGAAAAGTTTTTAAGAGTTGTGATTTTTATATTTCAAACCCGCCGTCGCGCACGACACCCGTGATTAACCGGGTCCCGAAGGTGAAAATCTCAGAACGGGATTCGGGGTGTCACAGCAGTGATGTGCGTCATTTTTTGGCCAAATTCTTTCATTTAGGCATTTGAATTCGCATTTTTACTATTTGAATAGAGCTCCTCTGAGCTCCTCTTGCTGTGGCAGAACATGTTGATGATGTGGGTGTGTGAGAATCCTGACCCATACCCCGAGAAGGAGAAAAGAGTCCACGTTCTCGGTTTCATTTGAAAACTTGTTTTGTAGAGTCGCCAGTTTGTTTTACGAGAAAACAAACAAAAGGTCGTACGAAGGATAATTCGAAAACGAACTATCTTTCATACATTTGAAACTAGAGATTTATTTTGAAAATTGACTTTGCTAGGGTTCGGGAACTACGTTACGAATTGGGAAGGTGTTAGGCACCCAATTCGCCCTTTCGGTCTCTTAATGGATCATGTATTTAATTCCTATTTTAGATATCTTGCAAATAGTTCGAATGGTTTTCAGAATAGTCCTTTCCGGATAAATTCAGTTTAAAATAATATTTTGAAATCAAACTCGAGCTTTTCGAGCGCCTACGTATTCATTCGAATAATGAAATCAGAGTCTCGTAGTTCCTTTCTTTTGGAAACTGTTTTTGTATTTTTGTTTGTTTTGAAAACGTGTCAAAACAGATTTTAGATTTCTTGTTAAACTTAGAAAGGATTTGTTTTGAAAGCAATGAACTTCTTTGCAAGTTATCTAATTTTCTATATTAAAAATGAATACTTAAATGCGATATTGAAATTAAGAAAGGTTGTAGATAGACGTACCTGATGCGCTTGCCGAAGAAATGAGAGCCTTGCCTTGTTACCTTGCTTGCTTCCTTCTCTCTCTAGAACTTTCTCTCTCTAGATTTTCTCTCTCTAAAACTCTCTCTCAGAAATTCTCTCTCGGAAACTTTCTCTCAGAATTTATCTAAAATGACTCTCTAATAATTTTTGACAGAGTTCCTACTTACTAAAAACACTATTGAGTGTTGATCCCCTAAAATGAGAGCCCAAAGGTCCTATTTATAGAGGAAAAATGCAGAAAAATGACCAGGGTAGCCGCGCGGCTAGAAGCCAGCCGTACGGCTAGGGAGGGAGCGTGCAGCTAGGGCGTGCGGCTCGGGCTTGCGGCTCGTGGCGGCTCGGAGCCAACCGTACGGTTGGGAGCCAACCGTGCGGCTAGGGTATGCGCCAACCGTGCGGTTGGAGGCGTGCGGCTGGCTGTCAAAAAAATGCAATTTTTCTAACGGGGCGCTGCCCCGCACCCCGCGACCTGGTAAGCGAAGTGGCAACAAGGTTGTGGTTAATTCCTAACGTGCTCGAAAATCAGGGTTTTTCCTAACAGTCTCTTGTATGCATGATGATTCAAGACTTGATGCAGAATTCTTGTTAGGTTCACACGAGAGTCGCGGATTGGGGTGTTCACAGGGTGGCCACACGTTAGCTCGTGGTTGGCTGGGTAAATTGGATTATTAATTTACACCATAAAAATTAATGGCTTGATTTCCATTGAATAAAGATGAGATTAAATATATATATATATAGGTACAAGATGAGATTGCTATTAATTAATTAATGGCTAATCAAATATTCTAAATATAGTTAATTGCCTAATCTATGGGATTTGTTGTCAATGCAAATTATTTACAAAATCTAAACAAGAAACTGATTAAATATTCACAAAAAATACACAATTAAATAATTAATAAATTAATTCCTCTAATATGCCCCCTCAAGATGGAGCCCCTGTGGAGAGTCCAATCTTGATCTTCAAAAGTTAAAATCGAGTGTGTGGAAAAGGGTTGGTCAAGGCATCGGCTAATTGATCTTCTGAGGACACATGGGTGACACGTAAGGCTTCTCTCCGTATTGATCCCTAATAAAATGATAATCAATTGCAACATGCTTCATGCGTGAATGGAATGCTGGATTGGAATAAAGATAAGTTGCACCAACATTGTCACAATAGATGACCGGAGCAATATGTATACAAATGCCTAATTCTGTTAGAAGAGAATAAATCCAACATAACTCGGTAGTTATAGCATCTAAATAATGAATTCAACTTTAGTGGATGAGCGTGCAACCGTGCGTTATTTCTTAGAGGACCAATATATCGGGTTGTGGCCGAGATAAACTATATAAGCACTAATGGAGGATTAGTCATCCTTAATACTGGCCAAGTCAACATTTGAAAAAGGCATGAAGTGATAGAGATGTGTGACAGTGCAAGGCAAGACCATGATCACCGGTACCAGAGATATAGCGAAGCAAGCGTTTGACAGCATTCCAATGATCAATAGTAAGTCGATGCATGAATTGAGACAATTTATTAAAGGCATATGCAATATCAAGGTGAGTGAGGCATAAGTATTGGAGACTAATAGCAACCATTCTGTACTAAGAAGGATCTGGCAATGTAGTTCCGGAAAGAACTATAAGTGTTGGCTTGGTGGCAAGCAGTGTGGTGACAGGTTTGGCCCCAATCATGTTTGTACAAGCAAAAAGATCAGTGATATACTTCCACTAACAGAGAAGGAGACCGTTGGAAGTAGTGGCAACTTTAACACCAAGAAAATAATTCAAATCACTTAGATCTTTGATTGAAAATCATTTGCCAAGAAGATCAATGAACCATTGAACTATAATGGGATTGCATTTAGTAATAATTATGTCATCGACATACACAATGAGATAGACTAGATTATCGCTTTTGTTGAAGATGAAGAGTGACATATTTGCATGAGAGTTTGTAAACCCAAAGGCTACTCAAAATTGTCGAAGCTCATGGTACCAAGCCCAGGGTGCTTGTTTAAGACTATATATAGCCTTACGTAACTTGCAAACATGTGTGGGATTATCACGATTAACAAAAACAGGTGGTTGTGCCATGAAAACATCTTTAGAGATATGACCTTGAAGAAAGGCATTATTGACATCAAGTTGATGAAAAGACCACCCATGACTAACATTAAGACTAAGAACCAAGCGAATAGTGGTAGGTTTGACAACTGGACTGAATGTGTCACTATAATCAATACCAGGGCGCTGATGGAACCCTTTGGCAACTAGTCACGCTTTGTACCTGTCAATGGAGCCATCAAGTAAACATTTAATTCTAAAAATTCATTTACAACTAACAAGATTTTGTGTGGAATCTAGTGGGACAAGTTCCCACGTTCCGTTCTGCACAGGATCATCATACTCCTCAGGCATCGCCTGGCGCCATTTATGATCTTTAAAGGTTTGGGTCACTGTGTGCAGCTCAGTGTGATGCTTTAAGGTGATGGTAGCGGTAAGATTAAGTTTTTGGACTGGGTTATGGATATTGTTTTTGGCACGAGTGGTCATGCTGTGGGTATTGGTGGGTGGGCTTAGAGGAGGGGGTCTAAAGAAAGGAAGGAGGGATGAGAGGGTGCATTTTGTGGTTTATTGGTGGTGTCGTTGGATTGTTCCAGTTGCCTGGATGGTAACCAAAGTTTAGCAGTGAGATTGATCCAAGTCCGAGGGCAAGGCTGTTGAGGGAAAGTTGAGAAGCGTAAACGTAGTTGGAAAAAATGACGCAGAGGGAAACTAATTTGGTGGGTTATTAATACTTTTAACCCTTAAAGTTTACACTTTTTCCCACGGTCATCCTGGAATTTTTTTTGGCATAAACATACCTAAAGTTTCTGTCGTGTCCCACCGAAGTCCAAAACTGGATGTCCCATTTAAAAACTCGATGGAACAAGCATCTGTAACCCACGTTATGGTATTTTGAGGGGTAATATTAGTATTCTAAGTTGAATGCGCCAATTTTCAAAGTTTAAGGGTTGATGCCTAACCATTTTTTATGTTCTTACAGTACTTTTGAGAGAGAGAAAAGAAGGCGAGAAACGGAGTTGAGTGGAGGTCCAACCAAATTAAGGGTGTTTGATAAAAAATTTAGGGCTTTTTCGTATTGAGGGTTGAAGATGAGTTAGACGATTAGGGAAAAACAATACGAGGACATGGGGACACCAATTTATTGTAAGTGTAGTGCCTTTTCCTTCTTGGCTATAGTGTAATGGTCTCAATATGTCTGTATATATAACGTGTTGCTGTATATATGTTATGCATGTGTATGTTTGTCATTTATGTGTTTAGAATCAATAAAGATTCCGCTTTTGGGATTTGGTGGTCCGGATGTGTTAATATATATATATATATATGATAGTGCACTATGTATATCTATTTATAACATTATGGTTATTCAGATAATTTACTGTAAGTTGTATTGAATGATTTAAGATTTTTTTTATCTGGTAGTGCATTTAATACATGTATCTATGTAATGTAATAGATTTTTTGTATGTATATATATGTATGTGCAGGTCCAACCAATGATTTATTCACCATTAAATTACACCATGGTGGTGAGTTCGAGTGGGAGGGGTTGAAGTATGTATACATAGGCGGCCAATCTACATATATTGATTATTGTGAGTTTGATAGAATGTCTTTAGTAGAGTTAACTAGTATGTCAATAGAGTTGGGATACTCTGGTCATTTTAGGTTTTTCTTTATTAGTGAATTGCAAGGCAGTTTTAGGCTTATTGAAAATGATAGGAATGTGTTGCAGATGTCTAATTATATGAATAGGGATTTAGAGGTTGATTTATACATGGACCTTATCCTTTTATTACAAAGTATTCCAACATCTATAAAGAACCAACGACAACCAAAACCAAAACCATAACCATAACCAACCCCACCACAACCACAACCACAACCACGACCACAACCACCAGTACCACCAGCAACAACACCCCCACAACCATTACCACCAATACCTCCAGTACCACCACAATTAACACCACCTCAACCAGCACCAACACCACGTCAACCATAAGAACCATAACCAACTCTACTACAACCAACACCACCACAACCAAAACCACCACAACCTATAGTTTGGGATAGTGACAGGTCATCTGATTGTGAAAGTATATATGATCCAGAGTATGATTATGATGATGAATTGTTTGACAATAACATAGATTTAGATGCAGAATACACTAGGTTGGGGGCCAATCTGAGGCAGTTAGTGGAGATAATGCTGAGGGTGGTGTTGTTGAGTCAAATGTGATAGAGGTGAATCTGAGGAGCTTCATAGTCTAAATGGGTCAAATGATCCTATGCCTAACTTCCCATAATATAACTCTAGCACTGTAATGGTTAACAATGAATTAATTTTTAGTGACCACAAACAGTTGAAGGAAGTAGTGAGAGATTACAATATCAAACTTAGGAAAGAAGTTACGTTCCCAAAAAATGAAGCTACTAGGGTGAAAGCTGTGTGCTGCAAGGATGGGTTTCCTTGGCATTTTTACGCCTAAAAAATGCAACATTCTCATTCTTTACAAGTTAAAACCTTTCATGATGAACACAAATGTCAAAGGCAATTTAGAAACAAGAATGTTAATTCCACATGGCTTACATAGCATTATTTGGAGAGTTTTAGGTCAAATCCTAAGCAATATCTTCTTTTATAGATACAGTCGTGAGGGACCATGTTGTTAAAGTCTCTAAGTCCCAAGCATATAGAACTAGGGAGAAAGCTATAAAACTAATTGAGGGGACATATAAAGAACAATATGGAAAGTTATAGGGTTATATAGATGAATTAAGGAGAACCAATCCAGGGTCAACTGTCAATATGAAACTTCAATATGGGATAGTAGAGCAAGGAGAGCCAAGGTTTGAAAGATTTTATGTGTGTCTAGCAGCACTTAAAGAGCGCTTTAAAGCAGGTTGTAGGAAGTTTATAGGTGTTGATGGTTGTTTCCTGAAAGACCCACATGGTGGAGAACTATTCATAACTGTGGGGGTTGATGCAAACAACTGCATGTTCCTCGTGGCCTATGCAGTGGTTG
Organism: Lonicera japonica; assembly: GCA_021464415.1. NCBI lineage: Eukaryota > Viridiplantae > Streptophyta > Magnoliopsida > Dipsacales > Caprifoliaceae > Lonicera > Lonicera japonica. The sequence continues at coordinate 16,164,728 of CM038465.1, forward strand.
AGGGTGAAAACAAGAGTTCTTGGACTTGGTTTTTGGAAATTTTGACTGAAGATTTAGGAATAATGAATCAAGAAGAATGGACCATAATCTCAGACAAACAAAAGGGGTTAGTTCCTTCCTCTTTTGAACTTCTCCTTAGAAATGAGCATAGGTTTGTATGATGCACTTGCATGCAAATTTTAAAACTGCTGGCTATACCGGGAAAGTGTATAAGAAAATGTTATGGAATGCTACAATGTCCAGTAATGTACCTTATTTCACTAATGCAATGAAGAAGATGAAGGATTATAACTTGGCTACATTTTAGTGGTTTAAAGACAAGCCACCATGTCACTGGTCAAGGTCTTATTTCAAAACAGTGTCTAAATGTGATATGCTGTTGAATAATATTTGTGAGAATTTCAGTAAATGTATAATTGATGCCAGAGAGAAACCAATTATAGGATTGCTTGAGAAGATTATGGTGTATTTAATAGTGAGGATGCAACATAATAGGGATAAAGCTAACAAATAGGAAAGGAAAGTGTGTCTAAAGATTATAAAATTGCTTGACAAGTACAAGCTTTAGGCTGCCAATTGTATTCCAACATGGTTAGGTGCAGGGAAGTATGGGATCAGTTGTATCCATAGTGACAAGTATATTATGGATTTGGACACTAAAACTTGCTCTTGTGAAAAATAGGAGTAGAGTGGGATACCATGCCCACATGCAATATCAGCCTTGGTGTTTAATGAAGTTGAGCCAGAAGATTTGGTCCATGAATGCTACCATGTTAAAACTTTCAAGAAGATTTACACACCGATAGTGAATCTAATGAATACCCTAAATATGTGGCCTGATTCCCAACACCCTTCAGTTCTGCCATTAATAGTAACACCAACTCCTAGAAGGAAAAAGAAGCCACATGATCAAGAAGCCACATGAAACAGACAGGAGCCAAGGCAAGTTAGGGAAGAAGCACGAGCAGTCATTGAGGTGTGGGAATTGTGGTACTCTTGGCACAACAAAAGAAATTGCAAAACAGATACTGTAAGTTTTTTTAGTGCATTTAAAGTTTATTTTAATAATTTTTTTTGTAATGTTGTAAAATAAAACAATCACTGAGGGCTATTTTTTTAGGTGAACAAGGAGCAAAGTGAACCACATCCTTGCCACTTGGTTCATAGCCAACAGAAGGATGAGATGAACAACAGCCTGTGAGCATGGAAGGACAATCAACCCAAGTACCATCCATGTCCCAACCAAAAAGAGGGAGAAAGGCAAGTGCAGCACCAACATCAGGAAGTAGGAAAAAAGCAAGAGCTGCACTAAGTCAAGCAGCATAAATGTATTTTGTGAATGGTTTTCTGACTGTTTTTTGTTAATGAGTATGTGCATGGTTTTGTAACTGGGTAGCGAATGGTTCTATGACTGGTTTTTGGTAATGGTTTTGTGAATGCTTGCTTTGTCTTGTAAGTTTTATTCTAATGGGGTTTTGTAAGTAGATATGGGAACAAGCAATTGCTCACTTTGTCCCTTTGTGGATTTTACCTTTTTTGTAATCAGACATGGTTTATTAATAAAAGTTGGTCCCCTTCTTATATCTATCCACTTCTTTATTGCTTTATCTTTTATATAAAGTATGTTATTTACTTTAACAACAACAAAACATAGTAATGCTTACAAGCACTAAACAAACAGAGTACTTCTTCATTGATTGCCAACAAAAATATATTCCAATCTCCATCAATTGATTATAAAAAGATTACAAACACCATGCCCACATTACACTTACACTTAATTGACTTTCTTTCACAGAACAGAGGATATCTAAAAAAAAACAACCTAACAATATACTTCATTTAATTGCCTTGTCCATCAGGAAAGGAAATAACAAGTCCAAATATTATCAACCATGACAAAATCAACATAATACACCATAACTTCTCCCTTGACTTGTAGGTATTCACCCTGTTTTCTTCATTGCTAATTCTCCTCAATAAACTAGGAATAATTTCCCTCGATCGTTCACACATTGGAGGGTCAAACCAAGCAAAGAACCCACAACCGTTGTGCTACATTTTACAAGCATAAAAGAGAGGAGTTTTAGAAGAATGCCAAAAATATAAGGGAATAAAGCCCTAATTTCTATTAGGATGTACATATTTACCTCGTTATTTCCGCAAGTTAAAAACCTTCTTCTCGAATTTAAATCTGTCCTTGAAGTGATCATTTTTTCTCTCTTGAAACAATGGCACATTTTGGACTCCATTATTCTTGCTCTTCTCTTCTCTCCGGTTTCAATGGTGGAGAAAGTGAAAATTTGAAATAGACAACAACTGTGCCATACCTTTATGTGCATTCAACTTAGAATACCAATATTACCCCTCAAAATACCATCACGTGGGCTGCAGATGCTTGTTCCTTCGAGTTTTTAAACGGGACATCTAGTTTTGGACTTACAGTGGGACGCAACAGAAACTTTGGGTATGTTTATGCCGAAAAAAAAGAGATCCAAGACGACTGTGTGAAAAAGTGTAAACTTTAAGGATCAAAAGTGTTAATAAACCCAATTTGGGAGTGTTTTTAGACTTGGACGACTAAGTTAAGTTTGAATGGATTTAAAAGGAAAGACATATTCCATAAATTTGACATGACGAGATGTGTAGATTTTGGAAGTGGAATGATCAAGACAAAGATACGCACTTTGGGTCAAGGAGTACCCAGGAAACACACAAGGGATGGATCAAGTCTCAAGTTTATGACTAGAATAGAGACGAAGCCATGGATAACATAAGCAACCAAAGATACAAAGCTTTGTATAATTTAGGGAAGAGCAAAAAAAGGACTCATAAGGAGAAGAAATAAAAAGTGTAGGTGTGGGCATGCGATTAATGAAATCCATTGAGGTTGCAAAAGCATAGGTCTAGTATGTGAGTGGAAGAGAGGAATGAGTGAGTAAGAAAGATCGGTTTCAACTATATGTCGATGTCGGCATTTGGAGAGACCATTGTGTTTTGGCGTGCGCGGGGAGAGATAAGGTGAGAAATTCCATAAAGAGATAAAAAATGATCTAATGCTTGATATTCCCCACCATTATTGGTGTAAAGAGTGACAATGGAGTGTGTTTGAAATGATTTTCTACTAAGGCTTTGAAGTGGAGAAATACATCAAAGACATGAGCTTTATTCTTTATGGGGTAATACCATACATAACGAGTAAAATGATCAACGAAAATAACATAATACTTGAAATCATCACCAGAGTAAACGGGGGAAGTCCAAACATCAAAAAATATACTTCGTAAAGGGTGAGATAAGACAATTGTAGATATAGCAATAGGAAGCCTGTGACTTTTATTACTTAAACACGCATTATAATGAGAGCTTTGTGTCATGGAGTAAGGTAAAGAAAAAGTTGACATAATAGGCTGAAGAATTGATGTAACAAGAAATTTGTATAATTTATTATACTAATTTATAATTTAGAGAGCATATATTATTACTAATATTTATATTTTTATTATTTCTCAGGTGTTAGAAAAGAATTGGAGAATATTGAGAAAAATAGAGAAACTAAAGTAAAAAAAAGACACCTAAAATATTTCAATACTTCCATATGCATAACTTTTTTCTCGGAATTCCAAATAATGTGATTCTTGATACTAATTTGAAGAGAATTTCAAGAGCTACAACTATGCAGTTCAGAACTTTTTCAAATTCAACCATTTCGGGGTCCTAAATTGTGACTGCCCACCCTATTCAAGTCCTCATCTATGAATATGATCTCATTGACATCATATTTTACCATTTTGGTAGGTTTAAAGCTGAAGAATTCTTCCTCCGAGCTCAAGAAGTAGCCTGCCTGACGTAGGCCTTTTTGGACCTATTGCTGCTTCCAGAGTAAGAAGAGCCCCACTCGATCATGAAGATCTCGTTTTCATGCTCTTTTCCTTTGGTTTTTGGGGGTACTTCCTTCTTCTTGTCCACATATTGGCGAAGCAATCCTCATTAAATGAGTTTCTCAATCTCTTATTTCAGCTTCCAGCCATCATCTGTCTCATGGCCATGGACCTTGTGGTACCAGCAATACTTCTTTGTATCCCTCTTTTTCTCAGACGTCTTCATCTTCCTAGCTTCTAGGATTTGCCCTGATTCCAACTGGGCATAGACCTTACCCAAAGGAGCTGTTAGAGGAGTAAATTACTGGCGTGTTTTACCTTCACTTGGTTTGGAATTGTTTGATTCTTTCTTGCCCTTTTTACCCTCTCTCTCTTGACCGCGGGGTGGGCTGTGCCCTCTTTAGCGCTTGTAGAAGGGCAAGAGAGTTAACAGACCTGATAGGTCTCGCCCCTATAGAGTTTCCTCTACTCCAATCTGTTTGTTGACCTCATCTAGGAGCTCGGACATGGTCTTGGGGGATAGTCTCACCAAAGTCATGAGGCAATAAAGGGAGCTCACCCTTTCCATAAAGGCTGTCATAGCTACCCCTTCATTGAGGTTTGTGATCATAAAGACCCTTGGTTGAATCGGCAGGCATACTCCTTCAAACTCTCTGTAGACATCTGCTTCACAGTAAGAAGTGAGTAGAAGTAGGGGTGTTAAAGTCAATCCGAAAACCGACCGAACGAACCGAACCGTAAAACCCCGAACCGAAAAAAAACCGAAATCAAAAATAAGAAAACCGAATCGAAACCGAAAAGTTTGGTTCGGGTTTGGGGCAAGCTAGTTTAAAACCGAACTAAACAGAACCGAACCGAATTATGTTTAAGAAAAGAAAATGTTAATATATACTATAAGGGTAAACGTTAATTATACTATAATACAAAAAGATGACCTTTTATAAGAATATATTTCTTACTAATTGCATATTATGATAATATTAAAAAAAATAATCATTAACGCGTGCCCTTATTGTTTAATTAACTACACAATGTTAAGATTTTTTTTATCGCAGATAGAAAGATAATTCATCATTTTATTTAATGTGTTTCATTCTTATAATGTACAAATAAAATTGTAATTAAATAGAAAACATGGTATTTATATGTTGCTCCTTGTTTTTAAAAAGTCACGACTTTAATTTAAATATGAATCATTCTTACAATACTATTAATATTACATTTTTATGTTAAATTGATTTAAAAAAAATATATATGTCAAAATCGAATAAAACCGAACCGAAACCGAATCGAAAAGTTTGGTTCGCTTCGAAGATTTAAAAATCAAAACCGAACTGAACCGAAACTAAATTTTTATATTTGGTTTGGGGTTGGGGTACCTTAGTTTCTACCCCGACCGAAACCGAAAACACCCATAAGTAGAAGACTTGGACTGCGTTCGGGTTCCCAGAAAATGTGAAATAAACTTGGTACCGAACTTTTGTGAGCTCTAAATCGATCCTGGGAGTAGGTTGTTGCACCACATTCAGGCTGGCCTCTTAAGAGTGGTGATAAAAGCTCTGCATAATACGCCATTTGAGACGTTATAGAGTCCCATCATGTTCCCATATCACTGCCAACGGTCCGGACTCTAATGTTGGGAGTTTGAACTTCTCTGGGACCTAACATCTCTGGATATGTACTCGGAGAATGGAGACTCCTGCAGCTGAGCTCCTTCCCGGATGACCAATCATCTTCATCACCTTGGCCACTTGAGCCCGCATTTCTGTCATCAACCTCTTCTCGACTTCGTCCACTAAATATTTGTGATATATTTTGTTAAACACTGACTCTTAGGTTTGGCATCCATTTTTCACTGAGGTGCCCAAGCTAAAGGAAGGGGAGGTCAAACTCCTCTATTTTGGCTATGCTGTCTTAAGGTCCCTTCAGAAGATCTCTCGTGGACCACGTGTACCTGCGGGTTCCTTGGTGGTGGGAGAGAAGTTCTAACTGAATCCTCCTCAAAGGACGATTCCCTTTTGGAGCTGGATCGATCAGACTTGAACTCATCGGTTCTGCTCCGGCTCTCCCTAGACTCTCTACCACGGTCTCTGAGCCTTTGCTTGGCTGGGACTCGTGGTGTGAAGACTGGGAGGGCAACTGCAGATACGGAGGCTGAGGCGGACCTGCCTCTCGAGCTGACTGGGGGTGTTTATCTTTAAGCTATATCTGGACTTGGAGGGCAACTTGTTGCTCCTGTAATGCCAACAGGGGGTCCGGCTGAGTGTTTCTAGAATACATGATGATTTTTTGGACGTGTTTTTTATATTTGGGAAAATGTGTTTGTGGCTTGAGAAAGTATCTTTCCCACAGATGGTGCCAAACTGTTGGTGCTAAAAACTAGAAGGGTATTTTAGACCACACAATCAAATGATCGAATCAAATAATTGGTATAATAAATGCAGCAGACCAACAAAGTCAAAGATGTATAGAGAAGGTTGTCCTCGTATGAAGATACATGTTAGTCCTCCTTTGTGGAATAGAGCTAGAGCTCAGTTTGTTTTATATTGATGACAGACAACGACTATTACAAACTCACAAAAGTCTCTTTAGCTATTCTATCCTCACAATACTACAATAAGAGTGTTGTAACAACCCGCCTAATTAAGCAGGTGTTAACGGATGCTGTAACTAAATAACAGCGATTAAGAATATAATAAATGAAATGAACCAACGCAAGGCAAAGATATCTAATAAAAATCCGGCATGAAGTACTCGTAAATACTGGAAAATAATCCATCCTGTTTAACATCCAGCACGCAAGAAATCTAAATGACATACCAAAACCAAAAGGGGATACAACTAGAATATCATTACAAAGTTCCAAAGTACTTGAATTTAATTCAAGATTACAACTCTCAAATAAAAGATAACACAACGACTAAAATCCATGGATGCATCAGAGAAGATTTTTACGATGAACTTGAACCTGCTTCCCTACCTCTACCCGAGACATGGTGAGTACCTAAAAGGAAAATGAGGGAATGAGCCACAACTGGCCCAGTGGGAACTAACGGGAAAGGGAAAATGAAATGCAAGAACGTACTACTAATTGTATATATATATAAAAAACCACAATTATTGCTTGCTAATAATGTTACCCAATAATCATCAATTTATTAAGAAAACCAATTATTGTATATCATTATAATCCAATTATGATCGATACATCACACTCTCAATCATAGCACACACGTCTATCCACCTCCTTTTCCTCCTCGACCTAATACCGGTACTAGACAGAATACATGCTCACATACACACCCCACCTCAAATCGTGGGCATGTGCACTGGTAGCCAGGTTTAACGGCACCCCATCTTGCCCATGGGTCTGTGCAATATCAAAACTCAGGCATTTCTATACCGGTGCCGATCCGGTTCCAACAATCACAAACATATACGCGCAACACAAGTGTTATCAAAGATAGTTCCAAGCTTATCATAAAATTTATGGGGAAATAGAGTTATAATATTAAAACTATGATCTCGCATATTTAATTACTATAGCTACGTATAACCATTAACTAATCTTGGTATAAGCTAAAATCTCATATTTGAAGTCCAACATTTCATCATCATATTTTTGAAAAATATTGAATTTTAATTCTAAAGTACAATTATACCATACAACATACCCATTCTATGCAAGAAAAATCTCATTTCCACAATTAGTTAGGCATGGTATGAGTTCAAAGTGATGCTCTCATTAGAATAGCATAGAACCACCCTTGTATGTCCAATGGCAGATTTTATAACACATATAGAATCATTTTACATTATGGAAATTTAATCAAACTTTGGAGTTAAGAGATTTTTAGACATACAAGGCTTAATTTCTAGCAATTTCGGTACTAAATTCCCTGATTTACCTGAAAATAAAAACATGCATGATGATTCACATTCATATACAGTAGTAATAGCATTATAAAAGTTCATATGTAAGCTCAGATCTAAAAAGAAACAGTTTATTCTAACACATGCAGAGAAAAAGGGGTGTTCTTGGTACCGAAATGGCTAAACTATCATTCTAACAATCCATACATCCAAGAATTGAAAGATGAAGGGAAGTCCCCACCTGAATAGCTAGAAGGACAGAGCTCAAATGACCTGAGTGGCTCAAGAAACCATCCAAAACAAGCATGCAAGACCAGAAATGAGACAAGAGCGCGAAGAACCCCCAAAATCTGAAGTTTCGGTTTGATTCTCCAAGATTTGAGCTATGAATCACCAAAATTTCATTAAGAGTGACACTCTCTCTCTCTAGAAATGTATAGAGCTCTCTCACCCTCGAGAATGAGCTTAAATGGAGAAGAAGATGTCTTAAAAACGAGGTTATGGAGTTACTGCTAGTAATTTGGTCGTAACTCATTGCTTGGAACTCCGATCGGGATGATCTTTATATCAACGGAAATGTAATTCAAAGATCTACAACTTTGATGAAGGATGTTTCACCAAATTCTGGACATATTAATATCAGAATTTGATCAAAGTCAGCACTGTGCCGAAATGCAACAGAAATCTGATAGTGCAGTTTTTTTTGTTAATTGGCTGACTTCGAGCTCAGTTTTGGCCAACGAGGAGCGTGAATTAGATTTTGGTCAAAACACGAAAGTTGTAGGGGCGAATATGATGAAACTAAAGTAGTTCACGGAGTAGGATTTGGATAAAAATTGAAGAAGTTATGAGTGACTAAAGTTGACTGAAAATCAACCAATAACCAAAAATTTTGGGTTCAAAAAAATGCCACTTTAATACTCGTTTTAATTCCGATAGTAATGAAACTTTCCAGAATATTCTTAAATATATAATAGGACACTATAGAAGGGACGAAGTAAATTTTTGGATCTCCCAAAAATTTTAAGAAAGTGTTCAAGCTTAAAATAATAAGGATTTGAGTGTTAAACTAAAAAAATGAACTAATTCAAATGTAATTAAAACATGGGATGTTACAAGTGTGCTCGAGCTATACGAGTTCTAGCTTCTCTATTTTATGAGCTCTATTGAGTACTATGAGCTTCTATCTCTCTCCTGATGAGTTAATTCTCTAGTTTTATAGATTTTTCTGGTGGTTTTTAGGTTGGTCAAAGAAGGAAATGCTTTTTGTATATATATAACTGGGAGGAAACGTGCGGCCAGAGCCTCCAGAGCAGGTCTGGAGCCATGCTTCGATCATCACCAACTCTGACCATACTTCTCCATGAATTTCGGTGCATTAAATACAGTTGGTGTGCATTTAATGAAGGTGAAAGAAAAATAAAGAAATCGTGGGAGTTGTCATAAACAAAGAGAAGGATGGGATAAATAGGTCAGGAAACGTGGACCTCTGATACCATATAAAGGATGGAAATAATGGCTTGATTTCCATTGAATAAATATGAGAAATATATATAGGTAGGGTAAATTACCAAAAAATACAATGTACTTTACCCGTTTTTACAATTTAGGCAATATACAATTTTTTCGACATTAGAAACATTGTACTTTATTTATTTTTTCATTTTTCGGTGATTTTATTTACAATTTTGGGGGTTGTTTTCACCCAAAATGAAAAAATTCTAATGTCAAAAAAATTGTACATTACCTAAATTGTAAAAATTGGTTTGTGAATATATCTTTCAAACCACGTGTAATTCGATAATATCAACAAGAACTATGTTCATTAATTGATTATGCATGAATGTACTAATGCAGTTTACCTCCCGTGTCAACCGATTTCTGTACAATAGAGATCCTAAGCTGTGACTATCATCCAAAGCCACCCAGATGTCAAATCATCAAGTTAATACCCTGGGATCAATTCTCCCGATCCTATATGAATATTGTGAGGATCAAGCGCTTACCATTGTGCCAAAAGTTATAGCTGTTGGCGAAGGCGCAACTTTATTTCCTTATACGCAAGGCCCATTAGAGCGCCATGGCATTCGATAACCTGCACACCGAATATACCCTCCGGATTCACCACGGAGAGGAGCGCAATTGTGGATTTACCTCCAACAATCCCCCCCCCCACAATAGCGCGCCCCAGGTATCGAACCCGTGACCTCCTCTGATACCAATTGTTGGTCAGAAAATAACCCTAGAGGGGGGTGAATGGGGTTTTAAAAACTTAATGCCAAATTAAAACGTTTTTAAAATATTTAAGTAAAAAACTTAGCTAAGCAACAATATCAAGGAAATAATCAATTTTAAGTAATCAATCCCAAGATAAGAAAATAAGCAATTTCAAAATACAAGCAATAATATAGCAATAAAAAGAGAACTTGAGTTAGACTCACGGTTCGGTTTCTTTAACCATACGTCCGCGCTCAGTTAGTTCCCCGATAATTTTCACTATTTAATCTTCTTCAGGTGAAGATCAAACCTCAATTCAAATGTTGTTATGCACGCAACACTCACAATGTAGTTTTACACACTACACTTCTCACAAGATATGCTATCTTGCTCTACAAAGAGACAAACTCTCTTTTGAAATGAAGAATGAATTGTTTATGGTGATACACACCAATACAATAACTCTCAAATGTATTTGAAGATTACAAATGAAGCTCACACTAGAGTTATCAAGATTGATCAAAAATATATAGCTCAAAAGATGAAAAATTGATCAAAATGTGTTCTTGAATCTTTGTATATTTGAATATATGAATAATAGAGTATTAGAATGATTCAAGTTGTGTTAAAACATGTCTCAGACGTCATATATATAGCTTGCAAAATCATATGGCCGTTGGGGATGATTAAGAAAGGTTTTGGATCAAAGTTATACATTTTCGAACTTTCCAACAGCTAGTTTTGACAAAAAATTCAAATTTCTTTTGATAATTTCTCCCAATTAGACCGTTGGATAAAGCTCAAATTTTAGTCAAAAGTGCCAAGAGATGTTGTCTAACTACTGTAAAAATTTCAAAAATGATCGGAGTTTGGGAAGGACTCCATCTTACCGTTAGATCAAAACTGGGCAAAAATTGAGCGAATTTTAATGTAAAATAAAAATATTTTTGCAATTTAACAATTTAGTTCCAAATAAAATTCTAATGATTTTTGAACCTCAAAGATATGTTTCTAAGATACCTATTTTTATTAGAGCTTAAAATATGATCATTTAAAATTAATATGAATTTATTTTGATACTCGGTCTTTGTAAAATAATGTTTTTCAAATAAATTCAATTTCAAGCTTGCTTGAATCAATCTTTAAAAGATGCATGAATATGTTTGAATTATAGGGATTTGATCAACAAAGTAACTTTACATAAATCTTAAGCACTCACTCAATTACTGAATTAACGAGTCTTCGAATGCTTTGATTTGTTTCTTCGGATTTATCTTCATTTGAAGCTTTTTCCTTAAAGCTTTTCATAGAGTGTTTTGATCCCTTGTGCTTCATGACTTGCATTGAGAGATTTGATCTTCCTTGTCTTGTCCAATGATCGAATAGTGAAAGATTGATCATTGTCATGTTTTACTTGAATTTTTCAAGTAAATGAACTGTATACTTATATCAAGAAACATGTTAAATTACACATGATTAATTTATTGTTATTATCAAAATAAGATTAAGACTTTAGATCAACAATATCCCCCTTTTTGATAATGACAATAAATTAATATGTGTTTACAATAACAAGCATAAATAGCATATAAATGTAAATAAATAATATGCTCCCCCTCAATTTATGCAAAGATGACAATTAAAAAATATTGCAAATATTTGAGATATTTTTAAAACCAAAACTAATATATATATATATATATATATTTTATAAATAAACCTTTCAAAAGTGTGAATGTAGAAAAGCATTTAAAATCTTACCACATTTAGTATTGCAAATATTTGAGATATTTTTAAAACCAAAACTAATATATATATTATAAAAAAACCTTTCAAAAGTGTGAATGTAGAAAAGCATTTAAAATCTTACCATATTTAAAATCTTACCATAACACCAACACCATACACACATTTTCTCCCCCTATGACAACATCAAAAATGGATCTAGGCCGTACGAGGCACTGGATTTTAGATGCATTATTCTTCGACTGCAAAATCATTGTTAGTTTACAATAACATACGAAATGAAGATTTCCAATACTAATCCAAGTCAAACATAATTAATGACCCTTTTTTTTAATCAAACTAGATGTCACAAGCTCTAGTCATACCAAGTTCACGACGTATAGTACAAAAACGATCGTCCGAGAGTGGTTTAGTGAAAATATCCGCAAATTGTGATTCGGTGCTAACGAATTCAATATCAACATCACATTTTTGCACATGGTCACAAATAAAATGATGTCTTATCTCAATGTGCTTAGTACGTGAATGTTGTATGGGGTTCTTGGTCAAGCTAATAGCACTTGTGTTATCACATTTAATGGGAATGTGGCTAAGATTAATTCCAAAGTCTTCTAGCTGTTGTTTAATATATAAAGTTTGTGCACAACAACTTCCGGCCGCCACGTATTCGGCTTCGGCCGTTGAAATGGCCACCAAATTTTGTTTCTTATTTAACCAAGATACTAGTGCGTGTCCTAGAAAATGACATGTGCCACTAGTACTTTTTCTATCGATTTTGCAACCCGCAAAATCCGCATCGGAATAACTTATTAGGTCAAATATGTTCTATCTTGGATACCACAAACCCAAAGAACTAGTGCCGGAAAGATAACAGAATATATGTTTTACAGTGTGTAAGTGGGATTCTTTTGAATTCGCTTGAAATCGTGCGCATAAACAAACACTAAACATGATGTCCCGCCTAGAAGCCGTCAAATAAAATAAGCTACCGATCATACCTCGATACTTCTTTATGTCGACATTCTTACCACTTTCGTCTTTGTCAAGTTTCAACGTTGAACTCATAGACGTACTCATTGATTTAGTGCCTTCCATGTCGAACTTCTTTAAGAGTTCCTTCACATATTTCTCTTGATTGACAAAGATTCCATCTTTGCATTGCTTTACTTGCAATCCGAGAAAATAATTCATCTCTCCTATCATGCTCATTTCAAATTCCTTTTGCATACAAGTAGAAAATTCTTTGCAAAGATTGTCGTTAGTAGAACCAAAAATAATATCATCAACATAAATTTGCACAAGTAGCATATCATTGGCATAATTCTTAATGAATAAAGCAGTGTCTACTTTGCCTCTAACAAATCCATTATTAAGAAAAAAATGAACTTAATCTATCATATCATGCTTTAGGTGCTTGTTTCAAGCCATATAATGCTTTAGACAATTTAAATACGTAATCCGGATGCGTATAATTTTTAAATCCGGGAGGTTGTTTAACATAAACTTCCTCTTCAATAAATCCATTCAAGAAAGCACTTTTCACATCCATTTGATATAGTTTGAAATTTTTAAAGAAAGAGTAAGCAATTAAGTAGCATGCGAATAGCTTCTAAACGTGCAACGGGTGCATATGTTTCTTCATAATCAATGCCATCCTCTTGATTGTATCATTGGGCAACGAGCCTAACTTTATTTCTAACAATTACACGACTTTCATCCTTTTCATTCCGAAATATCCATGTAGTGCCTATAATAGTATGATCATTTGGTTTGGGAACAAGTGTTCACACTTTATTTCTCTCAAATTGATTGAGCTCTTCTTGCATAGCCATCATCCAAGATTCATCTTGTTCGGCTTTATTTATGTTTGTAGGCTCATATTGAGAAACAAATGCCACATTATTGCAAACATTTCTTAAGGATTATCTAGTCATGACCTTACTAGATGGCTCTCCAATAATTTGATCAATAGGGTGGTTGGACACAAATTTCCAACTCTTAGGTAAATCATTCGAGTTTTGCTCGGCCTTACTTTCTATCTCCTTAGAAGAAGTTTGAGCACTCGATGTTTCTTCCTTAGATGTATCATTAATTTGAATATCCGATACTTTTTGGATAATTTCAACATCATCATCAGAATACACTATGGGTGCAAAAGGATTATATTCATCAAAAACAACATGCATAGATTCTTGAACAACTAAACTTTTCTTATTATAAACACGATAAGCTTTACTATTAGTAGCATATTCAAGAAATATTTCTTCGTCAAATTTAGCATTAAATTTTCCTAAATGATCACGGTCATTTAAAATGAAACATTTACAACCAAAAACCTTAAAATATGCAATATTAGGTTTCTTGTCATTCCATAATTAGTAAGGTGTCCTATCTAACTTTTTACGAGTAATAACACGATTAGTTACATAGCATGCGGTATTAATGGCTTTCGCCCAGAAATATTCCGGTAAAGAGTGTTCATGTAACATGGTTCTAGACATCTCTTGAAGAGATCTATTTTTCCTTTCAACCACACCATTTTGTTGAGGAGTTCAAGGTGCCGAAAAGTTATGATTAATACCATGCTCATCACAAAAATTTTCAATATCAGTATTATCAAATTCTCTACCTCTATCACTTCTAATATGTACAATAGAAGTACCCTTTTCATTTTGAGCTTTTCTACAGAATTTAGCAAATACATGAGGTGTTTCACTTTTATGAGCAAGAAAGAATACCCAAGTAAATCTAGAAAAATCATCAACAATCACAAAAGCATACAATTTACCACCTAAACTAGCAACCGAATTAGGTCCAAATAAATCTAAATGTAACATATCAAGTGGTCTATTACCAAGTTGACATGCATCACAAATTCTATCTTTAGCAAATTTAGTTTTAGGCAATCCTTTAACTAATTCCTTTTTAGATAATTTATTAATTAAATCCATATTAGCATGACCTAATCTTCTATGCCATAACCAAGAAGCATCATTTAACACAGATAAACATTTAACATCTTGTTGAGACAAATCATCAAGTTCAAGAGTATATACATTATTAGATCTATAAGCAACAAACAAGATAGAATTATCACTAGTATTTTTAACAATGCAACATTCGAATTTAAAAATAACTTCATAACCTTTATCACACAATTGACTAATATTAAGCAAGTTATGTTTTAAACCGTCAACAAGTAAAACATTATCAATATAAGAAGATTTATTACCAACTTTACCTATACCAATTATTTTACCTTTGGCGTTGTTTCCAAATGTAACGTTGCCTCCTTATTTAGGAGTGAGACTCAAGAAACTTCTCTTTTCTTCCGTCATGTGTTTCGAGCATCCACTATCCAAGAACCACTTTGTTTTGCTAGCTTTTGCTCTCATACAAACCTACACCAAAATCTTTAGTAACTTTTCTTTTGGTACCCAAAATAAGTTGGGTCCTTTAGGGTTAGTGGACATAGTGGTTCCTTTAGGAATCCAAGCAAGTTTGTTCTTAGCAAAATTCTTTTCTTTGTAATAACAACAATGTGCACTATGAGTATTTCTTCCACAAAATGAACAAAGATTAGTGGGATTATGCGGTGTGTATGTTTTGAAGAAATTTTTGTAATCCTTTTGGTTATGGATTTGATTGTAACCCAAACCGGCTTTATCAAAGACACACCTTTATACTCCCAATAGTTTATCCAAGTTATTTTTTCCATTTGTGAACTTGGTTAGACTATTAGTTAAATCCTTTACTTTTTCTTTCAAATCCTCATTTTCTAGTGCAAGTAAGCTTGAAATCTCCTTTTCTTTTCCCTTTTTCAAATAATTGATTTCCTTTTTAAAATCAATGTTTTCCTTTTCTAAAGTTTCACATTTGGTAGAAGTAATGGAATTTTCTTTCTTGAGACTTGCATATCTTTTTGAGAGAATTTCAAATTTAATATGTAATTCTTCAAACATGGTATATAGTTCATTATATTCATTATGCACACTTTCATTATCATCAAAATTATCGCTAAATGAGCTGTAGTTAGAGTTTACCTCATCTTCATTTGCCATAAGACAAAGGTTAGCCTTTTCTTCATCGCTAGAATCGGCATCCGATTCTCCATCTTCGGAATCCCTCCATGTTCCTTTTAGTGCATGCTTCACTTGTTTCAATACTTTATCTCGTTTATCCATTTTATCCTTCTTTCTAATTGGAAAGTTTGGCTTGATATGATCGGGTTCATGGCAATGATAGCACTTTTTGATTTCTTCATTTTCTCCTCTTTGTTGGTTTGATCGATCGTTGTTTCTTCTAAAGGATGATGGATATTTGTTATCCTTTCCTTGAGAATTTTTCTTCTTAGCTAGAAATTTTATAAATTTTCTAGATAGAAGTGCCATGTCTTCATCACCATCCATTAATACATCATTATCTTCATGTTGGATAGTTTTGAGAGCTAAAGTTTTCTTTGATTTTTTATCCTCTTCTTCTTCTCTTTGTAGTTACTTCTCATGAGTTTTTAGAGATCCCAAAAGCTCGTCCATGCTGAGTGTTTTGAGATTCTTTGCTTCTTGAATTGCCGTCACTTTTGGACGCCACTTCTTTGGAAGAATCCTAAGAATTTTTCTTATCTTATCTTCATTAGAATAAACTTTTCCAAGATGATCCAAATCATTAGTAATAATAGAGAATCTACTATACATGGAAGCAAGAGATTCACTAGGCTCCATTTTAAATAATTCATAATCATGAACAAGCATATTTATGTTATCGTCCTTAACTTGAGTGGTTCCTTCGTAGGTAACCTCAAGTTTATCCTAAATTTCTTTGGCCGTTTTGCAACTAGAAACTTTGTTATATTCATCCATGCTTAATGCACAATTTAAAGCATTTAAGGCTTTAGCATTATATTGAATTTTCTTAATATCATTTTCATCATACTCGAACATTTTCTTAGGAATAATTTTTTCACTATCATCTATTTTGGTAATTTCATATGGTCCTTCAAGTACAACTCTCCATTGTTCAAAATCACTAGATTGTAAAAATATACTCATTCTACTTTTCCAATAGCTATAATTTTTACCATCAAATAGAGGTGGTCTATGGGTGGAGAGACCTTCGAAAAAATCGGTTCCTTGATATATAGACATGATCGTAGACTCTAAGATTGTTAAATCAAAATAAGAGTACAACCTCTGATACCAATTGTGAGGATCAAGCGCTTACCATTTCGCCAAAAGCTATAGCTGTTAGCGAAGGCGCAATTTTATTTCCTTATACGCAAGGCCTATTAGAGCGCCATGGCATTCGATAACTTGCACACCGGATATACCCTCCGAATTCACCACGGAGAGGAGCGCAATTGTGGATTTACCTCCAACAAATATGTATAGCAATAAAACCATAGTGTCTTGCCAATTTGCCTAGGTTCCCGGGCTCCACACCGGTGGCTTATAGGAGGCCAAACCTTGCTCCCCCAGGGGTTTAAGGCTTTTCTGCCCAAGGGCACCGGGCCCTGCCTAGTTTTCCCATCCCTGCAAGCACTATTCAATCGATACAAGATATCCATTTTTGAGGAATACAAGCTCCCCGAACCAATATAATAAGATATAAGCCTTTCACGAGATAGCCGATTAAATCATAAGCCACAATTTCCTTTAAGAACTCGCCGTAAAATCTCCAGGCTTCCGGTTAACACACTATGGACGTGGATTATGCAAATCGTGCCATTTACTAACCATATGGGACAATTTATGCCATTCATAATCAGCCAAATTCCACTTTATATCATTTGGTGTGTATAATTCCACCAACAATCCATTATTAACAACAAATATTATTCACACAACCAAAGGATATCTCATGTAGTTTGGATAACACTTTAAAGCAAGTGTGGATGGCATATTTTGTCTCAAATCATATTTTTATAGCTTCATCAATCATATAAATATCAAGATTTCACTTATTTTTCAAATACACAAGCAAACACAAATAAAAAGTGATCAATATTGAGGAATAAAAGCAAATCATTAAGTTTTAAAAGCAAGAAAACCCCTACTTTAACTTATCAACAAGAAAGAGGAAGAAAATATGAAGATTCAAGCCTTGTCCGAAGAAATCCCAGCGAGGAAGATGATGAATAGCGACCAGGAGGATGATTCGGAGGATTTGGAGCTTTTATTTCGGATTGATGTTGAAAAATGAGTAAGAATCCTTCAAAGAACCACCTCTATCTCTCTCTAAAGCCCTTAAGTTGATAGGAGTGAGTTTGGGTCGAGTTTGGTGAGTTAAGGTGGTAAATGGTGAGAAAATGGGGTTAAAACTCTAGAAAATTCGTCACACAGGGGTCTGGGACCGATCCTAGGTTTCTGGGATCGGTCCTAGAAACATTATGTCCAAGCTTTAGTTTTGGTTGGACTGACCATTGTTGGTAATTTGGTCATAACTCCTTGCTCGGAACTCGAATTAGGGTGATCTTTATGTCCACGGAAAGGTAATTCAAACATCTACAACTTCCTAAAAGGAAATTTCCCAAAATTATGAATAGATTATCTCCAAAAATTCTCCAAAGGTAGCGCTCTGCCAAAGCATTACCGAATGACCAGAATTTAGCGATGGGCCTACTTTGCGCCCTGTTTTGACCCACAAGAAGTGCGAATTAGCTTTTGGTCAAAACACAAAAGTTGTAGAATGGTATAAAAATTAGATACATAGGTGTAAGGAATATTAATCGGACAAGAAACGAAGAAATTACGATTCGGACCAAAACTTCCTATTTGCCGAATCACCAAACGATCATTCACATGTGTATAAAGGGATTAATACAACATAATTAAATACATGATGTTATAATCTCTCCCACTAAATAAAATTTCATCCTCGAAATTTAAAAATTACATATTAATCAAACAATTCGGGATACTTGCTACGAATTTATGTCTCTAACTCCCATGTTGCCTCCTCAGCTCCGTGATGCAACCATAAGACTTTTACCAACGTGATGACTTTATTTTGTAGCACCTGATCTCGATGATCATGGATCTGCATCGGAGGGTTTCATAATTCCCGTCGTCTAACACCTCGAGGTTTTCCCATTGAATAATATGGGAAGGATCATGAACGTACCTGCGTAGCATCGATACATGGAAGACATTGTGAACATTAGATAGTTGTGGCAGAAAAGCTAGACGATATGAAACATTCTCGATACGTTCGAGAATTTTGAAAGGCCCAATGTATCGGGGAAATAGTTTCCCTTTACTATCGAACCGCGTAACACCGAAACGAGGCTTGGTTTTCAAGAACACATGGTTACCAACTTCAAACTCTAGAGGACGACGACACCTATCAGCATAACTTTTCTGCCGATTCTGGGCAGTAAGGAGATGTTGTCGAATGGTCTTAATCTTTACAGTAGTTTGTTATACTAATTCTAGACCTAACAAGGTTCTTTCCCCGACTTCATACCAGCATATGGGAATCTACACGGACGACTGTAAAGGGCTTCGTAAGGCGCCATGCCTATACTAGCCTGAAAGCTATTGTTATATGAAAACTCTGATGGAGACATATATACAGGATCGTTTGATATTGCGTATAGATTGAATTTTTTTTTAAAACCCTATAAGAATAAAGGGATTTCACCTTTGTGGATCATGTAGAGGATCCATATGAGGAGACTAAGGTTTGAAAGCATCAGTTTGCGATTTGGTCAGTTTTTTTAATTCTCGCTAGGCTGCGAAAATCGATTGTTTTTGCCACCGAAACGACTTCTGATCATCCTGATTTTTTACTTAATGTTAATAACTTTGCACTCCGAAAGACATATCAAAAAATCAGCCCGATCTAACGGTGAGATCAAAAGTTACGATTGATTTACGACTGTTGTGCCGAAAACCTAAAGATCTTCTATCGTATTCCTTTCGCCATCAAATCTTGCACCGAGTGTGGGCTACGGTATCACCAAGATTTTCTTCTCTCTCAATAGAACAAACCTTAACTCATGATAATTATTGTTATGATGAGAAGAGACAAGGCCGGCGTATATATAAGGCTACGATAGGGACCTTAAGGAGAAATAAGTGTCTGGGCTTCCTATGAAAAGTTGGAATCCTAATTTCACTATGAATTAGTTCCTTCTATAAATTATAATTCACACCACTAAAGAATTATAATTGCACTCCCATTCTTATTTCAAAATTTTATTTTGAGCTCCTTATTATTTAAATACTTATTATTCTTCCCACGTTAAGATTACAGATAACCGTCATTTAAATTAAATTACTGACAATTATATTTAAATGACTTCTTAATCCTTGAGCCTACCACTTAACTTATTTGACATGTCGAATTAACATAATCCACCTGCAGGGTTTGACATGATCAAAACTTATAAGCTTCTCAAGGGGCTATTATCAATCCCTATACCGGGACATGAATTCCGTCAATAATTAATATTCATCATACATATAGTGTCATCATCCAATTCACGAAGATTATTGATACATAAATGAATCTCACTCTTAATGAGTCAAAACAACAAACACTACATATATATGTCTATTAATTATTTCAAGATTAAGAGCATAAGTAATCATAATAACCATCGGATTTTAAATTGTTTTATATAGTCAGTATGAAAACAATTAACCCAAATTGGTCTTATTCAATACACATAAAGTGTACTAGCACAATGAGTTAAAACTATACCGTTTCCTGTAGTTAAGATAAACTACTAAAACTTGTGCTACAATCCTACTGATGGGTGTCCAATTCCATCTAAGACTGTGAACCATTAAACTTAAATTCCATAAGAACCGATGATATGATCTTCTGTGTGTAAGCTATACTTTACACACCAAAACATCTACTATATGGAATAAAAGACACACATACACAATATTTAAATAAATAATATAATGCAACCATTGCCCATAAAGATTTTCATTAAAATAGCAAAACCAAGTTTATAACATGTTCAAACCAACAAGAAAATTATAGCTTTTAGTATATCACTCTAACAATCTCCGACTTAGACTCAAAGCCATGTAGCTATGCATCTTACTCCCATTTCCTCAACGTGAATACTCTATGTGTTTTCCCTTCTTATGAATCCTCAGCTCTTTAGAGTTTGCAACCGTTTCATTATTATCAAAATAAAGTGAAACAGCTGATTACACTGAATGTGCCACATCTGGATTCATATGGACGTTCCTGAGCCAAACCACTGCCTTAGCTGCTTCTAAAGCAGCCACACATTCAGCTTTCATGGTGGAGTCAGCAATGCATGACTGCTTAATACTCCTCCAACCAATGACTCCACCTCTTAGAGTAAACACATAACCTGAAGTTGACTTTCTGGAATCCTAACTTCTGACTAAAAATCCTTGTCTGTGTATCCAACAGTACTAGATTGTTTGCTTGGTAAACCAACATAAAATCTTGAGTCATTTTAAGGTACTTAAGTATATGTTTTACCGCAGTCCGTGTTCTTTCCCTAGATTAGACTGATATCTGCTAACCATACCAATGGTAAAGCAAATATCTGGTCTAGTACACAATATAGCATACATGAGGTTTCCTACTCCCGAAGCATAAGGAACTCCTCTCATCCTCTATATCTCATCATGTGTCTTATGACATTGATCTTGGATAGAGTGATTCCCTACCTAAAAAGGGAGAAACCCTTCCTTGGAATCTTGTATACTAACTCTGGTAAGAATTGTATCGACGTAAGTACTCTGGATAAGCCCAATATCCTATTTTTCCAGTCTCGTATAAGCTTAATACCAAGGATGTGACTGGCTTCTCCTAAGCCCTTCATATCGAACTGACTTGTTTAACCATACCTTCACTGAAGATAATATTCACATATCGCTTCCAATAAGTAAGATATTATCCGCATACAATACCTAGAATACCACTGCGCTTTGGCTGCGCCTTTTGTACACACAAGACTCATCCGAACATTGATCAAAACTAGAAGATTTGATTGCATGGTCAAAAAAGATGTTCCAAGATCTAGACACTTGCTTAAGCCCATAAATGGGCTTCTTGAGCTTGCACAACATATGCTCTTGGCCCTTTGCTATGAATCCTTCTGGTTGCATCATATAGATGCTTTTATCAAGACTTCTATTAAGGAATCATGTCTTGACATCCATTTGCCAAATCTTGTAATCAAGATGAGCCGCAATGCATAAGAGAATCCGAATAGACTTTGGCATGGCTACCGGCGAAATGGTTTCCTCATAATCGATCCCCTTCTTTTTAAGTGAACCCTTTTAGCAACAAGCCTTGCCTTAAGCCCGTCTGATCCTCTCTATCTCTTATATACCAACTTACATCCGATAGGTTTTATCTCTTCGGGTAGTTTTACAAGATCCCAGACTTTGTTAGAGTACATGGACTCCATTTCAGATTTCATAACCCTTTGCCATTTTCTGTATCTTTATCTTGAAGTACTTCATTGTAGTTAAAAAGTGTTCGTTTCTTATTCATCAGGGACCTTGTCATAAGACTCTCCCAAGAACATAAAACGACTAGGTGGACGAACAACCCTCCCACTACGACGAGGCACTACTTGTGTTTGTGTACATTGTGCAAATATTGAACTTACTAACTCACTATCCACACGTTGTGTTGGTTCAAGAACCTACGTATTAGTGATTTGTTCAAGATGTGGACAAGTATAGGCAATCCTCCCACTATGACGAGGTAATGGAATGTCGATATCCATTTAATGTGGTATTTTCTCTTGTACTAAAGGTATAGACGAATTGTGCCCTGTTTTTCTCTCCTCTCATTTCCAATACAATAACACTACTCCTGGGCTTATGGTCCATGATATAATCGTCTTCTAAGAATCTGGCATTGATAACAATAACTTTACATTCTCGAGGATTATAAAATAAACCACCTTTGGTTCCCTTTGGATACGCAACAAAGAAATACACTTCTATTATTGATTTCAACTAATCCGCATTACCTTTCAGCACGTGTGCTAGACTACCTCATACCCGAATATGCCGTAAACTAGGCTTACGCCCGGTCTACAATTCTATGGGTGTAGTAGGTACTAACTTTGATGGTACCAAGTTCAAAATATATCCAGCTATTTCTAAAGTATATCCCCAAAAAGAATAAGGTAAGTCTGAATAACTCATCATAGATCTTACCATTCTATAAGAGTCTTATTCCTTCTTTCTGCTACACCATCATGCTGTGGCATTCCTGGTGCAGACAACTGGGATTTAATCCCATTCTCTAATAAGTATTCCTTCAACTATCCCAAGAGGTATTCACTACCACGATCTGATCGCAGTGACTTGATACATTTTCCTAGACGCTTCTCCATTTCTGTCGCGAATTCTTTGAATTTCTCAAAGACTTCAGACTTACGTTGCATTAAGTAAATGTATCTATACTTTAAATAATCATCTACAAATGTGATGAAATACTCAAAGCCTCCTCTAATCTGGACATTCATGTGACCATACAAATCAGAGTGAACCAGTTTTAACTGTTCTTTAGCGCTATAGCCTTTTGCCGAGAATGATCTCTTAGTCATTTTACCTTCTAAACATGATTCACAAACTGGAAGTGCCTCCATTTCCAATGAACCTAATGGTCCATTTTCGACCAGTTTTTGAATTCTTTTTAGATTAATTTGACCAAGGCGTAAGTGCCAAAAATACATTTGATTCATTTTGAAGGTTCCTTTCTCTTAATCGATAAACTATTAATGCTATTTAATTCACTCAGTTGTAGTACTAACAAGTCAGGATTATTAATGTTAAGATCAATCACTAATGTACCAGAACAAACTAACTATTTATTTTTTCTAATGATAACTGATTTATCATTAAAATAAACAAAATATTTATCCTCAACCAATCTAGAAATAGAAATTAAATTCCTTCTAATGGAAGATACATATAGACATTTCTTAATCATTAATATCCTATTCTGACTAAACTGAAGATAAATATCTTCTACTGCAACTGTTGCCACATTCGTAGCTACCAATATGTAAATTTTCTCTATTTTTAAGTTATCTGGTTTCCTGGAACCCCTGCAAAGTATTGCAGACATGATTAGTGGCTCCCGAATCTGCACACCAGGTACTAGTAGATCGGACCACTAAACAAGATACAACAACAAATAGATGAAATTTACATATATTGTTATAACGGTTTAGGAAACTGGGACAATCTTTCTTCAAATGTACTTTCTATTGACAATGAAAAAACTGGCCCATAGGCTTTTTCACTCCTTCTAGAGGTTCAGTGACTGCTGCACGCACTGCTCCTTGTGGGACTGCAGCTTATGCATTCTACTTCTTCCTTTCTCGCTTTTGGGCATAGAAGTTGAAGGTTTCTCAGCCACTAGAGTACTAGCCAGCTTACCAAGGAGTTCCTCAACTGCTTGGAATTCTTTAAGAAGTTTCAACAATGAATAAAGCTTATTCATGTTGTAATTCTATCGAAATCCATTAAATAAATCCAGCAGCGACTGAAGAACGATATTGTCCTGAGTTTCCCATCAATTTCAACCCCAAAAATCTCTTAGTTCATTCAGAAGACCGATCATCTTCAAAACAAGATCCTTAACTCGGGTTCCTTCAGCAATAGTCGTGTTCATAAGGCCTTTCACTGAAAACTGTCTTACGGCATGATCCTAATCCCCAAAAATATCTTTGAGGTTTAGCATTATGTCGTAGGCGGTGGCAAAAGACTAACGCTAATATTGTAGCACATTTGACAAAAATGCTAGAATGTAAAACCACGCTATCTCATCAGCCATTTTTCACCTCCGGCAAGCCTGGGTTTCCTCATCGGTCGCCCCCTTACCAAGTTATGCTGGACAAGACTCAGTGATCACAAACTTGTTCTCTTTAATAGTAAGCACAATGTTACATACTATCTAGACAATCCTTTATTGTCAAGTAAAATTTAAATAGCCTACTTCCTTTGGTCCTACAAATAATAGTAGAGACTCAGTTGGAGAGCATACTATTATTTATATCTAAGTGAATACCATCATTTAATTTAGTCCAATGATTCTGCAATTTATTCTCTCCGATATGGAGGTGAGCATTAAAACCCACACGAAAAATAAATCACATCATTTAAAATAATCAGTAAGTGAAATTTATATAATGATTCCGCAATCTATTCTTTCCGATATGGAGGTGAGCACTATAACACACACGAAGAACAAATTACATCATCTATAAACCAATGATGGAGACCGTGGGATTTTTATGTCAAAAAATCTCTCACCCACTTAGTATTTAAAACATTATTTTCTGAGGGTTAAGAAAATTTTATATTAAATTCTAGTCAACTAAAATACAAGGGTATGAAATGTAAAAGACATGTGCAATAAAATTATCTTGCTGCTTTTTTTTTAAAAAAAAACTTATATTTTTCAATTGCGCAAAATTTATATTTATATACCATTTTTTAATTTGACAAGAACTAAATATAAAATAAAAGGTGATCTAGGTATGGTCATGTATTCATGTTGTCCAAAATTACAAGGAAACCTAATAATTAAACACATATGACCAACACACAATCACACAAAGCATCAAACCATTCAATAATAAGAATAATTAAATCCTTGCTATTGTGATCCAAGCTTCATCATCCCTGGTCCGTTGGAAAACTGTCACGACCTATGTCGTCACTTCACTAACTATGTCGAGAATCAACTTTGGTGGAAACGCCTTTTTCAACGTTCTTCATTAAAGAAACAACAATCTTAAATACAAAGGTCCTATGCCTCTATTTAAGGAGTTCACACATAAACTATTATATCTAAACTGTAAATAAAATTACATAGATCCTATGCCTCCTTTTAAGGAGTTCACAAATCTGATCTAAATTTAATTTACAACCATGAATAAAACCCAAATCATCATGCACATTAAAATTAACCACGTATAAAAACATCGTGGGATCCAATCACATAAAACATAATTACATGACCATAATAGCTGGACAACAATACTGCAAAACAAGGATTAGCAAGTTCTACGTTTTATCCAACAACAACATGCATGAATAGATTTAACTGGACAATATGGCTAGTTCAATCCGTACGCAGTATTAAAGAAAACCAATCCCTCTGATACCAATTGATGGAGACATATATACAGGATCGTTTGATACTGCGTATAGATTGAACAATTTGTTTTTTAAAACCCTATAAGAATAAAGGGATTTCACCTTTATGGATCATGTAGAGGATCCATATGAGGAGACTAGGGTGCGATCAAAAGTTACGATTGATTTACGACTGTTGTACCGAAAACCTAAAAATCTTCTATCATATTCCTTTCGCCATCAAATCTTGCACCGAGTGTAGGCTACGGTATCACAAAGATTTTCTCCTCTCTTAATAGAACAAACCCTAACTCATGAGAATTATTGTTATAATGAAAAGAGACAAGGCCGGTGTATATATAAGGCTACGATAGGGACCTTAAAGAGAAATAAGTGTTTGGGCTTCCTATGGAAAGTTGGAATCCTAATTCCACTATGAATTAGTTCATTCCATAAATTATAATTCACACCATTAAAGAATTATAATTGCACTCTCGTCCTTATCTCAAAATTTTATTTCGAGCTCCTTGTTATTAAAATACTTATTATTCTCCCCACGTTAAGATTACAGATAACCGTCATTTAAATTAAATTACTAACAATTATATTTAAATAACTTCTTAATCCTTGAGCCTACCACTTAACTTATTTGACATGTCGAATTAACATAATCCACCTGCAGGGTTTGACATGATCAAAACTTATAAACTTCTCAAGGGGATTTCATCAATCCCTATACTGGGACGTGAATTCCGTCAATAATTAATATTCATCATACATATAGTGTCGTCATCCAATTCACAAAGATTATTGATCCATAAATGAATTTCACTCTTAATGAGTCAAAACAACAAACACTACATATATATGTCTATTAATTATTTTAAGATTAAGAGCATAAGTAATCATAACAACAATGGAATTTTAAATTGTTTTATATAGTTAGTATAAAAACAATTAACCCAAACTGGTCCTATTCAATACACACAAAGTGTACTAGCATAACGAGTTAAAACTATACCATTTCCTATAGTTAAGATAAACTACTAAAACTTGTGCTACAATCCTGCTAATGGGTGTCCAATTCCATTTAAGACTATGAACCATTAAACTTAAATTCCACAAGAACCGATGATATGATCTTCTGTGTGTAAGCTATACTCTACACACCAAATCATCTACTATATGGAATAAAAGACACACATGCACAATATTTAAATAAATAATATAATGCAACCATTGCCCATAAAGATTCTCATTAAAATAGCAAAACCAAGTTTATAACATATCCAAACCAACAAGAAAATTATGACTTTTAGTGTATCACTCTAACAAACTCGACTAATGGCAAATGTTCTATCTAGTTTCCTCGAAAATCGAGGACACATGCTCTTAGTATATCTTCAAGTAATTGAATAACTCGTTCGGATTGTCCATCAGTCTGTGCATGAAACGCCGTACTAAAATTCAATTGAGTTCCCAAATCCCTTTGAAGACTCTCCCAAAGCCGAGAAGTGAAACATGGATCTCGATCCGACACAATGGTTAATGGAACCCCATGGAGCTTGACTATCTCTCGAACATAGAGTTTCCCCAAACTCTCTACATTTTGGTTGTTCCGAATGGGAAGGAAGTGAGCGGACTTCGTCAATCTATCGATAACCACCTAAATAGTATCTTGACCCCCCAATGCCTTCGGTAATCCCGAAACAAGATCCATAGTGACATGTTCCCTTTTCCACTCGGGAATGGGTAATGGCTGGAGTTGTCCTGCAGGCCTTTGGTACTCGGCCTTCACTAGTTGACATGTCATATATCTACTTACAAAATTCCCGACATCTTTCTTCATGCCACTCCACCAAAAGTTTCGACACAAGTCCCGATACATCTTTGTACCACCAGTGAAATATCCCACATCGGGAAGTGGGGGATTCCTTGAGACCCATATAAGTAGGAGTTGGTCCCTAATTAAGTATGTGGCCTTTTGGGGGCTCACTGGCTTTGGATCCCATCAGAACTCCGAAGTTAAGTGAGTAAGCGGCCAAAGCAATCCCAAGATGGGTGACCCCCTGGGAAGCTGGTCGTGAGCTCCCAAAAACAAAGCCGTGAGGGAAGGTGATGGTCCGGGGTTGAGGCCTGGCTGGACGCTGCCCAGAGCAGACAATATCGTACTGAGGTGGGACCGGGTCGTTACAAATGGTATCAGAGCGGACCCTACAGAGTACGGTGTGCCGACAAGGGCGTCAGTTCCCCAAAGGGGGAAGGATGAAATATCCCACATCGGAAAGTGGGGGATTCCTTGAGACCCATATACGTAGGAGTTGGTCCCTAATTAAGTACGAGGCCTTTTCGGGGCTCACTGGCTTCGAATCCCGTCAAAACTCCGAAGTTAAGTGAGTAGGCGGCCAGAGCAATCCCAGGATGGGTGACCCCCTGGGTAGCTGGTCATGAGCTCCCAAAAACAAAGCCGTGAGGGAAGGTGATGGTCCGTAGCTAAGGCCTGGTTGGACACTGCCCAGAGCGGACAATATCGTACTGAGGTGGGACCGGGTCGTTACAACCAGGATGTATATAAAATTTAGAATGGTGTGCTTGACTTAGAATTTCATTTCTAAGTTCTAGATCGTTCGATACTACTAGTTTATCCCAGACTCGAATCCCATCATTAGTCCCAAGTTTATACCCACCTGTATTTGGCTTCCGTAGCCAACTGATCACGTATTACTTGGAGTGCTTCATCTACATGTTGAGCATCTTTCACTCGTTGTTGGATTGCCGGTTGGGCAATCATATTATACAAATAGGCTCGGTTCTTATCACGATTTACCTTGAGGTTGTATCGTTGTAATTCCTCCCTTAATCTCCATTCCTGACACCACAACGCGGCTAAAGACCCCTGAGATTTCCTGCTTAAGGCATCGGCTACCACATTAGCCTTGCCTGGGTGATATTGTAGGGGGAAATCATAATCTTCTAGATACTCTACCCACCTACGTTGTCTAAGACTTAGATCTTTTTGGGTGAAGATGTACTTTAAACTCTTATGATCAGAGTAAACTTCAAATCTCTTGCCATACAAATAATGGCGCTAGATCTTTAGAGAGAAGTCAACTGCGTCCAATTCTAGATCGTGAGTGGGGTAATTTTTCTCGTGTTGCTTGAGTTGTCGAGAAACATAAGCCACAACATGCTCCTCTTGCATTAGAACACTAAGCAAACCAAGCCTAGACGCATCACAGTAGATTGTATAACCCTTTCCTTGCTCGGGTAGATCAAGAATTGGAGCCGAAGTAAGCCTATCTTTCAGTTCCAAGAAGGCTTTTTCACATGACTCATCACAAATGAACTGAACGCCTTTATGAGTTAGGCGTGTCAATGGTAAATCTATGCGGGAGAAATCTTTGATAAACCGACTATAGTACCCAGCCAAACCCAAGAAACTTCTGACCTCGGTGACATTTTGAGGTCTCTCCCACTTTAGGACTGCTTCTAACTTCCCCAGATCTACAGAGATACCCTTCCTTAAGACGACATGTCCCAAGAATTTAATTTCTGACATCCAGAAGTCACATTTGCTAAGTTTTTCATACAGCTTATGATCTCGAAGAACTTGAAGAGCCAAACGAAGATGATTCTCATGCTCTTCATCCGATTTGGAATAGATAAGAATGTCATCTATGAAGACTACAACAAACTGATCGAGATACGGATGATATAAACGATTCATTAGATCCATGAATGCAGCTGGTGCATTCGTCAACCCGAATGGCATTACTAACAACTAATAATGCCCATATTGAGTACGAAAGGCTGTCTTTGGAATATCTTCCTTACGGACCAACATCTGGTGATAGCCTGATCGAAGATTTGTCTTAAAAAACCTAACAGCACCTTGTAATTGATCGAACAAATCATCGATTCGCGGCAACGTATACTTATTATTAATAGTTACTCGATTCAACTGACGATAATCTATACATAACCGCTAAGACCCATCTTGCTTCTGAGCGAACAGGACGGGTGCACCCCACGGAGATGCACTGGGTCTGATAAACCCTTTTCGTAATAATTCGTCAATTTGAATCTTCAACTCCTTTAGTTCAGCAGGAGCCATACGATACGGGGCTAAAGATATTGGTGTAATACCCGAAACGATGTCAATAGAGAAATCCACCTCCCGATGTGTGGGTAGACCTGGAAGATTATCAGGAAATACATCAAGAAATTCCCTAATCACAGGTAGATCAGAGGGAAAAGAACTACCATCCTCTCATGCTACGATACTAGCCAACCACCCAAAGTAATTTCGTTGTTCTTTGGGTTTCAGAAATGCACACGGAACAAATGACTCGAGTTCGCACTAGAAGGTCAAAACTTCACTATTTGATAGCGGAATAGATACTCGACGTCTAGAGCAATCAATTACCACATGAAAAGTGGCTAACCAATCCATACCCAGTATGAGATCATAATCCCCTGTATCAAGGTCAATAAAATCAAACTCTACCGAGGACTCCCCAAAACTCAAGAAGTAGTTCCTACAAGCATATCCCAACCGAATTATATTTCCCGTGGGTGTACCAACCTATAAGGGTATATTCAATAATTCAACACAAAATCCCAATCTATCAACCAACGCACGTGAAATAAAGGAATGAGAGGCACTAGTATCAAATAGAACTTTAACCTAGGTACTGAAGAACAAAATAATACCTTCCATTACTTTAACATCCGACTGCTCTGATTGTGTTAACGTGTAGACCCAACCCTGTGTTCTGCCACCACCCCGAGAGTACATATTTCCACCTCTCCGAGACCCACTCTGATTCTGCCTACGACCCTGACCACCTGGACTGCTAGAAAAAGACTGGCCATCGCCGCCCGTGTGACTGGAGCCTTGAAACTGTGACCGATTATTGAAGGATTTGGAGGGTTGTTGTTGCTCTCGTCTTATGTTTGGACATCCTCTCGTCTTATGTTTGGACATCCTCTCTTGAAGTGCCCCATTTGACCATACCCATAACAAACTCTTTCTCGAGACCCTTGGCTTTCATTCCCCAAACTCGTAGATCGACCTCTACCGTAACTTCCACTAGAGGACCCGGACTCACCCTTGTACCTCTTTCCCTGACTACCCTACTTTTTCCTTTCGGTACCCCTCTTATTGTCAAGGAATCTACTGGCATCTATCCTTTCTTGTTCAACTTTCATTGCCATCCTCACGGCTTATGTGACATTGCTGTGATTCAAGTGATACACCTTTTCTCGAATATAAGGTTTTAATCCCTTGAAAAACAAACATATTTTCTCTTATGGTCGTTGTCTAGACTCTTATTAAATCGACTTAAACTTTCGAACTTTATCTCGTACTCTGCTATGGACATGTTCCCTTGAATCAGGGAACAAAACTCATCTCTCTTCAGACTCTGATGAACCGATGAGAAATAACGTTTTAGGAACAGTTGAGTAAATTGCTAGCAACAGGTAGGAGCGTCCGCTTTCCTAGACACATTTCTCCACCAGATACCAGCTTCATCAACCAGCTGGTATGTCCCTAAATTAAGCTTTAGGTCATCAAGCAAAGTCGTGACTTCAAAGGCTCTCTTGATTTGATCGAGCCAGGACTCTACTGCATCAGGCCAGACATCCCATTGAAAGTAGGTGGGGCTAGCTTCTTGAATTTCTCTAGGGCCACCATAGCCCTATTCTCCTGGACACTACCCTGAGGTTGCTTAATATGCCCTAGCACGTTGGCCAAGTCTCAGGCCATGGCACGTATCGCATCTACCGATTCCCCAGAGGTGGAACTCTCATGGGTGGCATTGTGATTTGGTGAAGTCATCAATATATATGAAAACAAGAAAAGAAACGTCATAACAACCCAATATACGTTAACAAGACAACAAACTATCACAATATGTCACAAATTTCATCCCACAACCCAAGTAATCGGAAAACCTATGCTCTGATACCAAATTGTAACACCCCCGTCTTAAACTACAGGTTAACATCTGTAGTTAAGACCTGGAGCGTTACTAACCCATCTTAGTAAGACTAAGATGAGTATATACTAAAAGGAAACAAACTAGCAACAACACGCATATCAAGGGTTCTAGGCAGGGGGTATATAAACATATCATAACATTTAAGCATGCATCATATATGTATACCCAAAACATATGAATTCTCAAGTATATAACTCCTCGGGCTAGTAGTGGCTTCCTCGAAAAAAAATATATATATACACAAAAAATGAATTGCATCAGAGCTTCTATTTCGTCCCTGATCCCGTTGCTTCTTTGTCCTCAAGAGACTCGTGAGTACTTGTAAGGATTTAGAGAAAACAAAAGTGAGCCATTTGCTTAGTAAGGGGGAGGGGTGAAGTGAAGGGAATTAGGACAGTGAACATGCATCACATACACAATAAACTGCACTAATCATTAAACCCTAAGATCTATACTGTTCAATAATAATCGACATAAAACATACCTTTGAACACGGCGGATCAAATCATTCTGTTGTTGTCGTCTTAGCGTGGAAAGTACGACGCCTCTACAGTATGCACACACGAACGAGAATGGATCCTTTTGGTGTACTAGCACACGATTTTAGGGTTATCTCTATTTTGCCTCTCATTTTTCTCGTGAAACAAAGGAGACTAATGGTTTTCCTTTTAAAGGGAAACCCTAATGAGAAGCCCTAAGTAATAAAACGAATTAGGCCCGAGTCCAGCTAGGGCCAAGCTCAATTCGTTTTTGATCCTATTTATTTTGGTGTGCGACCTTGTAGGTTTATACTCCTTTGGCAGTGCAATTAAAAGCCCGTTTTAATTATACAAATAGTAAGCGGTCTCTAGTAAGACATTACTACTATCCAAAGGGTATAAAGGTCAAAACGACACAACCTTAAATGATATACCACATATTAATTCCTTTTGTCTACTAATATCTAGATTGAACACAAGACTTAGGCAAGTGTCATTCTTGTATAGTTCAATCTTTATTTCTTGATCTCTAAGTATAATTAATCTTATACAAATGACACCTTATTTGTGCATGGCCATGCAAACATTAATTATACTAATCAAGGGGCCCAAAGATATCTTTCTCTCATTATATGAGAGTGACAAATCCCATCTTGATCAATCACATACCTCTACATAGTTTATAGTATGCTTGATTATCATCTTTATAATTACTTGGTCAAGAGCAACGTTTGATGATGCCCATCACACCAATCCCCATGCTGGTAACCATGACGATCTCAGGTCTGAGGATAATACGATATCACTAATGGAAAACATCACTGATGACATTATATAACACTCCTCGCAGTGCCCCAAAGCGGATCAGTCCAATACATTGTTCCTTAACAAGTATTAGTGTGTTCAGCTTGATATCTCCATATCTATGACTTGTGGAACATAGTCATCAGCTGACTCATACTCTAATCATTATATCAATATGATCCTAGATTATTGACATATGATTAGGGACAAATAAACAATATTATTATTTATTCACTAGCGTCCCATAATCAAGTTATATACTTAATGAGCTAGTATTAATACATATTATTCAAAAAAAATCTAAAGTCAAATGAAATAAACTTTATTGATAATAATAAGCACTAAATATCCAAGTACAAATCATAACTTATGAATAGTCCTAGGGCATATCTCTTTCATTAAGGGCATATGTTCAAAACTTGGTTTATGAACATATCTTTCAAACCACGTGTAATTCGGTAATATCAACAAGAACTATGTTCATCAATTGATTATGCATGAACGTGCTAATGTAGTTTACCTCCCGTGTTAATCGATTTATATACAATAGAGAGCTTGAGCCGCGACTATCATCTAATGCCACCCAGATGTCGAATCATCAAGTTGATACCCTGGGATCAATTGTCCCAATCCCATATGAATATAGATAGAAACAAAACCATAGTGTCTTGCCAATTTTCCTAGGTTCCCGGGCTCCACACCGGTGGCTTATAGGCGGCCAAACCTTGCTCCCCCAGGGGTTTAGGGCTTTTCAACCCAAGGGCACCAGGCCCTGTCTATTTTTCCCATCCTAACAAGCACTATTCAATCGATACAAGATATCCATTTTTGAGGAATACAAGATCCTCAAACCAACATAATAAGATATAAGCCTTTCACGAGATAGCCGATTAAATCACAAGCTACAATTTCCTTCAAGAACTCGCCGTAAAATCTTTGGGATTTCGGTTGACACACTATGGATGTGGATTATGCAAATCATGCCATTTACTAACCGTATAGGACAATTTATGCCATTCACAATCAGCTAAATTCCACTTTATATCATTTGGTGTGTATAATTCCACCAACAATCCGTTATTAATAATAAACATTATTCACACAACCAAAACATATCTCAACTAGTTAGGATAACACTTTAAAGCAAGTGTGGATGGCATATTTTGTCTCAAATCATATCTTTATAGCTTCATCAATCATATAAATATCAAGATTTCACTTATTTTTCAAGTACACAAGTAAAAAGTGATCAATATTGAGGAATAAAAGCAAATCATTAAGTTTTAAAAGCAAGAAAACCCGTACCTTGACTTATCAATGAGAAAGAGGAAGAAAATCTGAAGATTCAAGCCTTGTCCGAAGAAATCCCAGCGAGGAACATGATGAATAGCGACCAGGAGGATGATTCGGAGGATTTGGAGCTTTTATTTCGGATTGATGTTGAAAAATGAGTAAGAATCCTTTAAAGAACCACCTCTATATCTCTCTAAAGCCCTTAAGTTGATAAGAGTGAGTTTGGGTCAAGTTTGGTGAGTTAAGGTGATAAATGGTGAGAAAATGGGGTTAAAACTCTAGAAAATTCGTCACACAAGGGTTTGGGACCGATCCTAGGTTTCTAGGATCGTTCCCAGAAATAGTACAGGGGTCTGGGACCGATCCAAGGTTTCTGTGATCGATCCCAGAAACATTATGTCCAAGCTTTAGTTTTGGCTGCACTGACCATTGTTGGTAATTTGGTCATAACTCCTTACTCGGAACTCGAATTAGGGTGATCTTTATGTCCACGGAAAGGTAATTCAAAGATCTACAACTTCCTAAAGGAAGTTTCCCCAAATTATGAATAGATTATCTCCAAAAATTTGCCGAAGGCAGCGCTCTGCCAAAGCATTACCGAATGACCAGAATTTTGCGATGGGCCTACTTTGCGCCCTGTTTTGACCTACAAGGAATGGGAATTAGCTTTCGGTTAAAACACAAAAGTTGTAGAATGGTATAAAAACTAGACACACTCATGATCAAAATCTTAATCGGACAAGAAACGAAGAAATTATGAAAGCTCAAAGTTAGCTAGAATCAACGAATCGCAAAGAACCAAAACTTCTTATTTACTAACCGAAATCGATTCGGACCATTGAATCACCAAATGATCATTCACATGTGTACAAAGGGGTTAATACAACATAATTAAATATAGGA
The DNA here is from genome assembly GCA_021464415.1 of Lonicera japonica. Lineage (NCBI taxonomy): Eukaryota > Viridiplantae > Streptophyta > Magnoliopsida > Dipsacales > Caprifoliaceae > Lonicera > Lonicera japonica. The sequence continues at coordinate 16,200,034 of CM038465.1, forward strand.
TGTTACATGTGAACTCAAAATTCCTGCGTTCTCTTGTATCGTATTTCCCCAACGGAATTTCAAGGACGAAATTGGTTTAAAGATGGGAGATTGTAACACCCCGTATTTTCATTTCATTGCATTGACTTTCATTTGTCCGCTCATTTCACCTCGGGTGGTGAAATCTCAATTCGAGGATCCTCGTAGCATTTTAGCACTCCGTATCAGTCATATTAGTATGCTTGCACTCGTGTGAGTGACCGTTTCGGGATTCAGACGGTCCGAATCAAATTCGGCTTATTAATAGTGTATTTTGGCCTTATGCGATTCTTTGATTTTAACCAACTTTGGAGCATCGTAACTCTCTCATCTTTTATCCGATTTGACTTCTGTTTGTTCCTATTTCTAGGTTTCATACCATTCTATAACTTTTGTGTTTTGACCAAAATCTAATTCGTATTCCTCGTTGGTCAAAACGTCATGCGAAGTAGGCCAACTAGTCAAATCTAGCTATTCAGTAATGTTATGGCAAAGGGCTGTCTTCTTCGGATTTTTGGGATTCATCCATTCACAATCTGAGGAATTTTCCTTGAGTAAAGTTTTAGATCTTCGAATTAACTTTTCGTCGATATGTGGATCGTCCAAATTCGAGTTCGGAGCAGGAAGTTATGACCAGAATACCAGCAGTGCACTTTCCTGAGTAGGATCGATGTTACTCATCAGCGAGAGCGTATTTTGACTAATTTTGACCCGTTTTTCTCACACCTTGTTAACCCAAACCACCCAACTTCTAGCATAAAACACTCATAGACCCATAGAGGCTTCTAGAGAGCTCTAGAGAAAGAAAGAGGGAGATTCCTACACATCTCACACTCCTCATCCAAGATTCAATCATCAAATCACAAAACCCATTTCTAAATCACTATTCATCATCTTCAACCTCCAATTCTTCCATGGATGCTTAGAGGGCGAGCTAGGGTTTTGGGATTTAGCACTAACACCACTTCCAATACTTCAATCTCGTGAATTATCATCAAAATAGGTGGGAACACTAATACTAAACTTATTTTCTAAACTATTTTGTGTTGCATTATAGTTTTTTACCAAAAATGGGGATTTTTCATACAAACCCTAGGTTTGTGATGTACATGTGGGATTGGGTTGGAGTAAGGTTGGATTAGTGATGCATATGGGTATATTATCACCTATAAATCATGTATCATCAATTCTCACCATGCTATGAGCTTAGTATTTGCATTTATACATCATACCCACTTTGTAATCAAAGGTGTGAACTAGGCTTAAGGGGATTTCGGGATTAGTGCTTCGACTAGAGTTGGTTATGGGTTATATGAGGTAGTTATGCATAGATATGCCCTTCGTTGCTAGCGTAAAACATTATCCTTGCGTTTGCACTAAGAACCTATATTCTAGTTGCATGTACAACTTAAGAATTGGGAGTTTTGGGGTTGTGTATATTAAATGTTGAATTGTGGGTTGTGAATGGTAGAAATACATATGTAAGATGTTAATAGCAAGTGTAAAGCCTTATCCATGTGTTTGCCTTGAAGACCACTAAAGGCGATACCTTCGGTAGTGATTTATGTGACGCCCCGAATCCCGTTCCGAGATTTTCACCTTCGGGACCAGGTTAATCACGGATGTCGTGCGCGACAGCGGGTTTGAAATACAAAAATCATAACTTTTAAAAACTTTTCTCAAATAAAACATGATCTTGTTTAAAAGCTCATTTTACAAAATTAAGGTATGTGGAGTTTATTTCTCTAACAAATTGCCCTGTAACATTTAAAATCATTTTCCATACAAATGGAATCACATCAAATCATACTTAAATCAACTCCACATATATAAAACCATTTATACAATTTTACAATACAAATCATTTATCAAATCGTAGTCCGTTTACAATCAAAATGAAATCAAAATGATTATACAATATAGTCCTTTCCCGAAGAAGGACTAGACACAGTTTGTGGACATCAGAGGCCTCTATACACATACATCATACCCCATCCGAGATATTATGCTTGCAAAACTGTTAGAAAACGGGATGAGCCAAATCCGGGCTCAGTGGGAACTATATAGGTTTTATATAGAAAATACTTTACTTTGATATAATAGTTTGAAAACGTGCGATGCAATGCAATCCAAACCCGAGTGTATGCAACCCTACTAGGATTCCTATCCTAGCTTCCTGGAAGCCGTTTACCCAACAACCCGATCTCTCTTCTAACCGTCCATAAGATGAATTCCAAGAAATTTCCATAACCCGAGGAAATCAATTGACTACAGTTGCCTCATATCAAACTATGGCTTCCTAAGGTTCGATATACTACGGGCTATCCACTCTCAAGTGTAACTCTGCACTCTTCTACGCTATCCGGTCCTTACTCCATAAGTCGTAACTATAGGCCAAGTATTCATTGTTATCACTTTAATTACAATCCACTATGAATCTTATACTTGGCCACCTAATAGGTTTCTTCCCAAGATCTTTAGCCTAAACCGTTACACTACGTCGTACTCTCATTAGGCTATCTCGTTACCTACGATTACCCTCCAATTATGAGTATATTATATGCATTATGATCCGTTTCACTATTCCATAATCCGTACGCGTTCGTATATCCATACGATACTTCTAAGTTTAATAATCATTATTTATTTCCACTTTATATATTAATACATTATGAAAGGCTCGATTGTTCTTCACGTGTATCCTGTTCTGTTTAGATATGTCCTCATAAGTTTTTACATCATATATATCATAGCCGAGGCAACATATACAAATTAGTATGAGACATGATACGATACAATAATAATCACAGCACAATCACAATCTCACAACAACTCTCGTATCACGTCTCTAGTATAATGCCCCAATTTCACCCCGCGGTCAGTCCAGGCCCAGAGCAATGAATCCAGCGAGTCCCGAAGGAACCAAAGCTCTTATCAATGTCTCCTCCAGGTGGGGAGTGGTTCAGGGACATGGTTCTCCAAGTAGGTCATTCAGAGATAGCCCACGCGACGGTCACTTTCCCGGGGAACAACACTCCGAATAGTTAACAAGGAGAACACCTCATACAAACCATATCGACACTTTGGAGAAACTACACCAGGCGATACCCTAGTGGGTGATGACCATTAGTAGCCCAACTACTTCCCGGGGACTCACCATTTGGGAAGTAGTGGCACACGGGATTTGCTCCGCTTGCCGGGGAAACTCGTCTAAGCAAGGACACATAGTCCAGTTGGAAGGCAAGATAGCTAGAGTGGGCTCTCCTTTGTGGGCACACACAACCACCGGCGAAGTCACCGACTTCATTTTTCCCGTGCACGGTTTAGGGCCTGTTCACCCATGGGCGGCAATAGGTGGCCCTCCTTCGAGTCACGGGAAGCTACCCGGTGCTCGGTATATCATCATATCTAGCCCATACGTGTGATCGCATAAACAAGAATATATCGATTCCGCATTCAGCAACGTATAATCATCCAATCATTCATCACACGTTTGGCTAACAACATATATATACAATCACATAATCGTTATCATTATAATCATCGTTCATTCATCATTAATCACATCATCATTATCATCAATCCAATTATTCGAGACTTTATCATTTAATTAATAATTCTCATTATTCGGCCAATTGATTTATTATCAGTATATATTATATCTCATTATAATACATATGTATCAAATTACATCCATAAGCGTTCTATGAAGTTCCCAAGCCTCGTAGCCCAATTAAGCATCAATCATTGTGCTTCTAGTTCAACTAGTGTACGTATAACTCTTCCTAGCCACTTACAATTCCAGTTAAGGCATCCTATGCCCCATCGACAATATATACTACACCACAAGATGGCATCTAGGTCATATCTTTATTACTAATGCCTACTATGCTTCGTACAAGGCTCTAAACTCAAGGATTGTTGCGCTTCATCACGCCCTAACAGATTCTCGGTTCAACACACATGGATAGAGTTCAACGCTCCTAACTATATACGTATACATGCACATTTAATCCATATAATCCATAATCAACCATAATTCAAACATAAATCCCGAAATCCTCTCTACCCTAGTTCATTCCCTTAGTCTCCATGAGGATAAGATGGCTAAGTGAGAGAACGAGGCTCATAACATAGTAATAAGTGACGATACATGATATCTAAAAGATAATCTCTCCATATGCTTCATTAATCTAAGGTTCACCACGCCCAAACCCCATGAGATGCAAACAACATGTAGTTGTAATGAAAATCCTCAATTTGAGTTCAAAACTCTAATTCAACGAGTAATAGTTTGAAATCAAGAGTTTACTACTAGTGTTCCCACCTTAAAGAAGCAAGACCGAGGAGTTGAGAAAGCGTAGAAGCCGTCTCGCCGAAACCCTAGCTCCAACACGAGCTCCAATGGAGGAAGAAGGTGAGAAAGATGATGAATAGCGAAGGAAGAAGCGATTCGAGGCTCCAATCTTGTATGAGGATGAAGAAGTGACAAAAATCTCCCTCTCTCTCTTTAGAACTCTCTAGAGAGTGGTGGATGTGTTTGGCTCGAAAATGAGGAGTGATGGGTGATAAATAGGTCAAAAACGGGTTAAAAACGCTCAAAATCGACATTCAGGTGAACCATGATCGATCATGGGGATGATCGATCATGAACCATTCTGGAACTCCTCTGGAGGACCATGATCGATCATGGAAGTTACTGCAGCAGCAAATGACTTTCTGAGCCCGAAACGGACCTCGAAATGGTTAAATCTCGACTCGGTCCTAACACAAAAGTTGTAGAGGGCTAAGAAATGAAGACATGGCCGTAAACGGGGAGTCGTTTGAATATCGGATGAAGAAGTTATGGCCTCTCAAAGTTGGCCAGAAATTGACAAATCGCGAAAAGTCGAAACACGCGATTATTGCTTCGGTTTCAACCCGAACCACTAGAATAACGAAACGATTGCTCCTAAAAACTTAATATACCTAATATGACATACGAAAAGTATTGGGTCGAGTACGAAGAATTCGAAACCGAATGCTCAATCTCTAATGGAGATTAAGCCATACCGGGCTTAAGAGAAGGTCAACGCGAAAAATGGAACACAGGGTATTACAATTTAGGAGTCTCGCATCCTATGTAGACCATTAATGGCACTAGTGACGAGTACACCACTTACACACTCTAGTAATAAGAGTCACATAATATGATTACTATAGCCACAATCACAAGAGTCTAGTGTGCTATGAGTGTGGCGGCGAGGCTAGTAACATAGAGATTGACGCGTAATTTGATAGAATAACTTGATAACGTTGATGAGACATACACGGCCATAGTTTTGCACATATAACTTGCCACGAGACATAACTTACCAATAATGATGAAACTGGTGATAATAAACGAATAGTGGGCTATGATGGATTGTATTTATATATTTGATATGCCATATGTGTGATGATGATGATTATATTCATTGTAAATGGATGTGATATATATTTGTTACTGCGATCACACATATGAGCTGATATGATGTGATATATATTTTAGATGTTGATAAAGTGGTTTTCAATATGTGGAGTTGTTTTGAAATGTGAATGGTTCCCATTGTGTTTGTATAAAATAGCCTTAATCGTACAAGCTAGTTTGTTGTACAAACAAACTCCACATGCCGAAATTTTTTGAAACAGGATTTCTTATAATCATGTTTTATCAAAGAAAAATTTTTAAAACTTGTAATTTTTATATTTAAACCCGTCGTCGCGCATGGCACCCGTGATTATCCGGATCCCGGAGGTGAAAATCTCAGAACGGGATTCGGGGCGTCACAATTTTAACCTCCACGAGTTCAAGTGACACTGCTTAGTATTTACATAATAGCACTTAAGCATGATAAATTTGTGGATAATTTGAATTTGTTTTTATATTTGACATAACTAAATTTAGGGAAAAATACTACTACTATGGGGTCAAATTTATAAACTTTATTATATTCAAATTATAAGTTACTTTGATTTTAGTACTTTTAAAGAAAATTAAAATTTTAATTTAATCATGCGTAAATACAATACAACTACATTACCAATATTCTTTGGTTAAATTTGTAATACCCCGTTCCTTTATCTTAGGCTAATCACGATTCTTACTCGCTATTAAGACAAATTCAAGTTTCGGGCAGTGAAATTTTGTTTTGTAAGGGTTGGTGTAGTTTGGAGACTTCCCATATGTTTTATTAGTGTTATATAACTCCCTTGCTTAATCACAAGTCGATTCGAGTGGTCCGAATGATAATTGGTTCCTAAATCGTCTATTTTCACTTTACCGGCAAGCCGACGTTCCTTTCTTAAAAAAATCCACAACTTCTTCATCCAAACTCCAAATGAGTCTCCATTTGCACCATTGGGAAGGTAATTCAATTATATAAAACTTTTTTTTTGGCCGAGACTCAATTCTAACTCCACGATGGCCAAAAGTGAGTGCGAAGTGGCCGAACTGCTAAAAAATAGCATCAATGGGCATCAGTCAACTAAGGCCCTTGCTCAGTCGACTGATGGCCCCCAGATTCGGTGAAAATTGAGTTTTCTAGTACTTTGACTAGATTTTTATACAACCAAGCCCTCCTCTCTCCCCATATTTGAGCCACACACCTTCGATCAAAGAGAGTTCTAGAGAGAGAAAGGTGAGGTTTGTGAGATCACATGGTGGATTTCTCATGAAAGTTCAAGGAATATACACACAAAAGCACTATTCATCATCTTCTTCTTCAAATCCACCATTGGAGCTTAAATGGGGAAAGCTTGAGCATGAGGTCCAGCCACCAATTCTCCTCCATGGAACTTCCATCTTGGTTCAAAGCATCATATGGGTGGCAACAATATTATTAAACTTAAATTTTTTTAAATGTATTATGTGTTGCATTTAGATTTTACATTAAATGGGGGTTTAAACACAAATTATAGGGTTTGTATGCTGCACTTGCATATGAGTAGATTGACCTTGAATTGATGATAGATATTGGCTACATAATATTCAATATACTTGATTATTGGCTACGTAATGTTAAGTTTTGACACAAAACCTCCATGAAACGAATACTAGTCTTCGCTATCTTTTGAGATATATATGTAAATGAAATTTTTGGACTATATGTTGCATATAATCATCATAAGTACACCTTAGATGAGTTATAAGTGAGTATTAGTAGGTTGTAGGCCACGTAGTGACAGTTGTGGTATACTAGTGTAATGTTACTATACAGAATATATGAAAAACCTCCAAATTAGTATGTAGTTTTGCTAAAAAATATTGTAGTATGTGAGATACTCATAGAGCCTTAAATTTACACACAATACATATGGTATGGTGTGGGGATAAGGGCCGGGTTACTACCCCTTTCGATTACATTTGAAACTAAATAAGTAACTTGTTAATTACATAATGAACTCAAAATCACCTACGAGGCATCCTTAGCCTTTGAGAAGTAATCAGTGCATAACCACTTGATTTGTAAATATTATAAAAGAATAATCCTATATTGGAATGAGACTTGAATGATGTATGAATTACAAGACTAACGATGAATGGCCCAGATACGACAGAAATACAGTAAATGACTAACTTAGATTATAAAATATATGAATTACAATAGTGGGCCTTGCAATGCAAATAGGACGTGGGGATAATGATATTGATGACTAATGAACATCTATGGCCTTAGTTTTTATACATAACGTATTATAAAATGGAAGGAATTTATAAGAAATTTATTGGTTGCAAGGCTTAAATAATGGCATAACCATGAGGCCGAAGACATGACCTATATTTTAGGTGCTATGTGAATGATATTGATGGTGATGTTTTAACATCTATGTTGTATATACATGTTGTTGATTAATGTTTTGGCATACTTTGCATATCGATGGATAAATACATATATTCAGTTGTGTTGTTATATCGCTTAGTCCATGTTAGGTTCCAAGTATGGTCACTTAGTATGGGGCCGGATAAGTTGGGACAGAGTCTTTTGGTTGAAATACCCAAAATCGTGCATGGAAACTAACGTGAAGGCCTGTTGCCGCGTGAGTGAAAGGCCACAAAATGCAAACTTGGTTGGACGCTTGGACATTTGTTAAGATTTATGAGATTTATGGCTCGAATGATAACATAGCGATATGTTTATTGTATTTTGATTTCCCATGGATGAGGACAGAGCCCAAAAGACCGATTTCTAGATAAGGGCCGAGTCCAAGAGACCGGGGATGACGAGTTTCCCTGGCAACGAAGTAGCTTCATGTGGCACTACTAATGAGACTGTGTGTCTTATGAACTAATTGCACTACGACTGGATAATCTTCCTATAGGGCAGATGTATCATAGCATAGTTCCATCCTCGGATGAACATGCTTGTATGGGTGTTCTTCTTGATAAAAATTTGGAGTATTGTCTCTGAAAAAATGTCTTGCATGGGTTTATCTCCAAATGAATTACAAGTAAGGACCTAATACCTGGGTGGTTCTCTCACTTGGAAGAGACATTAGTAGTTTAGAGCTTGGGATCCTTCGAGGACCTTTGCTCTAGGCCTAGTCGACTGTGGGGTGAAACCGAGGCATTATACGAAGATGTGATACGAGAATAGACATAGTGTAATGTTATAATTCTTATTGTTGTTATTTGTATCCTTTTACATTTCCTGTTAAGTTATAGATTGCCTCGGTTATTAATATGGGAATTCATGTATGAAAATATATGTAGATATAATTAAAACTATTGGTCGGGTAATAATGAGCATAACAGATTAAAAATTAAAATGTAGGTATAAGCATGTAATATAAGATGCGCATTAAACTGTGAGTGCATGAGTGGATTCTATAATATACTAATACGTAAAGTGGTATACTAAATGACTTATGTTATAAACTATGCTTAGTAACGGGATGAGGTGATTATATTGTATCATAATACCTTATAATTAAAGTGAAAATTAACTAGTACCATAGCATGACGAGCCCTAGGAAGCTAGTGACCGGAATGGGTGATTCTAGATCGTCAACCCCTAGAATTATGTGAAACCGTGTACGTACTAATGATGGAATGTAACGAACGAGAATGACTAACTAAGAGAATAGCTTCCAATGTCTAGGATATGATCCTAGTGGGGTTTAACATGCATGATAGTGTGTTGCAAATGCACTACTTTGGTATTACTATATTATACTACATTACTTACTTTTTATAAAAGTTGCACATACCTTCGATTGTTAGTTGTATTTTCCTATGAAATCTTATATAGTTCCCATTGAGCCTGGATTTGGATCATTCCCTTTTTCACCAGTTTTGTAGGTGGGCACTCTGGGTGGCGCGTGAATCTCCTTTCTAGATGCCTCTGAAGTACCGACTATTTCTAGTCCTTACGATAAGGATTGAGTTGTACATAAATTGGATTTTTATGTAAATGTATCTATGTACAAACTCTTTAAATAAAGAACCGGACTTTGGGTTTGATGTACTTTATATTCCAAATGGGATTTTGGTAAAACGTTTTATATGTGGGGTTGGTTTTATGTTGTGATTGAATGAGAAAGTTTGTATAAAATTAGTACTATTATTCACAGGTTGGTTTATTGAAAATACAGACTCCACATATAACACTATGTATGTTGTATAATGTAAAATTATGTTTGGTTCAGTGTGTTTAGTGTGGAAATGGTTGTTAAATGATTTCAGTATGCTTCAGGTTGCATTTTTGCCATTGTGGGTGTAATAGGCGCTTGTTGTGTGAAATAGGCGACTGTTTAGGAGAGTCCTGGACTTATTTTGCCTTGTTGTTGAAGAGGCGCCTGTTGGTCAGTCTGTTGCATAATTTTTGATGATTCCAGAGCCATGTCTTCACCATTTTCCACCATGTTATAGAGAAAATACAGAGCTGAGCTTCTTCTTCTCTCTCTCTATAGATTTCACACATATTCGCTATTCGTAATTCGATTCGGCTTTAAGAGAAATTATTTTACACAATGTGAGGATCGCAGTGACGTAGGAATTTTGGGATTTCAGTTAACGGGGTTTCGGTCTTCATCTCATTTTCTTCCTTTTGGCATATTTAATTGAAGTAGGGGTTTAATGGTTTTAAAAACTCAATAATACGATTTTATTGTATGATAATCAACATGTTTTAATTGGTAATTGTTTTAAGAATTATTACATGATGAAATGATGATGTTTTATGATTTATAACGTCATGAGCATGTGATTTGAAGCAAGATATGCCATTTATACTTGATATACATTGATATCCCTTGGATGTATTGTGACGCCCCGAAATCCCGTTTAGAGGATTTCACCTCCGGGACCCGGTTAGCCATGGAGTCGTACGCGACGACGGGTGATCAGGTGTAAAATTTGGAATTTTATACCACAAACATGTTCAAGAAATAAAATCATTTTAAAAGAAATTCTGGCATGTGGAGTTTGTATTATTAATAAAACCATTTCCTGTCAAATAGCTTACATTTAACTTAAAATAATATCTCCACATCTGTCAGTAACTTGTTAAATAAAAGGCACAGTACATTATAAAGTGATCCCTTTAATAGGGTTCCAATCATATACAAATACTTTACATATATGGCTTAAGAGTTTAAAACGATACAATATGAATACTTAAACAAAGAAGACACAAGTCGTTTCCCACGACTTTGGTAATCCAATCTTCAGAGCTATCTAGACTCGATGGCGCACCATTCCCCGGGTAAAACCTGCAAAACCTAGTTTGGAAAATGGGAGTGAGCCAAACGGGCTCAGTGGGAACTATAAGGGTTGTATAAGAAAATAAGTTGGAAATCATGCATGCCATGCCATGTATTATAATGAAAATAGTTTATGTGCTGCTTCTCAGTAATAAGTCACATTTCTCTTTGTATATACAAATATAAATACATATACACATGTGAAGCAACTAATGCAGGGAAACCTTTCGTGAAATGTATATATAATGCCCCAACCCAAAGTACAAGAAAAGCAATGTACGAATACATATACATCATCGTACTACATAAGCCACAACACCGCGACTAGATCTATCACATCAATCACATATATCAACTCACGTCTAGGATTTTCATATATCTACTGTACAGAGATAGCCGGCACTCGGTTTCTTCTGCCCAAGGCAGGGACCACCTACCAGGTCCACCTAGACGCTACCTCACGCAGCCACACAGGCATACGCTACCTCACGCAGCCACACAGGCGTACGCTACCTCACGCCGCCATAAAGGCGCACGCTACAATAATACTCACGTAGCCACCAAGGCTATACGCTACTGGTAATCACCATCTATCTAGTACGAACGGTGTGGCCATCCGATATCAAATCACATAAATCATCTCATCAAATCAATGAAATCACAAGAATATAGAATCCAACATATATAGATATGAATATACATGCATTCCATATGTATTCGTAAAACTTGTATATATGTATATATATCTATAGTGTAAAACATGTAGTGGTATTGTTGAGATTTAACAAGATCCGCCAAGTCCGTTAGTTAAGAAAGGAAACCATAAAAATCCTTAATCTGGGAGGTTTCATAACTTTCATCAAATTGGCCCCAAGCCAAGTCTAATATAATCAAATGGTGTATACAAGTTCCCAATTAGCCTCCCATTATGATTTAAAGACTTCATTCATTCAAAACATATTTATGTAGTTGACCAGCATACTTACGGACTGGCTAGGTAAGTAGAAAATCTCATAAATATGGTTTATAACTTAAAACACAACAACAATACCACTAATATATGTAACTTTATCCGAAATATGCTTTTAAAACCATGTATCGCATTATATATATGCGTAGTAGTGTATACTGTACACTATCGTATCCGTACATAAGGGTTTTGTGCCAATCTTACCAAAAACGGTATAGAAATTGGGGCTTTTTGTATAAAATAGCTACTGATGTCATATATGATTCAAATCCATCAAAATTATCCAAAGAAATTAACCCAAGCCCCATGCATATGCAACTTTAAGTAGAAAACCTAGGTTTAGTTTGATTTGGTGTAAATATGTTGTAATCACTTGAAAAGAAGTTTAAATACTATTATTCCCACCTTAAGAGGGTCAATCCCTCGAAGTATTGCGGAAGAATCGAGCCGAAACCGCGTAGATGCGATAATCCCCAATTTGAGCTCAAGAAACCCTAGCTATGGTGGATGGAGGTGAAGGAGGAGATGAAGATGATGATGGAGATGGTGATGATGACATGGATTTGTTGTAGGATAAGAGGCCTTGAATAATCCCTCTTCATCCCCTCAAATTCGCCCCTCTCTCTCTCTCTAAAGACTCTCCAATGGTTGGGGTGAAATGAGGAAGAAATGAGATGAAGAAATATAAAAAATCTCGCCAGAACCATGTAGCCGACTCCCCACTTGTCCATGGAGTCGACTCCATGGCTTAATTTCTGCCTCCTTCAGCTTTTGGTCAACAACTTGACTTCGCACCCACTTTTGGGCATCAAGGAGTTCGAATTGGGTCTCGGCCAAAACACGAAAGTTGTAGAGGGCATTGAAATGAAGACGTGGCCAAAAACGGGGAATCATTTGAAGTTCGTATGAGGAAGTTATGGTCATCCAAAGTTGGGTAAAAATAACTTATCGCGTAGGATCGAAACTTGTGATTTTCGACCCGATTTTCGTCCGAGCCACCCGAAACAACTTATAGTCATTGTAACACACTTAAATATATTAATATGACTTATTGGAGGTTTCCAAACTATTCCAACCTTTCCGGAACCCAATTTGGCTGCCCGGAGCCAAATTCAGTCTCATACGCGATATGGGCCGCGATTTGCAAGCGATAAGGAAACCGGGTGTTACAATCTCCCCTCCTTAATAAATTTCGTCCCCGAAATTCCCATAGGATAGTTATCATCCCAATGTACAAGTGGTTCTGACTTCTACATAGCTGTCTTTCCTTAAAAGAGAAAACTCCAATAGCTAATGAAAAATGATTCCGAACTCAAATATCACAACAACAGGAATAATCGTATCAAAAGATAAAGAAGGAGGGTCACATGACCAAAGTTACCTAATTCATTCTCTCTCAAAAGCCACAACCTTTCTAAAAGGTTCAATGGAAAGAGGCATTTACCAAACATGAATGCTTTCAACCAGCCGATATACATAAACGATGTAGTGGAAGATAGAACTTTCCTTATACACCCTCTTTCTCTCTTCCAACTTATCAAACAATGCAACGATCTTGTCTTCACCACCCCAATGTCAAACCACTATGTTCTTCAACTCAATATAGGCACTATGCTCAAGATTCTCCTTGTAATGGCTTTAGGAGTTTCTAACTCAAGAAACTTGGACTGATCAGTTCATAATACGGGTGATTGAAGTTCCATCTAGGGTTATCCTCAAACAGATCCTTAGGTGACACTAAGTTTCAGATATAGAAGGGTTTTCAGTGTCTCATTTCTCACGGAAAGGTATCATCCCCAAAGAATCAAAGAATAACTAAAGGATCCAAAATGAAGTGTCAAGTCTACTCTACGGTATATCGATAGCCTGAATCCAATTTCCATATACTCGGGAGAAAAGAGTATAAGCCAATCGCCAAAAAGTTAAATAAAACCGATTCTCAATTCGGTTGTGATAACTATAGTGTTATCTAGCCAGTAGACAAATAGCTCCACAAAAGGTTGAAGGCACCGAACCAAAATCACTACCGTTTGGTTATGGAAACCAAATTCTGTACCGTGCTTAACATTTTGAACTGGGTTCCAATTCCACCCAATCAGAACAAGCAGACGAGGAGAAATGCATGGATCGATTTTCAAAAGGTGAATCTGAATAACTCACAAAATTCATAATTCAAATTCTTAGGAGGTCTTTTCAAAATACAAGCGGTAGTCATACTAACAAATGCATTCCTTGCCCTGAATGTCTTCTCTTAGCCTAGACGAATTCCTGAACCAAGAACGGAATTTCAATGGACATCACGTAAACTTTAGGCTAAGAGAATAGGCCCATAGAGAGCTTGCTAAATTATAGGGAATGTTTGAAGTCCTCTCATCTGAATACATGATCCTGTGATCACTTCGTAATCATGACCCCAACTATTCTACTAATAATCCAAGAGGTGGAGTATCGCACTCACAGTCACGAATTGACTGACAAAGTATAAATACTGCATATCCAACTGTAAGGATTTTCTCGTAATGCATCTGTCATGCATAGCATTTCCAATAAAAGAAATTTATAGGATCTTACCTTGTCTCCCCCTTAACAAGCAATAAACACATATCTCTGGAAAATCTGTTGGGGATTCCGCTATAAAAAGAGCAAAAGTTATACACGTATAGTATGCTAGCATGATCTTAGGAGAGTTCATACTCCTTCAAAGGATGTAACTCATACCCAATAGAATAATTCAGACAGTTCTCTTCCGAGCTAGAACAAACTTTGACACACCCAAATATATATATAGTTGTATGACTGAAAGGGAATAGCGGCAGAAATGAGGTCTACTTACCTCAATCGTGTGTCGACTCCCCTCCTTAAAGGGTTTGCCCGCGATTGGTATCAATAAGGCTTGAATCTGGAGTACCTCTTCAAATCCCAAACTAGAATCAAGAAGGGAATAGGAAGGTCTCAAGCTTGAAATGCTTACCTCAACAACATCTGGATTCTTGAAACAAGGTAGGACAAATTTCACGAGGAAAGTCATCCTAAATTGAAAGTACGATTCTCCGTTCCATATTTCTCCTTTAGCAAAAACTTGCTTTATAGCTAGCATACACATCACTCTAACTGGATGTCTACATAGGAGGATGGGAATGACTTCTTGAAAATGCTCATCTCGTCAAGGCCAACTCAATAAGGTTCAAGCAATGGTACACCTCGTGTCTCAGAGGTACTACACCTTTCTAGCATGAGGAGAGTTCAAATCCTTAGTTCACTAAACCACAATTGATACAGCATCATGCAATTATTGAGTAATTCGAACCAATCTCCTCTATCGGGGTAAATGAAATCATAATCAACTTGAATGTGTACCCAAAACTCCACTTGAAAACAACAAAGGAAATGAAATAGAAGAGTATAGAGTTCTACTAAGGGTTCCATTCTCTTTCGCCACGAGATATAACCGCTAAACAAACACTCTCCTTCAAGATTTACCAAGGGAGTTCACTTCTAGTCCCTTTACAAACCAAATTCTCAAAGTCCCAATGCATTATACTTAACAAAGGTAAAAGGATTACAAAAGAAATAGTCACCCTAGCCTCAATTCAACAAGTCCACAAGCTTTCGCTGCGTTACTCTGATAGGTCCCTCTAATAAAAATGGAAAAGAATTGTGCTTCAGACGAATTCGTTGTGGGTTCCTTATTGCGAAGGAAATATGAGTCTGCAGCTAGTATGAATGAGAAATCTTGCAAATTTCATGAAAGATTCTCTCCTATCATTTTAGGGAATGAAGCATAACACATATTTGCTGAAGACAAGGTTCACTAAACTAGTTCTTGTTCCCAATTGAACTTACTCGGCTAACTAAATGAGAATTCGATTCCAAAATAAGCATATTCAATGCTTTTCCTCAGGCAGGAACACTTACAACCGACCATTCTCAAAAGAAAATATATAAGGGGAGTCTTACTACGGTCGTATGCCTCTTACTCCAAGGAATAGCACAACTCAGGCACACACGAGGTATCGGCATCCATAAGAAAGTCCAGTCATTCATCCACATCGGATCTCGCCTCAAAAGATGGGATATATACATATACACGACCAAACTTAGTCATTCTCATACATTCCATGTGGGTTTTCAAGAATATTTGCTCACCATACCACCATAAAATAGTCATCCTGCTGAATAGATCTCTCAAGCCAATTGATGTCTAGAACAATGTAAAAGTTTACTCGTAACATGGTAGTCAATCTGAATATAATCCACAGATTTCCTCTCTCGTAACTGAACTTACAAGTTCAAACGTGGTCGTACAGACATAGAGGAACGATCATCCATGTAATAGGTTCACCCCTCAAGAAAGTCAAAGAAGAAGCAATGGGGGAAACACAGGGAATAGGACTTTAGCAGCCACTCTCCTATGAGTATGCCACGTTCTAACCTCAGTCAGCAGTAGTGGACTGGTGGTTTATCGGATAGTCAACCGTTGGCCGGCGGATGACTATGACATAATCCAACAGTTGCCTTTTGCTTACTTAGTGGCAGAACTAATCCTGAACACAAATCTCATATGTAAAACAAAAGATATATAAGCCAATGACAGAGATAATTTACGAAAGAGGCCAAAAGAATTAATCAAGAACTTTGTGAATGGACGTAGCCAAGACAAGCCACATCTCCTTTCACAATTCTCCCATTTTCCAAATATCCTAACGGTAGAATCCTATTGCACAAGAGCGTATCAATCTTCCGAGGGATAATATAACCGCTCGCACCCCTAATCTCGGATCTACCCATGAATCCCCCGAGCAAAACGTCAAACCTATAGCTCTGATACCAACTTGTGACGCCCCGAAATCCCGTTTAGAGGATTTCACCTCCGGGACCCGGTTAGCCATGGAGTCGTACGCGACGACGGGTGATCAGGTGTAAAATTTGGAATTTTATACCACAAACATGTTCAAGAAATAAAATCATTTTAAAAGAAATTCTGGCATGTGGAGTTTGTATTATTAATAAAACCATTTCCTGTCAAATAGCTTACATTTAACTTAAAATAATATCTCCACATCTGTCAGTAACTTGTTAAATAAAAGGCACAGTACATTATAAAGTGATCCCTTTAATAGGGTTCCAATCATATACAAATACTTTACATATATGGCTTAAGAGTTTAAAACGATACAATATGAATACTTAAACAAAGAAGACACAAGTCGTTTCCCACGACTTTGGTAATCCAATCTTCAGAGCTATCTAGACTCGATGGCGCACCATTCCCCGGGTAAAACCTGCAAAACCTAGTTTGGAAAATGGGAGTGAGCCAAACGGGCTCAGTGGGAACTATAAGGGTTGTATAAGAAAATAAGTTGGAAATCATGCATGCCATGCCATGTATTATAATGAAAATAGTTTATGTGCTGCTTCTCAGTAATAAGTCACATTTCTCTTTGTATATACAAATATAAATACATATACACATGTGAAGCAACTAATGCAGGGAAACCTTTCGTGAAATGTATATATAATGCCCCAACCCAAAGTACAAGAAAAGCAATGTACGAATACATATACATCATCGTACTACATAAGCCACAACACCGCGACTAGATCTATCACATCAATCACATATATCAACTCACGTCTAGGATTTTCATATATCTACTGTACAGAGATAGCCGGCACTCGGTTTCTTCTGCCCAAGGCAGGGACCACCTACCAGGTCCACCTAGACGCTACCTCACGCAGCCACACAGGCATACGCTACCTCACGCAGCCACACAGGCGTACGCTACCTCACGCCGCCATAAAGGCGCACGCTACAATAATACTCACGTAGCCACCAAGGCTATACGCTACTGGTAATCACCATCTATCTAGTACGAACGGTGTGGCCATCCGATATCAAATCACATAAATCATCTCATCAAATCAATGAAATCACAAGAATATAGAATCCAACATATATAGATATGAATATACATGCATTCCATATGTATTCGTAAAACTTGTATATATGTATATATATCTATAGTGTAAAACATGTAGTGGTATTGTTGAGATTTAACAAGATCCGCCAAGTCCGTTAGTTAAGAAAGGAAACCATAAAAATCCTTAATCTGGGAGGTTTCATAACTTTCATCAAATTGGCCCCAAGCCAAGTCTAATATAATCAAATGGTGTATACAAGTTCCCAATTAGCCTCCCATTATGATTTAAAGACTTCATTCATTCAAAACATATTTATGTAGTTGACCAGCATACTTACGGACTGGCTAGGTAAGTAGAAAATCTCATAAATATGGTTTATAACTTAAAACACAACAACAATACCACTAATATATGTAACTTTATCCGAAATATGCTTTTAAAACCATGTATCGCATTATATATATGCGTAGTAGTGTATACTGTACACTATCGTATCCGTACATAAGGGTTTTGTGCCAATCTTACCAAAAACGGTATAGAAATTGGGGCTTTTTGTATAAAATAGCTACTGATGTCATATATGATTCAAATCCATCAAAATTATCCAAAGAAATTAACCCAAGCCCCATGCATATGCAACTTTAAGTAGAAAACCTAGGTTTAGTTTGATTTGGTGTAAATATGTTGTAATCACTTGAAAAGAAGTTTAAATACTATTATTCCCACCTTAAGAGGGTCAATCCCTCGAAGTATTGCGGAAGAATCGAGCCGAAACCGCGTAGATGCGATAATCCCCAATTTGAGCTCAAGAAACCCTAGCTATGGTGGATGGAGGTGAAGGAGGAGATGAAGATGATGATGGAGATGGTGATGATGACATGGATTTGTTGTAGGATAAGAGGCCTTGAATAATCCCTCTTCATCCCCTCAAATTCGCCCCTCTCTCTCTCTCTAAAGACTCTCCAATGGTTGGGGTGAAATGAGGAAGAAATGAGATGAAGAAATATAAAAAATCTCGCCAGAACCATGTAGCCGACTCCCCACTTGTCCATGGAGTCGACTCCATGGCTTAATTTCTGCCTCCTTCAGCTTTTGGTCAACAACTTGACTTCGCACCCACTTTTGGGCATCAAGGAGTTCGAATTGGGTCTCGGCCAAAACACGAAAGTTGTAGAGGGCATTGAAATGAAGACGTGGCCAAAAACGGGGAATCATTTGGAGTTCGTATGAGGAAGTTATGGTCATCCAAAGTTGGGTAAAAATAACTTATCGCGTAGGATCGAAACTTGTGATTTTCGACCCGATTTTCGTCCGAGCCACCCGAAACAACTTATAGTCATTGTAACACACTTAAATATATTAATATGACTTATTGGAGGTTTCCAAACCATTCCAACCTTTCCGGAACCCAATTTGGCTGCCCGGAGCCAAATTCAGTCTCATACGCAATATGGGCCGCGATTTGCAAGCGATAAGGAAACCGGGTGTTACATGTATGGCTGTTGTATATTGATTGTGACGCCCCAAATCCCGTTAAGAGGATTTACCCTCTGGGACCTAGTTAATCACGGAGCCGAACTCGACGGCGACCCAAAATAAGAAGAACATAGAACAATAAGCAACGATTATATCCGTGAAACTAAAATTTACACCATAACCATATCATATAAAGTATATGTGACAAACCTCTAACGAGGTCCAAAAACATAAGTCCACAATCCTTAATTTACATATCAGTCAATATATATTACATATCACATCGCTGGTGTAAACAAAATATTAAGATCAATGGTCCTTCCACTCGAAGGACCCTCAGCTAACTAAGAAGTAGGAAATGAGGCAGTCTAAGAAGCGTCGTCCTTCCTCTTCCCCTTTCCCGACGAACCTGTAGAAGTACCTATATAAAAAATAGTAGGAGTGAGTCAAACTGACTTAGTGGGAACCATATATATGATAAATTAAATTTGGAAAAAATAGTAAGATCTTCTTTACCCGTTATATATACACACACATATGTAAGTAGCTTATACCAACAACCTTGTAATACAATTGATACGAGCTTCACCCCAGAACTCTTGAATCACAAATCTCAACGATAACTGCGTATATCCAAGCGTATAATCAGGTCTGCATTTCGTAGCCTTTCAACCATGCTGCAGCAGGGCTTCCCATTATTTTTCGTGCACGGTTTCGGGTCTTGCACCCAGGGGCGCTCTGTCCCAACTTAAAGTCTCAATCGTTAGAGATGAAACTTGGGACCGATCATGGACTAGTGCTAGCAATAAACCTTTAGGCAAACCAATCGTCACACATAAAACTCATAATGTATTCAACATGAGAATTTTAGTATAAACCATCTCAGTAAGTAGAACAAATCATTTAATAAGTATTTCATGAAGAAATCCAACCACTTGGACCATTATTAATTTATATGAATGTGCTTAGCAAAAATCTTCAGTATACAATACTGTCCAAGTAGGGTTTTAGTGAAAAGCAAGTATTTAATAAGAATTTATTGTTGAATCATGTTATTTGAACAATATGTAGTCTATTAGAATCATTAATTTCAACACTTCATCAAAATCTCACTATACACCCAAAATATGTTTATATAACTTAGGATTTTCAACAAGAAAATAGTATAATGAGAATCAAATCATAACAACGTAGAAAATCAGTTTTAATACTAGATTCCCACCTCTAAGGAGCTTGATTACTGAAATTGATAGCTTGAGGACATTCCTCCTTCAATATTGCAAAACCCTAAAACCCCACCAAGCTTTAATGGACGTGGAAAATGAAGATGAGGGTGGAAGAAGGAGATTTAGAAGCAAAGGCTTTACTCAACAGATCGTATGTCTTTTAAGCTCTAAAGAATATTCCCTTAGGTTACTCTCAACTCCCTCACTCTCCCTTGGATAGTTTTGGTCGAAAATGAAGGAGAAATGGGGTTAAAAACGTGAGTTTTTCGGTCAAAAGTGGTCAAAATTGACCTACAGGCTTACCATGATCGATCATGAAGTGTTCTGGAGTGCTCTGGTTTGCCCATGATCGATCATGGTGACTGCTGCATCAAACAGTCATCTTAGGAGCCCAAAATGAGCCTCGAAACGTCCAAATTTTGACTCGGGCCACACACGAAACTTGTAGAGGGGAATGAGAGGAAGATTTGGCCTCAAACAGGGAGTCATTTGGTGTGATGCCACAAAATCCAGTTTAGAGGATTTTGCCTCCGGGACCCGGTTGGTCACGGTGTCGTACGCAACGACGGGGAATTCCATTTAAAGTCTTAATTTTTGAAAATTTTGGCATGTGGAGTTTATTTATAGAACAATTTCAAAACCTGTCAAATAATACCAAAGTTTAAGTAAAATCATATCTCCACATATAAGAATTATTTATCTAAAAGAATTCAATGTCCCCATACATAGTGACTCCTCTAACGAAGTTTCAATCTCAGAAAAACTTTAAATCAATATATATACAATAATACAATACATACACATTTATTAATTAAAGAACTAACATCCAAGTCGTTTCCAAATGACTTTGGTGATCAAAGGCCATCAGAGCTACTAGACTCCATAAGCGCACCATCCCCGAGAACCTGCAACACTGGTTTGGAAAATGGAAGTGAGCCAAACAGGCCCAGTGGGAACTATAAGAGTTCGTAAACAAAAAATAGGTTGGAAACCATGCATGCCATGCAATGCATTATGATGAAAATAGTTTATATGCTGCTTCTCTATAATAAACCACCTTTGGGTAAAACACATTCCTTTTTGTATATACAAATGTAAATAGATATACATATACTACATTACTGAAGCAGCTAATGCAGAAAACCGTTTTGTTAAATGCATATATATGATGTTCCCAGCCCAAAGTATAAAAAATGCCATATATATATACATATACCTCATCGTACTGTACAAGACACAACACCGCGACCAGATCTATCACATCAATCATATATACACGTCACATCTAGGATTTTTAGATCTACTGTGCACAGAGATAGCTGGCAACTTGGTTTCTTCTGCCCCTAAGGCAAGGACCACCTAGATGGAAAATGCCCCCAAGGCAATATAATATCTCACATAGCCGCTAAGGCTATACGCTACAAGTAACAACCATCTACCTAGTACGAACGGTGTGGCCATCCGATAGTAAATCTCATACAAAATACGGATACATTCATAAGAACATTGGCTTTATCATATGAACACATATCTCCATATATATATATACAAAGCTTTAAGTATCTCCACTAAGGGTCCACATAACGACGTTACTCACATGGTAGTACTATTGTGGTACTTAGACCTGTTTTGCCAATTCTGTTAAACATGGGCTCCTTCATGAATACCATTTATTTGGGGAGTTTCAATAGTTTTGTCACATAGACAACAAGTCAGATATAACATAGACTATATATGATCTATTTTCTAAATAAACTTCCCCATATGGTATTGGTACTCAATTTATATAAAATAAGCTTATAAATCAGCCCAACATGGTTACGGACTGGCCAATAAATGGTAATTCTCATAAATGCGGTTTTGATGGCTTAAGTACCACAATAGTATCACCATTATAAGTGAAAATACTCAAAATATGCTCATAGGTATGAGTATCAAAGTATAATGTTCATAACACATCCGTACATAAGGGTTTTGGTTCAATCTTTGCTAATACTAGTAAATAATTGGGGCTTCTAGTAAAATAACAATGATAGTGTAATATAGAGTGCAAATCAACCCATTAATCATAAGAAAATAATCCCAAACCCCATGCACATGCTCTTATAAAAGATTATATACAAAATCAATACATGAGCTTTGATTTAAGGAGAATAAGGTATAATAACTTGAAAACATGTTGTAATATTATTGTTCCCACCTATTGAGGGTTAATCCCTCGAAGAATTGCGGTTGAGTGGAGCCGGAAAGGCGTAGACGCGAAAACCCTCACTTTGAGCTCAAAACCTTAGCCATGGCAACCAAAGGAGGAAGAAGATGAAAGTGATGATGGAGATGATGATGATGATGATAATGATGATGATGATGTTGATTTTCTGTGGAATAACAATCCTTGAGTGATCCTTCATTATCCCCTAGGATAGCCCCTCATTCTCTCTTTAAGAGCTTTCAAGATGGTGGGTTGAAATGAGGAAGGAAGGAGGAGAAGAAATATATAAAAAACCTCGCCAGCCCGATGTAGTCAACTCCTTATTGTTCATGTAGTCAACTACATGAGGTAGTCGACTACATCCCTTTCCATGTAGTCGACTCCATAGGCCTGAAGGTGGCCCTTTCAGCTTTTGGCTATCTACCAGACTTCGCACACATGTTTGATCATTAATGTGTGGGAATTGAGTCTCCGCCAAAATACAAAAGTTGTAGAGGGGATTGAGATGAAGACGTGGAAGGAAATAGGGACTCATTTGGAGTTCGGATGAAGAAGATATGGATTTCCAAAGTCAAGTAAATATCATTAATCGCGTAAGACCAAACTTGTGATTTTCGAGCCGATTTCCGTCCAAGCCACCCGAAACGACTCATGGTATTATAACACACTTAAATATGTTAATATGAATTATTGGAAGTTTCCAGACCATGCCAACCTTCCCAGAACTAAATTTGGCTATCCGGAGCCGGATTCCGTCTTATACGCGATACGGGTCGTGATTTTGCAAGATATGTTTAAACGGGATGTCACATTTAGACATCGGATGAAGAAGTTATGACCTCTCAAAGTTGGATAAAATTTATTAAATCGCGTAGAATCAAAACACGCGTTTAAGATCTCGTTTTCAATTCGGACCTCCTGAATAATGAAACGATTGGTCATTCAAACTTAATTACACTATAACAACATGTCCATGCTGTAAAACTATAAGTAGGTAACTTACATCATAAGAACGCTAGTCAAAACATAACTTATCAACTATACGAAATAAGGTGAGAGTTTTAAAAGTAAAATAAGGCTAGGGGTATTACAACCTCCCCTCATTAGGAAATTTCGTCCTTAAAATTAAGGTAATTAAGGTTAGAGGGTACTTTAATTGAATAAATGTGGATATTTTGCCTCGATTTCTGACTCGTGCTCCCACGTGGCTTTTTCCACGCCATGATATCGCTAGATGACTTTCAGCAAAGGAATTACTCTATTACGAAGAACTTGTTCTTTACAATAAACCATGGCTATTGGACATGTCTCATAAGATACATCCTCATTGCTTTCAAGTTCTTCAGTCGAGAAAATATGAGAGGGATCTGGCACATATTTACAAAGCATTGATACATGAAACACATTGTGAACACGCTGTAGTGAAAGAGGCAAAGTTAAACGGTAAGAGACTGATCCCACACGCCGAGTTACCTCAAATGGCCCAATGTACCTTGGAGCTAACTTTCCCTTGTTTCCAAAGCACGCCACGCTATGACGAGGCCTGAGTTTAAGAAAAACACAGTCACCCACTTCAAACTCAAGAGGTCGACGCTTCCTATCAGTGTAACTTTTCTGACGACTTTGGGCCGTTATCAACCGTTGTTTGATCATCTTGATTTTCTCAGTGGTTTCTTGAACTAATTGTGGTCAAAGTAATGAAACCTCCCCAGTCTCGACCCAAGACACTGGCGATCTACAGGGTCTGACACGTAGGACCTCATAAGGGGCCATACCAATACTGGCTTGAGCTTATTGTAGGCGAATTCGGCTAGAGGAAGGTAGTCATCCCAATTACCCCGGAAATCTAAAACACATGCTCTAAGCATATCCTCAAGAATTTGGATTGTCCTCTCTGACTGCCCATCGGTTTGAGGATGGAATGCTGAACTAAAAGTCAATCTCATGCCCATGGCTTGCTGGAGAGCTTCCCAAAATTGAGGGTCACGATCAGAAACAATTGACAATGGTACCCCATGGAGCCTAACAATTTCATTGACATAGAGTCTCGCTAGCTTTTCTAAAGAATCAGTTTCACGAATCGGTAGGAAATGGGATGATTTAGTAAGTCGGTCAACAATTACCCATACTACATCATGCTTCTTTTGTGTTCTCGGCAATCCCATGAGGAAGTCCATAGTAATGTTTTCCCACTTCCACTTGGGAATAGGAAGAGGCTAAAGTTGTCCTCCGAGTTTTTGGTGTTCAATTTTGATACGTTGGCACGACAAGCAATGCGAAACAAAGGTTGCTACATCACGCTTCATACCCTGCCACCAATAAGTGCGTTTCAAAACTCGGTGCATCTTGGTACTACCCTGATGAATGGTAAACTAGGAATTATGGGCTTTGGTTAGGATTGTTTGTTTTAGTTTGTTGTTGGAACATGGCACTATTAATCTCCCTTTATATCGAAGGCCTCCATCCTCACCTAGGGTGACATTTTCTACCTGCTCACCAATCAAAATTTTATTCCGACATTCTACCAAATCTCCATCACTTCCTTGACACGCAATTACTTGGTTATTCAAAACTGGAGTAGCTACAAGATTAGACAAGAAGGTTATATTTTGCCTGCGACGAACCACCAGAGTGTATCGCTGGAGTTCCTTAAGTAGTCTCCACTCGCGACACCTCAAGGCAGAAATGGAACCTTGTGATTTGCGACTAAGTGCATCAGTTACAACATTGGCTTTACCCGGATGATATTGAAGAGTGAAATCGTAGTCCTCTAAGTATTCAATCCAACGGCGTTGTCTTATGTTAAGATCTTTCTATGTAAAAATATACTTAATGCTTTTGTGATCGGAGAATACCGCAAATCGTTCTCCATATAGGTAATGGCGCCATATCTTCAATGCAAAAACAACGGCAGCAAGTTCAAGATCATGAGTTGGATAATTCTTCTCGTGAGTCTTCAACTGACGAGACGCATATGCAATTACATGTTCAAGTTGCATGATGACATAACCCAAACCCAAACCCAAACCCAAATAGGATGCATCACAGTAGATAACATATCCTAAGCCTCTCTCTGGCAAGGTAAGAACTGGAGCAGTGGTCAAGCGGTACTTCAACTCATTAAAGGATTCTTCGCAACTATCATCCCATATAAAAGGTACCCCCTTTTGTGAAAGGCGTGTAAGTGGAACGGCTATGCGAAAGAAATTTTCGACGAATCGCCGGTAGTAACCGGTCAGCCCAAGAAAGCTACAAATTTCTAACACATTAGTAGGAAAGTTCCAATTCAAGACGGCTTCCACTTTAGCAGGATCCACAGAGATACCTCCTCGTGAAACAACATGTCCCAAAAATTTCACCTCATCCCTCCAAAAATCACATTTGGAGAACTTTGATAGAGCTGGTGATTTGTAAGCAGCTGAAGAGCAATACGGAGATGCTTCTTATGCTCGGCCTCGGAATAAGAGTAAATAAGGATATCATCAACAAAAACCACCACAAACTAATCTAGGAAAGGTCGAAAAATGTGATTCATAAGGTCCATGAATGTGGCCGGTGCATTAGTTAGTCTAAAAGGCATGACCAGGAATTCAAAGTGACCATAGCGGGTACAAAAGGCTGTTTTAGGGATATCCATCTCACGGACACACAGTTGATGATAACCCGATGGCAAATCAATCTTAGAGAAGAAATAAGCACCTCGAAGCTGGTCGAATAGATCATCTACATGTGGAAGAAGGTACTTATTTTTAATGGTAACCCGGTTGAGTTGATAATAATCAATACAAAGGCGGAGAGACCCGTCAAACTTCTTGACAAACAAGACTGGTGCTCCCTAAGGGGATGAGCTATGTCGAATGAACCCTTTGGATAAAAGATCATTTAATTAAGTCTTGAGCTTAGCTAGCTCTGTTGGAGCCAAACGGTAAGGTGTAATAGAAATGGGTGTGGCTCCCGGTACTAAATCTATACTAAATTTGATCTCTCGGTGCGGGGGCAATCCAACCAAGTCGTCAGGAAACACATCCAAGAACTTATTAACGATTGGGATGTCTTGAGGAGTCAACGCATGATTTTGGTATCACTATGCTTGCTAACCACCCCATGTAATCTCGTTGTTCCTTCTTGAGAGCGTACGTTACCGGATATATATTGTATTTCTCTCCATAAAAGATAACCTTTTTACCCCAAGGATGAGAGACGATGACTTTCTTAGCGTGACAATCAATCGTGGCTTGGTACTTCGTTAACCAATCCATTCCAAGGATTAAATCATAAGGACTCATGTCGATTAGAAGAAAACTATCCTCCATGTGACAGTCGGAGTGAAGGGAGATAATTACTGAGCAATAATGGCTTAAACAAACACTAACTCCTGTAGGCATGCCAATACTAATGGGTACTTCTAACTTCTTTGGTTTCAAACCCAAACTTACAGCACATGCAATTGATATAAAGGGGTGAGATGCACCAGTATCGAATAAAACTTTAACACCAGTGTTAAAGAGAATGAGACTACCTTCCATCACAGTATGGTCCTCTTGGCTCGCCACCTGAGTCAAATTGAAGACTCGGCCCCCTTGGCTTCCTTAGCCCTGTGGCTGACTTGGGCGATAAGTAGATTGTTACTGTTGAGATAGGTAGTTTCCTTGATACTATCCCTAGCTCGGAGTTCGATCCTGGTATGATGACTGAGATGAACGACTTCCAAACCTTCCCGACTGGCCTCTCCCACTGCTTCCACCTTGGCTACGTTCACTATTCTGGCTCATCTCCTCTCTTCGATCACAGTTTGGCCAATCCTTGCGATATTGATCATCACTGCCACATATAAAACACCCGGAATGTGGCCCACTACTGCCTCCACTACTAGTGTTGTTTCCTCTAGAAGATTCTGAACTAGAACGAGTTTTCTTGTTCCTATCCCATGGGCCCCTTCGATCATTTCCTTTTTTCTTGTTCGCTGGTCCCATAAGATGGGCGGTTTGTTCAAATTGGCTGTCGAGCTTAGGGGCCGCATCAACACAGGCTTTGTAAGTGGAAAATTCAGTGAAACCCATTATACGGCGATATTGAACCCTAAGGCCATTGAGGAATCTCTCTTACTTTTGCTGATCAGAAATCCCCATCACATACATGCTTAGCTCCTCGAACTTAAGACGATACTCTTCAACCGACATTCTCCCCTAAATCAAGTTGTAGAACTCATCTCGCTTTGCTCTACAATATGCATCAGACATTTACTTATCACAAAAGGCTCTTTCAAACTCAGCCTACCCAGCAATCACATTAAGTCCACCAATGGACCTCCACCATCGTAGTGCACTGCCCTCAAGCTTTAAAGAAGTGAATCCATCCCACATTTGCTCAGGTGCATTCAATATCCTCAGTTGGGAGTAGACATGGTATAGCCATCCTACAGCGGCTTTAGGTCCAGGTGACCTGTCAAACTTTGGTGGCTGTAAACGATTAAATTCCTTAAGGTAATAAACCTCATCACCCTCCCCTCGTTGAGGGTCATGCTCAACATTCACCACATCTTCATCATCATTGGTGGTGTTCCTAGGAGCTCGGGTGCGGCTAGGACCGACACCGCTAGTAGTACCATGATTGTTCTTAAGGAGACCGGTGAGTTTGTTGAAAAACCCACTCATGATAGTTTCCAACCGGACAGCCAAATCTTGATTAGAACCATCCCTTGTATCTTGGTTCTCAACAGGGTCCCCCCACCCGGATCGTCTTATTGATAAACCGGCCTCTTACTTCCTTTTTTCGATCCTATTCTATAAGAAGAGCAAAATATGTTTAATACAACAAGTATCACAGGATAGCATAGAATTGAAAGACGAAGTGAACATTCGAGGAATAAGAAATAAACTTTCTGGGTAGAACCCAATTGGCCATCTTGTTTCGATTATAGTTAGTGGCAGTATACTAATGATTTATAGTATAGTCATCCGTTCCACTGCGGCTGACTATAATATAACCCATTAGTCCCTCTGCTACTACGCTAGAAATGAAAACCGGCACCTCGAGTTTCTCCCAATCTCGATGAATTAGAATGGATAGGATCAATACGAAATCAAATTTCCTATTCTACCCCACTCTCAGCGAAAGGAAAAGAAACCTATGCCTCTGATACCAACTTATGATGCACCAAATCCCGTTAAAAGGATTTACCCTCCGGGACCTGGTTAATCACAGAGCCGTACTCGACGGCGACCCAAAATAATAAGAACATAGAACAATAAGCAGCAATTATATCCACGAAAGTAAAATTTACACCATAACCATATCATATAAAGTATATGTGACAAACCTCTAACGAGGTCCAAAAACATAAGTCCACAATCCTTAATTTACATATCAGTCAAAGAGGAAATATATATTATATATCACATCGCTGTGTAAACAAAATATTAAGATCAATGGTCCTTCCACTCGAAGGACCCTCAGCTAACTATGAAGTAAGAAATGAGGCAGTATAAGAAGCGTTGTCCTTCCTCTTCCCCTTTCCCGATGAACCTGTAGAAGTACCTATATAGAAAATAGTAAGAGTGAGTCAAACTGACTTAGTGGGAACCATATATATGATAAATTAAATTTGGAATAAGTAGTAAAACCTTCTTTACCCGTTATATATACACACACATATGTAAGTTGCTTATACCAACATGTGAACACCCCAATCCACGACTCTTATGTGAATATGGTTTTCATACAAAACAAGCATCCTGCATCAAGTCTTGAGTCATCATGCTGTGAACACCCCAATCCACGACTCCCGTCTGAATATTGGTTTTCTCGTAAAATGGGCATACTGCATTTAGTCCTGAGTCATCATGCATATAGAAGACTGTTAGGAAAGACTCCAATTCCGGACCTGTTGGGAGTCTCATATGACCTTTGTTGCCTCTTCGCTTACTAGGACGGCTGGCCCCCTAACCGCAGCCTACCAACCGTACGGCTAGCACCCCCAACCGCAGGCCTTAGTCGCACCCCCCTGCGGCTACCCCCTGCGAGTAGCCTCTTTTGGAGCATTTTTGGCAAGAATTCTGCTATAAATAGGACCCTTGGGCTCTCATTTTGGATCATCAACACTCACTAGTGTTTTTAGTAGGTGAAATTCTGTCAAAATCATTAGAGAGTCTTTTCTCTTAGAGAATTTCTAGTGAGAGAGAGTTAGAGAGAGAAAGTTAATGAGAGAAGGTTTTAGAGAGAGAAAGTCTAGAGAAAGAAAGCTTTAGAGAGGGAAAGTTCTAGACAGAGAAGGAAGCAAGCAAGGCAATCAAGGCAAGGTTCTCATTTCTTCTTCAAACGCATCAGGTACGTCTTTCTACAACCTTTTTGAATTTCAATACTGCATTTAAATATTCATTTTAATACATAAAGTTAGATAACTTGCAAAGAAGTCCACTGTTTTCAAAATAAATCCTTTCTAAGTTTTACAAGAAATTTAAAATCCGTTTTGACACGTTTTCAAAACAAAACAAAAATACAAAAACCAGTTTCCAAAAGATGGAACTACGAGACTCTGATTTCATTCTATGAATGAATACGTAGGCGCTCGCAAAGCTCGAGTCTGATTTCAAAATACAATTTTAAGCTAAATTTATCTAGAAAGGACTATTCTGAAAATTATTCAAACTACTTGCAAGATATCTAAAATAGGAATTAGATACATGATCCATTAAGAGACCAAAAGGGTGAATTGGGAGCTTAACACCTTCCCAATTCGTAACGTAGTTCCCGAACCCTAGCAAAGTAAATTTTCAATGAATCTCTGGTTTCAAATGTATGAAAGATAGTTCGTTTTCGAATTATCCTTCGTACGATCTTTTGTTTGTTTTCTCGTAAAATAAACTGGCGACTCTATAAAACACGTTTTCCTAAAAAATGAAGAAACTGAGAAGGACGGGTTGGGGATCCGGATTCTCACACATGCATATAGGAGACCGTTAGGAAAAATCCTGATTTTCGAGCATGTCAGGAATCTACCACAACCAATGTTTGCTCCCAACCGTACGGTTGGCGCATAGCAATCGTACGATTGGCTTCGAGCCGCAAGCTCGAGCCGCACGCCCTAGCCGCACGCCTTAGCCGCAGCCCTCCCCAACCGCACGGCCGGCTCCTAGCAGCGCGGCTACCCAAGCCATTTTTCTTCATTTTTTCTCTATAAATAAGACCCTTGGGCTCTCATTTGGGGGCATCAACACTCAATAGAGTTTTTAGTAAGGGAAAGCTCTGTCAAGATTATTAAAGAAGTTTTTAGAGAAGTTTTAGAGAGAAAATCTTTAGAGAGAGAGAGAGTCTTTAGAGAGAGAAAGCTTTAGAGAGATAAAGTTCTAGAGAGAGAAAGGAGCAATCAAGGCAAGTAGTCTTTCTTCTTCAAGCGCATCAGGTACGTTTTTCTACAACTCTCCTGAATTTTAATACTTCATTTTAATATCATTTTTAATACAAAAAATTAGATAACTTGCAATAAAGTTCACTATTTCCTAAACTAGTCCATTCTAAGTTTTACAAGAAATCTAAAATCAGTTTTGACACGTTTTCAAAACAAAAACAAAAATACAAAAACAGTTTCCAAACAAGTGGAACTATAAGACTCTGATTTCATTCTACGAATGAATACGTAGGCGCCTGCAAAGCTGGAATTTGATTTCAAAATACTGTTCTAAATTTAATTTATCCAAAAAGGACTATTCTGAAAATAATTTAAAGTACTTGCAAGATATCTAAAATAGGAATTAAATACATGATCCATTAAGAGACCGAAAGGGCGAATTGGGTGCCTAACACCTTCCCAATTCGTAACGTAGTTCCCGAACCCTAGCAAACTATATTTTTAAATTTTGATTTCAAACATTTGAAAGATAGTTCGTTTTCAAATTATCCTTCGTACGATCTTTTGTTTGTTTTCTTGTAAAACAAACTGGCGATTCTACAAAACATGTTTTCCTTCAAAACAAAGAAAACCAAGAACGAGGATTCCTCTCCAGAGTCAGGGGTCCGGATTCTCACACAACAACCTTCTAATACAATTGATACGGGCTTCACCCCAGAACTCTCGAATCACAAATCTCAACGATAACCGCGTCTATCCAAGCGTACAACCAGGTCTGCAATTTGTGGCCTTTCAACCATGCGGCAGTAGGGCATCCCGTTATTTTTCGTGCACAGTTTCGGGTCTTGCACCTAGGGGCGCTCTGTCCCAACTTAAAGTCTCAATCGTTAGAAACAAACCTGGGACTGATCATGGACTAGCGTTAGTAATAAACCTTTAGGCAAACCAATCGTCACACATAAAACTCGTAATGTATTCAACATGAGAATTTTAGTATAAACCATCTCAGTAAGTAGAACAAATCATTTAATAAGTATTTCATGAAGAAATCCAACCACTTGGACCATTATTAGTTTATATGAATGTGCCTAACAAGAACCTTCAGTGTACAATATTGTCCAAGTAGGGTTTTAGTGAAAAGCAAGTATTTAACAAGAATTTCTTGTTGAATCATGCTATTTGAATAATATGTAGTCTACTAGAATCATTAATTTCAACATTTCATCAAAATCTCACTATACACCCAAAATATGTATATATAACTTAGGATTTTCAACAAGCAAGTACTATAATGTGAATCAAATCATAACAAGGTAGAAAATTAGTTTTGATACTAGATTCCCACCTCTAAGGAGCTTGATTACTGAAATTGATAGCTTGAAGACACTCATCCTTCAAGATTGCAAAACCCTAAAACCCCACCAAGCTTTAGTGGAGGTGGAAAATGAAGATGAGGGTGGAAAAAGGAGATTCAGAAGCAAAGGCTTTTCTCAACGGATCATTTGTCTTATGAGCTCTAAATAATCCTCTCTTAGGTTTCTCTCAACTCCCTCACTCTCCCTTGGATAGTTTTGGTCGAAAGTGAAGGAGAAAAGGGGTTAAAAACGTAAGTTTTCGGGTCAAAAATGTTCAAAATTGACCTACAGGCTTACCATGATTGATATTGATCCTCCATGATCGATCATGAAGTGTTTTGGAGTGCTCTCATTTACCCATGATCGATCATGGTGACTGCTGCATCAAACAGTCATTTTAGGATCCCAAAATGAGCCTTGAAACATTCGAATTTGAACTCGGGCCAAACACGAAACTTGTAGAGGGGAATGAGAGGAAGATTTGACCACAAACGAGGAGTCATTTGGACATTGGATGAAGAAATGATGACCTCTCAAAGTTGGCCAAAATTTAGTAAATCGCGTAGAATCAAAACGCGCGTTTAAGATCACCTTTTCAATTCGGACCACCCAAACGATGAAAAGATTGGTCATTCAAATTTAATTTCACTATAAAAACATGTCCAAGCTGTAAGACTACATGTAGGTAACTTACATCATAAGAACGGTAGTCAAAACACAACTTATCAATTATACATAATAAGGTGAGAGTTTTAAAAGTAAAGTACGGCTAGGGGTGTTACATTGATGAGATTGATTAGTTGATGAATTATATACGTCAAGGGGCATGTATAGAGACTTGTTATAGTTATATGGCATAAATTGTTTCAAATGTTCATTTGTTAGCATGTTATGCATATTGTGCATCATCATTGTGACAACTGGATTCTTGGAGATCTTTCGGCAACCTTGGACAATTTTTATGGCCTATCATGTGGGCATATATCTTGTATTTATGGTGCCAAAATTTTCTTATGTATATTGTATCATTCTGGATGTGATATGATTGGTGATTGCCCTTCGATGATGAAAGGAATATGTATTGATTGGTGCTTGCCGGTGTAAAAATAAGTGGAGCTCGGTGCCCTTGGGTTGAAAATCCTTAAACCCCCGGGGGACAGCAATGCGATAGGTTGTCTAGAGCCAGCGGTGAGTAGCCTAAAAATTTAGACCTCGGTAATGCAGTTATAATTCTGTGATATGATATTGATGGACATGTGGTCCAATTCTATTATTGAACGGAATTAGGGCAGTGAACATGCATCAAATACATAATAAACTACACTAATCATTAAACCCTTATAACTATATTGTTCAATAATAATCGACATAAAACATACCTTTGAACACGTCGGATCAAATCCTTATGTTATTGTCGTCTTAGCGTAGAAAGTACGACGCCTCTACGGTGTGCACACACGAACGAGAACGGATCCTTGCTTGGTGTACTAGCACACAATTTTAAGGTTCTCACTTTTTTGCCTCTCTTTCTTCACGTGAAACAAATGAGACTAATGGTTTTCCTTTTTAAAGGGAAACCCTAATGAGAAACCCTAAGTACTAAAACGAATTAGGCTCGAGTCCAACTAGGGCCAAGCCCAATTCGTTTTTGATCCTACTCATTTTGGTGTGCAACCCTGTAGGTTTATACTCCTTTGGTAGTGCAATTAAAAGCCCTTTTTAATTAAACAAATAGTAAGCGGTCTCTAGTAAGACATTACTACTATCCAAAGGGTATAAAGGTCAAACCGACACAACCTTAAATGATATGCCACATATTAATTCCTTTTGTCTACCGATATCTAGATTAAACACAAGACTTAGGCAAGTGTCATTCTTGTATAGTTCAATCTTTATTTCTTGATTTCTAAGTATAATTAATCTTATACAAATGACTCCTCATTTGTGCATGGCCATGCAAACATTAATTATACTCATCAAGGGGCCCAAAGATATCTTTATCTCATTATATGAGAGTGACAAATCCCATCTTGATTAATCACATACCTCCACATAGTTTATAGTATGCTTGATTATCATCTTTATAATTACTCGGTCAAGAGCAATGTTTGATGATGCCCAGCACACTAATCCCCATGTTGGTAACCATAACGATCTCAGGTCTGAGTATAATACAATATCACTAATGGGGAATATCACTGATGACATAATATAACACTCCTCACAGTGCCCCAAAGCGGGTCAGTCTAATACATTGTTCCCTAACAAGTATCAGTGTGTTCAGCTTGATATCTCCATATCCATGACTTGTAGAACATAATCATCAGCTGACTCATACTCTAATCATTATATCAATGTGGTCCTAGATTATTGACATATGATTAGGGACATCTAAATAATATTATTATTTCTTTACTATCATCCCACAATTAAGTCACGTACTTGATGAACTAGTATTAATACATATTATTCATAAAACAATCTAAAGTCAATTGAAATAAACTTTATTGATAATAATAAGTAATAGATATCCAAGTACAAATCATAACCTATGAATAGTTCTAGGGAATATCTCTTTTAGTTATGATATGATAATAATCTTCCCTGGGCTCAAAGATGTATATTGCTATCATGTTCGAATTATGCTGTGGGGCGGTCAGGCCCATTCTTATTCTTATAATTATGATTCGGCCTAGCTTGGCATTCTCTTAGCAATATCGGCATAATGGTTTACATAAGGGAAGTAACCTGCATATGCAAATGAATGCATTGTTTGGTTTGATTGAGCCATGATTTATGATTAAATTGCTTATTACGTTTGGAATGTAATACTTCCTGTTATCCCCCTACTGAGCTGTGAGCTCACCTCGTTTTATGTAAACAAATTCAGGTACCTCAGAGTCGAAGGAGACTAAGGAAGCGACTGAGTTAGGAACGAAGTATAGAACTCTGACATTGACTCATTTTTGTTATACATATATATATGGCAAGCCACGGCTAGCCTCAGTTGTTGTTTGTTTTGTATTACATGTTGATATGGTTTGTATGCCTTATGGATCACATGTATGGGTATAGATGTTTATTACACTCCTATATTATCTCCCAAAGCATGACTATCAGGATTGTTTGTTTCAGGCTATATGATTTTCCTGGATTTACTTTTTCATTATTAGACCTACTTTAGCTAATCTAAGGTGGATTAGTGACATTCCAAGTCTTAATTACGGGTGTTATTCTACTAATTAAGGTGGGGGTGTTACACCACATGCCAAAATTTTCTAAAAGTCAGTTTTAAACAAAATGTGCTTTTAACAATGATATTATAAGAAAAAGTTTTTGAAAGTTATAATTTTCATACTTTTCATGCGCCGTCGGTGTACAGCACCGTAATTAATCAGGTCCCAGAGGTCTAATCCTCTTAATCGGGTTCGAGGCATCACAAAATGTACCATATATATATATAAACCTTGTAAAAAGGAAAGGCTAATCCTAAGAGAAAATTTTGTTGGTCGGATAATAACCCTAGAGGGGGGTGAATAGGGTTTTCAAAAGCTAATTCGAAATTAGGAAAAACATTAAGGAGAGTTTAAGTAAATGATGAATGACTATATATCAAAGAAGTGGACTAAAGATGTAAACACAATACAAGATAATAAATTAAAAAAGAGCTTGAGTTTAGAAAGTCAAAACCGTAGAACACCAAGACATTTTATTCACGCGATTCAGTTGTTTAGATCATATGTTCGTGCCCGAGTAGTTCCCCTGAAAAGTTCCACTAAATGATTTTCTTACAGGTGAAAATCAAACTTCATTACAAGTGTAATTCTACTCACTACACTCTCACATGATTCACTTTTGCTATACTATGAGAAAACCTCTCAAACAATTGATAAATAAGAATGGTTTGTTGATGAACACCAAGATAAAATAACTCTCAAGTGTATTTGAAAATTACAAATAAAGCTCACACTAGATTTATCAAGATTGATCAATAATTAAGCTCAAATATGAATAATATGATCCATGCAGTAGCTTGTATACTTGAATAATGAAAATATATGAAAAATGAGTTTGTATGATCATTCAAGTGCGTTCTGGGTCAAAACTTAATATTTTCCAACTCTCCAATGGCTAATTTTTTACAGTGTAATCGACTAACTCAAGCACAATGTAGTCAATTATATGATGTAGTCAACTACTCCATAAACCATGTAATCGACTACATGCTTATGGATTTCTTCAACAGCCCAAACCTCAGTTCAACCAAAAAATTAAGGAGTGTTCTAGAGGTTATTCTAAGCATGTTAGAGTTAGTTTTGAACATTAATTCAACCATATGAATTAGTTATGATTTTCACAAGAAAACTGGTTGGTGAGAAAGTAGTTTTTCAATGAAGTTCAATTTCAAACTTGATTTTGAAAGTTGTATGAATGCAATGAATGATACATAGTTATGTTTGAGCTTAGTTTGTGATCAATCGAGAAACTTTACATAAAAAGCTAAGCACTCACTCAAGTAACAAGGTTATGTGTCTTCAAAGTGCATGAGCTAGTTTCTTTGTACTTCACTTGAATGCATGAGTTCCATCTTGGTTCATGATTGCTTGAATGTGAAAGTCGGCATGATCTAGTGGGAATCTTGATAAGTATATCGGTTTTGATCCTTGAGACACTTCTAGAATACAATGGAGCTTGTTAGTTTAAGTTAAATTCATTCAAAACACATGTTAAATACACATGATTAGATTTTTGTCATTATCAAAATAAGATTAAGACCTTCTAGGTCAACACTTTTGACCCCACTAGCTAATTTTTCTGGCTACGCCATTGACTATCATAACAGTTGAGAGTTTTACTGCTCTCAAAATATGCAATTAAGTGGGTTCGAACTCGCAACTTGAATGTTAAAAATATTATTTCTAACCATTAAGCCAATAATAATTTTATACTAAATTTTACATGTGCATGAGAATAAAACATACACATTTATTGTGTGTGCTTGCATATTTAGTTATGTAAAAAAGAGAAGGAAGAAAGAGTTGTGGGTCGCACTTTTTTAGTGTAGCATCATTCTCAAAAATGCTTATGAGGTGCTTTACATGAGTCTCGTACTCTCTTAGACAATGTGAAAATGATTAATTAAGTTACCATGCCACATCCGCAATGAGATAGATGATTTAAGGGAAAATTTGAGATTTAATTGTCATTATTCCACACTTAAATGCATAAAAATCCTAATTTTAAATAAAAGTAATTAATAGGTATAACAAATAAGTAGCCAGCCGATCCAAAACCACAATTTTCATTAGGAACCCTATAAAAACATAACTGTAAGTTTTTATTCCTTTGACACATTTATCTTCCAATTAGAAAAATATTTTTCAGCTCTTTTTATTTTCAATTTAATTATGCTTTAAATATGTAGCCTTTGAGTGGTTTAGTGTTCTTAATTTATGAAGGTATGTGTGTGTTTCTTCTTTATTTTCATCAACTCCTTCGTCTCATGCGTTATTGGAATATCTTAATTCCACTCTTTTGTTTTCATTTACAGATAACATTCATTTCTCTCTATGTGCGCATCCAAAAATACCTAACACATCGTGTCTTTTAAATTTTCAATGAAAATAAATTCTAGTTTCTTTTAATTTCATGTTGTAGAACTCATCATGTCTTTTAAAATTTTGAATTTATTATATTCTTTAATTAATTAAAATTATACTATTATCATAGGGAAACTTCTGAAACTAAACCTTTTTTCCCTTTTAGCAAAATACATAAACAGTGATATATATTGAATTAATAATCCTGCAGCATATTTAAAAGTAATATAAAGCTCTAGCTTCCAAAAATTGGATATACTTTGGAATTAGTGTTCCCCTTAATTTTAGGGCAGGGCTATTGCCACTTCCCATACCTATATGTAACACTCCTACTTTGACTCGGTGCAATAGAACCGAGTATGTACATATTGATTCGGTATAATATGGCCGAGTATATGCACATTACTCAATGCTATAGGGCCGAGTCAGTGTATTTTTTTTATTCTCAACAATAATTCGGCTCTATTGTACCGAGTAAATGATCATATATTCGGATCTATTGTCCCGAGTCAAATGTAGGGAGTGTTATGGAGAACTTTGGGGTGTGGCAATAGCCCCACCCTAATTTTATGGCTGTAGTTTTTATAACTTTTGATGGCCATGCGCTATATATTTCGATGTGCTCTATCCATCTGATGGGAGATGTTTTATCGATTACTCTCTTGGTTTTAAATCAAAAGTTATACTATGAGATAATCAGATAAGTCAAGTATTTTTTTATGAAATTTATCGGTGCCCATACACCTTATAGGCGTATGATTTATTATTCTATTTTTTTTCTATATTAATTTAGAGTTTGCATGATATGATATTTTTATTGATTTATTGATGAAAATATATTTTGTTGGTTGGTGCTATCGAATCGATGTTTTTTTAAAGATTAATCTTTATTGTGATATAATATATATGCTTTCAATTAATTGAAATGAATCGAAATTTAAATGGTATTTGTGATATATTTTGTTATACTTGGCC
The DNA here is from genome assembly GCA_021464415.1 of Lonicera japonica. Classification (NCBI taxonomy): domain Eukaryota; kingdom Viridiplantae; phylum Streptophyta; class Magnoliopsida; order Dipsacales; family Caprifoliaceae; genus Lonicera; species Lonicera japonica. Next base: position 16,238,854 of record CM038465.1, read on the forward strand.
TTTTCCTCATTTAGATTTCTAGATAATTAACAAAAAAGAATAGAATTCATGTTAAAATAATAGAGAGAGAAATAAGAGAATAAGAAAAAGAAATTATTCAACTAATATGTAATATGGGTAGGGGGTCACCTCTATTTATTCAACTAATAAATAATATATTAAGAGCTAACCCCTTAATTACTTATATACAAAATTAATGTGGGATAAGTTACACTATATATAACATGAGAATCTCCTCATTCTTATCACAATATTGATATGGGACAAACTATATCTTAAAATATTACTTATGGACATCCACGTATCAATATTTTACAACACTCCCCCTTAGATGTCCATTATGCCACAATTCAATGACAGTTGCCTCATTAAAATCTTCCTAAGGAAAAACCTATGATTTATCAAGAAATTGGTATAATTTATTATTCTAATTTATAATTTAGATAACATATATTCTTACTAATATTTCTATTTTTAGTGTTTCTCGGGTATTAGAAAGAAATTGAAGAAGAATAAAAAAAATAGAGAAATTAACGTAGGTGATACACTTAAAATGGTTCAATACTTCTAGACACTTAATGTTTTACTCGGAATTTCAAATCATGCGATTCTTGAGCCTATTTTCAAGAGAATTTTGAGAACTACAACTTTGTTCAACACTTTTCTAAATCCAGCCGTCTCAAGATCCGAAATTGCGACACCAAATTTTGCAATTTACTAAGTCAAAAATTCAACAAATACACTGAAGTAAAGGGCCCAAGCTCACTCACTAACTATTAAAAAAAAAAAGAAGCAGCAGCCAGCCATATATCAATGTAAAGGACCCACGACCAAAAACATTCTTGTGTAGCAAAATTCAACCAAAAATGGGCCAAGCCCATTAAGCCAAACCTACACCTATTTATATAAGGTGAGCATACATGTTATAAATGGGGGAGGCACAAGCGAGTGCTGCCGAGCACCTTTTCTTCTTGAGTAAATACCATCAATGGCTACTGAACTATTGACAAATTCTACTAGTAGCCACTATACTTCATTTTGTTACAATCGGACCATTAAATTATTAAAACATACTACCAATGGCCACTACATTAAATCCCACCATTAGTTTTTGGCGGGAATCATGTCATGTGCTTGTCACATTATATATGAAGTGCATTTAAGTAATTTTTCTCTTTTTTCCCTTCTTTTTTCTTCTTTTTCTTTCGATCTCTTCTTCTTTTCTTCTTCTCCTTTCAATCAATTCTTCTTTTATTCTTCTTCTTATTCTTATTCTGATCTCTTCTTCTTCTTCTTCTTCTTCTTCTTCTTCTTCTTCTTCTTTTCTTCTTCTCCTTTTAATCGGTTCTTTTTTTTCCTCCTTCTTCTTATTCTTCTTCTTTTTTTCTTCTTCTCCTTCTTCCGATCGTTTCTTCTCCTTCTCCTTCTAATCATCTTCTTTATCTCATTCTTCTGATTGGTTCTTCTTCTTCTTCTCCTTCCAAACTTCTTCTTCTTTCGGCGACTCCAATGAGCCTGTTTGTCTTCTTCCAGCGAGTTCAATGAGCCTCTTCTTCTTCTTCTTTCAATCGGTTCTTCTTCTCCTTCTTCCGATCAGTTCTTCTTCTCCTTCCAATCTTCTTCTTCTAGCCACTGCGACGAGCCTGTTTGTCTTCTTTCAGTGACTCCGACGAGCCTGTTTTTCCTCCTCCCCCTTTTCTTTTTCTAGCTTCTTCTTCTTCTTCTTCTACCAGTGGCCACATGTCTTCTTCCCCTTTGATTTCTTCCTTAATTTTTATACTTATTTAAGAAATTTCCATTTGATTTGATTAATTCAGGCAATTGATTTGATTTGGTGTATTTTGTTGTTCTTTGATTTTGTCAAAGAGGGAAAGGCAAAGTAGAAGAATGGCGAAGAAGGAGAAGAATGGCAGAAGGAAAAAGAAAGAAAAGAAAAGAGAAAAAAATAAGAAAAGGAAAAAGTCCAAAATACCCCTAACATTTCAAGTAATAACGATTCCCGCCAAAAAATAATGGTGGGATTTAACGGAGTGGCCATTGGTAGTACGTTTTAATAGTTTAATGGTCTGATTGTAACAAAATGAAGTATAGTAGCCACTGGTAGAATTTGCCAATAGTTCAGTGGCCATTGATAGTATTTACTCTTTCTTCTTCTTCTTTCTTTTCTTTTCTTTCTTTTTTCTTTAATCGGAGACTTTGAAAATACAAGAGTATTTATTTAATTAATTTCATAAGTTTATTTTAACTTTATTATTTTTTTGGTATTTAATTTTATTTATTTTAACGTAAATGTGTACTATAATTATGATGAATATATTTAATTTATTCTATTGTACGTATTCATACCAATTAACTATACCTATTTAATATTTTAATATTAAAAATAATTATTCATATTGGATGCCTATTTTAATTGACAAAAGTAAAGTTGGATTCTCATTATTTTTTATTGGATTCATTTTATGAATTGTTAAGAGAAAATATATGGTATGTTTTGATGGTTATAATGAGTGTTTTGATCCTATACATTAGTTTGGCTATAAAAAATTATAATTAAATTTTATAAATTAATTAAACTCGAATGGTTTTATTTTCTGCAAATAATAGAGTCAATAGATCAGATCATTGCTAGACAAGAGTAGCGTTACGCACATGAATACTAAGGAATATGATATTACATATATGATTCCAAAACCATAATTAATTAATTTTATTATCTTGCTTAATATTATTTAATTTAGTTCCATTACTTTAGTTTTTGTTCTATTTAATTTGTTTGACTCCCGTAAACTTTTCTCGCTAGATTAGGAATTTAGTAAAAAGTTAACAAAGTAATTATAAAACATACTGTTTGAGTCCTTGTGGGTTCGACATCGCACTTGCCTTTAACTATACTATATATTGATTCGTACACTTGCGAATATTTAAAATTTATCACAACAAATTTTTGATGCCGTTGCCGAGTACTCTAATTTACTCTTATTAATTTAGTAATTACATTCCTTATACTAGTCTTCTTCTAAAAAAAGAGTTATTTACAAATATCTCCCTTAAAGTTTATCCTTTGTCTCACGTTGGTCCATACATTTTACCTTTGTCTCACTTTGGTCCATATGTTTCAAAATGCACTCATATAACTACAAAGTATGTTGCGTAACTTCAGTCTAAAATTGGATGGACCGTTAAAAAAAGGGGATGGAATGAATCACGTGTGTATTACATGCCCAATTTAAAGGGCAAATAAGTGAAAACACCAAATTTGCCATCCCCTTTCTCCTTCATCCCTCCAAACATAGCTATATAATTTGCGTATATAATCAGTAAAGCAGAGGAATAGAGAACTGAAGAAGAAGCAAAAAACATGAAGGGTGGAAGGATAATAAAAAGGGATTTTGGCTATAAAAATTCTCTAAATTTGTAGAAAATGTTATATTATGGTGCTTTGTTTTGTTTTTTATGTATATCAACAGAGAATTGTTACATCCTAATAAAAATTTCACCTACAAAAAAATAAATCCTTAAATTTATTCCTTCCACTTCAATCAAACCAAAATGCCTCGTCAATTTGTCATTATCGCCCTCCTCTTCTACCCCATTGTCGCATTGGCTTCTTTCATTGTGCTACCGCTCTGTTAGCAACTCCCTCAGACTCACCTTCAGCTGAAGCTATTGTTGTAAGTTCCGAAGCAGGCCCTAGCATCTAGTCCCAGCAGTGCCTCTTCCTCGAGGTTTTCGTCGTTGCCGGGTGTTTCCCCCCTTTATTCTTTTAGGCTCCATTTGATTGATGGAAAACGAAAATAAATTTAGTTAGTTTGCGTGAAAAGATAGGAGATGTTGCTCATTTTATGAGTAAATATGTCCATTCTTTTATGTTTTTTGTGAATATTTTTTTTCTCACCACCAAGTAAAGAAAATTTCTTCATTGAAAAACTTAAAAATCAAGAGGATATCACCCCTTTCATTCAACTTATTTTCCATATTTTTATTAAAACCAACTCAATTTATTCTCATTTTTACCTTGCAATTAAACAATCAAACAGAGCCTAAATTAAAAATTACAAAATTATTTGCTTATTGTTTATTTATGGACCCAAAGATTTTTTTGGTATGATAGGTTCCCCCGGTAGCGCTTATGCTATTTCGGCAGTAGATCTTCCATTTGTGTGTGTGTGTTTGATTATATTAGCTCAAAGGCAATTGAAATGAGAATACAAGTTGCCACTTTCTCTCTCTAAAATAATTCTTCTAGCTTCATTTTCTCTCATCTAGGATCTGGAAGGAGGTCCCCTTTATGGCTATCCTTATTCTATTTATATTCATAGAATTAGGGTTACATATGTTACATTAGGGTTAAGGGTAAAAGACTAAAAAGGGCTTACTCTATCCCCTTTACAAATTCTCTCATAGAGTTTAGGCTGGCTCATATCCAGGCCCATTATTATCTTCATAATTTTTATGCTCCCATAATTGCCCCCCAAGCACATGAGCTCGGCAGCTAAGGTGAGTTCATGTGCTTGAACCATCGGCTTTCTTATCCTTGTAGTGTTTGAAATAATTCACCAAGTGTTGTAAGCAAGCTTTCTTGAAAAACTTCAAATCTTGTGGCGAGTGGTCCTTATGCTGGCTTTCTGGGCCCTGCCTACCCGGTAATTTAATCTGTCTAACTGGCCTTTGGTGTGCCCCCAGGGGAGGTCTTTAATGCCCTTGAAGAAAGGTCTTACATGTGAGGCCCTGCGAGCGAGGAGTACTCCCTTGGGTGGAGGAATTGTAGCTCAAAAGGGGGCATCCCACATCGGAAGATTGGGGATCCTTGGAGACCCATATAAGTAAGAAATGGTCGCTAATTAAGTACGAGGCATTTTGGGGGCTCATTGGCTTCGAATCCCCCTAGGAAGCTGGTCGTGAGTTCCCAGAAACAAAGCCGTGAGGGTAGATGTTCCGGGGTTGAGGCCTGGCTGGATGCTACCTAGAGCGAACAATATTGTACTAAGGTGGGACCAGGTCATTACATTACATTTATCCAGCTAGTTGCAACGAGCTTTAGAACGATCATGCTCTCGTGGGAGGTCTCGCCTTAAACTTTAGAAAGGTCTTAAGACCTTCTTAAGAGATTTTGTTAACTTCATGATCGAAAAACTGCCTTCGTCAATAAGAAGGTCTTATCTTGAACACATTACTTTTGATGAATAAAGGGTTTTTTTTTTTAAATTTGTTTTGTCGATCAAGGTCTTATGTAGAATTTGCCTTTCATGAAAAATATAGGACTTGGTGAAATTCGCCTTTAATCGTGGAAAAGTCTTAATACACTGCCCTGCCGAGCGAGGTCTTAAGCAAAATTTGCCTTTTGCAAATAAAGGTCTTATTTAAATTGCTTTAATTGATAAAAGCTTTATTTAATTTTTGATGTCTTGTCCGAGTAAGGTCTTATACATTTGCATTTTTGCCGCCTTGACTGAGCAAGGTCTTACACGATTTCTTTTTCCCGCCTTGATTGAGTAAGATCTTACACGTTTTCTTTTTTGCCGCCTTGACTGAGCAAGCTCTTACACGATTTCTTTTTGCTGCCTTGACTGAGTAAGGTCTTACACGTTTTCTGTTTTTGCTGCCTTGACTGAGCAAGGTCTTACACGATTTTTTTTTGCCGCCTTGACTGAATAAGGTCTTACACGTTTTCTATTTTGCCGCCTTGACTGAGCAAGGTATTACACACTTTCATTTTTCATGCCTTGACTGAGCAAGATCTTTCACAGTTTCGTTTTTGTTGCCTTAACTGAGCAAGATCTTACACAGTTTCGTTTTTGTTGCCTTGACTGAGCAAGGTCTTACACAATTTCATTTTTCCTGCCTTGACTAAGCAAGGTCTTACACGTTTGCCCTCTATTTAAGAAGGTCTTAAATCGATTTTGATGCCTTGCTAAACAATGTCTTATACTTTTGTGTTTTACTACCTTGGCTGAGCAAGGTCTTATGTGTTTGCCTCCCATTTTTTGTAAATTGACCATCTTTGATTATAAAGATTTGGCTACAGCAAGCCTCCTTAGCTTTCACAAAACAAAGAGAGCATTTGGCTATAAGTAATGATGACCTTGTTCATCTTTCCCTTTTTATAATGGTCAACCTGAATATTTGCAAGAAGCGTTAATCATGCCATACATAAAAATGGCTTCCAATTACCCAGAATTTTTGTAAATCTAATTATATATCGCAAAAGCAAATACATAACAAGTTTTCTAGATGAATAGTTGTTATCGAAGTTTTTCTTTAGCAATGGTAATCTGCAAAATAAATTGAATAGTAGGCGTCTTCAAGCATGCAATATGTTTGGCATTTCAAGGTTCTGATGTTCATTATATCATGTTCATGCTCTTTAGCATCTAGCTCAAAATTTCAATTCTTGATTGAAATTATTATGCTTCTAGTAAGTATTTGCATGCTTATACAATTTAAAGAATATATAGTAAGAAAGTCATAAAACTTATCTTTTAAAGAGTTGTCATGAACTTCTGTTGTGAAAAATCAATTTGTCGTTGTTGAACCAACAACCGCAAGATCGCACACTAAGTTGCACACCAACTCGGCTAAGTCACATTGCATGAAATTTTTTGCCTTTCTTGATTTATTACCAGCTCGGCTGAACTTTGGCATTTGAAACATTCCTTAGACTTAACAATCTGCCAAGTAAAAATAATTTTGCCGTGGCTAGGTATTGAACCTGCAACCTCAATGTCACACACTAAGCTGCACACCAACTCGGCTAAGTCTCATTGCATGAAAATTTTTGCCTTTCTTGATTTATTACTAGCTCGGCTGAACTTTGGTAATTGAAATATTCCTTAGACTCAACAATCTGCCGAGTAAAACTAATTTTGCCGTGGTTGGGTATTGAACCTGCAACCTCAATAAGCTACACACCAACTCAGCTAGATACTTTTGTTGAAATTTTATTCACGCTTCAACTTTATAAATCAGCTGGGCCTATGTGAGCTCGGCAATAATTCTGCCGAATTAAAAATATTTTATCGTGGCCAAGTGTTAAACCTTGTACTTCGGGCTTGTGAGTTCAGCACTTGACCAGCTCGGCTAAAGACATCTCTAAAATTTTAATCGTACTTCTATTTCATAACTCGTCCAGGTTTGTGTGAGCTCGGCAATTATTCTGCCGAATTAAAAACATTTTGTCATGGCCTAGTATTGAACTCACGACCTTCAGGTTGTGAACTGAACGCCTAACCATCTTGGCCAAATACACTATTGACATTTTATTCATGCTTCTTTTATATCACCAGGTCGGCTGGGCTTGGTCTTGGCAAATTAATCTCGGCCAAAAATACTTGTTCTGGCCAAGTATTGAACTCACAAGGTCTAAGTTGGGACCTAAACTGCTAAACATCTCGGCAAGATACATTATTATTATTTTATTAGCATTTCTTTTATATCACTAAGTTGGCTGGGCAAGATACATTATTATTATTTTATTAGCATTTCTTTTATATCACTAAGTTGGCTAGGCTTTCCAGGCAAATTGAACTCGGCAAAAAATACTTGTGGCGGCTGAATATTGAACTCACGACCTCCAAATTGTGAATTAAATAACAAACCATCTCAACAAGATACAATATTGAAACCTTATTCGTATTTCTTTTATATCACTAAGTCGACTGGGCTTCCCAAGCAAATTGAACACGGCAAAAAATACTTATGGTGGCCGAGTATTGAACCCACAACCTCCAAGTTGTGAATTGAATAACAAACCATCTCGGCAAGATACAATATTAAAACCTTACTCGCGTTTCTTTTATATCACTAAGTCGGCTGGGCTTCCCAGGCAAATTGAACTTGGCAAAAAATACTTGTGGCAGCCGAGTATTGAACCCACAACCACCAATACCCTAAAAAGTGCCACTAACCAACCGAGCTAAGCAAGTATTTGGTATGACTCTCACGCTTTCAGCTTAATGAAGGTCAAAGGACGCCGTGTTTGTTGCAGTCCATCAACTTGGCTGGACGTGTTTTAGGAATTTTTAACCATATTTGTACACAAAAACGGGATATACTGGATTTAATGAACTACACACACATGGTGTAAATTGGATATATGTGCCATTTGTGAAGTATGTTCAGCAATACAAAACTAATAATATTTTAATAATATTAAAAGAATGTCAATATTTAATTAATGAGGGAAGAAGCCTTATCTGATGCCCAGAGTATATTTTTTTTGTTGCCTTTGTTGAGACTTTCTTTGAAGAATGCTTTGTTGACTAGCCTCTTCAAGAATACTCCACCGATCAATCGATTCCCACAGACGGCGCCAATTGTGAGTGGCCAAAAATTTGGGCAAAACAACATGATGAAGTTCTTAGCAAAATCAATGGAGTAATAGATGGAGATGGTGAAGGAGACACGAGATTTTTTTAGTATGGTAGGTTCCCCCGGTAGCACTTATGCTATTCTGGCAGTGCATCCTCCATTTGTGTGTGTATGTTTGATTATATTAACTCAAAGGAAATTGCAATGAGAATACAAGTTGCCACTTTCTCTCTCTAAAATAATTCCTCTAGCTTCATTTTCTCTCATCTAGGATCTGGAAGGAGGTGCCCTTTATGGCTATCCCTTGTTCTATTTATATTCATAGAATTAGGGTTACATATGTTACATTAGGGTTAAGGGTAAAAGACTAAAAATGGCTTACTCTACCCCCTTTACAAATTCTCTTATAGAGTTTGGGCTGACTTATATCCAGGCCCATTATTATCTTCATAATTTTTATGCTCCCGTAGTTTCTTTTGTGTTATTTTTGGGAAAAAAACAATGCTCTTTTTTCATGCCTTATTTGTTTACCATGTTTTTGTATGTTTGATTATGCATTTAGATTGCCATTTAGATTGACGAAACCCATGTACAAAGATAAAATATAAGACATATATAAACAACAATTTATAAAACATTCACGAAAATCAATATAAACAAAAACTCAATACAATATACACATAAATAATGAACCACGCCGCAATTTCATTCAAACTAATTGTAGATGGGGCTACCAAACTCTACAATGACCTAAAAAATCTCACTCTTTGGATTTGATCACTTGTACTTCTTGTCTATTATGGTAAATCAATAAACAAAATAAAGGAAAAATGGTGCTTTGATATATTTGCCCTTTAAATTGGGCATGTGACTTGCACATGATTCTTTTCGTCCCTTTTTTTTAACGATCTGTCTAATTTTGGACCAAAGTGAGAGGCATGACATACTTTGTCGTTTTATGAGTACATTTTGAAACTTATGGACAAAAGTGAGACAAAGGGCAAACTTTAAGGGTGATATTTGTAATTAACTCTCTAAAAAATATAATCTTTTGATTTATTTATATTTATATTTATATTTATATCTATTAAATAAATTTAATTTATTTATTTTTGGGATAAATAAAGGTTATGGGCGAAACAATATATAAACTATGAAGCAAAATGTTTTTCTTAAGGCATTCTTTCCTAGTTAGTAAAAGTTGAATTTTGTTAACAAGTGATTCTATGTTCAACACTTGGCATTAGCAACTTTTTGATTCAAGCCTTAATTCTAGCCTTTATCCAAGATCGATCATATAGTGAGATTGAATCCTAAAAATATTGTTTTTACCCTCAATTATTATTATTATTAATGCCGAAATGAGGAAACAGGGCTGAAATACACGATTTAACGGGAAAAGATTGTAATGATCCCAAATATTCACATCAATAGTGTAATGAGAAAGTCGTTGGTATATATGTGGTTTCAATGAGCTTAAATTTCAACTTGGTATAAGCATGTTGGGGAAGAACCCATGTAGTTAAATATGATTTAATAATAGTTTTTGGAATTTTAAAGTGATAACAAATTAGCCATTAAAAAAAATAGTCATAAGAAATCACATTCTATTTGGTCTCAACATTTATATAATAAAGTCTAAAAAATCTTTATAAAGTGCCATTTATTGAAATTGTGTTTATCATGTGACCTAGGAAGCATGGACACTTCTGAGAAGTTGACGTGTTCGTGTCGTATCCGTGTCACATACCGCCACTTCAATGGACACTCATCGTACACTTGTTTGACACCTATTTTTATGTGTCCATTATTTACGACTCTGTTTGATAACAACATTAGAAATGATGTAAAAAAGAATTAATTTGTGCGAGAAGTTAGAAAATAAGTTGAGGAATGGGGAAATATGCTCTCTATCTCATACTCATTTTTATGAGTATATGTTTTCCATAGTTTTTTATTTTATTGTGAAATTTTTTTGTTTCTCACCACCCAAATAATTTTTTTTTTATGAAAAAAGATAAAGAGTAAGAGTTAATCTCATCACACGATTTAACTTATTTTTCAACTTCACATACAAATCAAATTGTTTTTCTTATTATTTTTCAACTTTATTTTATTTTAAATAATAAATTTAATTAGGTAAAAACGTTAAAAGAAGGCTTGTAATAATTAAAAGAAAAGTACTAGATGAAAGAATATGGAAGGGATAGAATAAACCTCTTAATCCTTATATGATATACATATATTTGATTAAATATATTTTAATAGTAATATCTATTATTATTATTATTATTATTATTATTATTATTATTATTATTATTATTATTATTATTATTATTATTATTATTATTTTATGATTAATTCGTGCATAATATATATATACACAAATTTAAACATTTATTAGCTATCATCAGTGTGTTCATATCATATTTTTTTTGAATTTGACATGTTAACATGCCTGTATCCTATGTTAGTGTCTATGCTTCATAGCGTGTGGCAATATTACTCTTTACAAAATAGGAAACACGTGATAATTTTCTTTTTTCATTGTATTGTCACACATGATTAAAGATCAAATATTTTAATATAATAGGGACAGCTTTTATTCCCATAACCAATGCTAAGGACAAAATTTGAATTAATTGTATTAAAATTTGACATATGTACCCATATTAATATATATTTAAACATGAAAATTATATTCCTTACGTCAATTGTTTCCTAATTTGCATTTCTATTTATCCTTACTGGATTAATTATGCAGTAGTCAATACCAAAATGCTCTACAAAATTATGAATTCCATTAAAAAATTACGAACCAACATAAATTTATAAGTTAATGGTGGATTGATAACGAATTTGGGTAATTATCCAGTTCACCTGTTTAATAAATAAAATAATTAAGTTCAGTACCCTTAACGAATTCGTGTAACATGTGAGATCACTTATTTTTAGAGAAATAAAAATAAATAGATCAAAAGTTTATTAAATCAAGAAAATATGTATATCAATTTTACGATCTATAATTTTGAATAACAATATTAGCATTGCAAAAAACAAAAATCTTTTAATTTAATAAGACATTAATAGCATTCTGTGACTCCCCGAATCCCGTTATGAGATTTTCACTTCCGGGACCCGGTTAATCACCATGTCTTACACGACGACGGGTGTGAGTAATAAAAGAAACTTAAGTAAAATCCATTTACCATAGTGTACTGACCTACTTTAAAAGTTCATAATGTAAGTACGTCTCATAAGGCCCTGCCAAAGTATCTCATTGTACAAATGTATATATCTTGGTCCTACAACTTATAATTCATCATTTATTAAGCCAAAATCTCCCAAAACCTCCAATTTCCCTAGTTTACACGCTTCGCCTCCAAGTGGGTTCGTTAGAAAACTCAACATATACATTTCAATCATGTAAGTCATTGATAAACAATGTTATTGGGGTAATAATTTCTTATTATACATCATTAATTTGGAACAAATCTAGCCCAATCGTATCTAGTCATCAAAACCTAAGGTTTCATAAGAAAAATCCCATTTTGCCATGTAAATCTTTGAAACAACAAGTAATAAGTAAGAAAATAGGTTTAGTAGAGTTGTTCCCACCTTATACATGCCGAATCCTCAAGCTATTGCGCGCTAGATCAAGTCGTGGTCGTGTAATCGCAAAACCCCCAATTTTCGCTCAAAGCCTTAGCAATGGAGGTGGAGCTTGGAGAAGAAGATGAATAGTAATGATTTGATGTTGTTTAGGCGTGGTGAAGATGCGTTGATGATGACGTCATGAAGCCTCTCCACTTTCGTCACTTTCTCTCTCTAGGCTCTCTAATGGAGGTGGTGAAAAATGAGGAAGAAGATGGAGAACATACATATATATATGCTGTTGTTGTTCCCATTTCGCGGGTACTGTTCACGCTAGGGAAGTTTGCAGCGCTGAAGTTTGGACGGCCATAACTTCTCGCTCGGAAGTCTAATTGAAGTGATCTTTATGTCCACGGAAAGCTTATTCGGAGCTCTACAACTTCCTAGAAGAAAGTATTCCCAAATTCTGGACAAACAATTCCCAGAACTTCGATGAAGTCAGCGCATTAGTGTTACCGAATGAACAACTGATAGAGATTGACCTTTTTCGCGCTAAATTTCGACCTAGTAGAAGTCCGAATTTGCCTTTTGCCGAAGCACAAAAGTTGTAATTGCCTAAAAATCTAGGGCACTACATAGACGAAAACTCAATTTGACGAAGAACGAAGGTGTTACGCTTCCTCCAAGTTAGCCCAAAATCATGAAGTCGGGTAAATTGCAAACTTGAAATTTACATCCCGATTTTAACTCGAATCACCCGAAATGACTTATGGACATTCTAGAAAGCTTAAATACACCAACATGACTTATTAGAAGTCTCCAAACCCTGTCGCTCCTTTCATAACAGTATTTCACTATTCGCAATTCGAAATCGCCTTACTCGTAATTTTTGAACGCGCTAAGCTTGAGATTTAGGAACGGGGTGTTACACATTCTCTGTTTGTTTAATTTGGCAGTTTATTAAAAAAAAACCAAGGAATCAAATTTATTGAAAAGAGCATATTTATTGAAATTAAACATGAACCACTCCTTTGCTTTTTAATTTGTAATGTGGGGATTTTTATTTTTTAAAGGGAAAGTCAAGAAAGGTTTTATTTTATTTTATTTTATCATAGCTAGTCATTGAGTTGACTCTGTAACACCTCAAACAAAACTGTGAGGATCATCGAAATATTCTTGTTTTAATTTACAGATCTCAACTGAAAGATTGTTTCTTGTTCAATCAATCGATTGAGTTCAAATAATTAATTAAGCAAAGAAAATTCAAGAAGATGGGTGAAACTCTACCGTTTATTATTGCGAAAGAAATTATAAGCAAGATACTCTCCTTTGAAGCTGACGAAGAAGAAGAAGAAGAAGAAGAAGAAGAAGAAGAAGAAGAAGAAGAAGAAGAAGAAGAAGAAGAAGAAGAAATTATGAGCCTCCTCTCATCGTTGGGTTTTAAAGAAAAGTTCAAGCGTTTCCAAGAAACTGCGGAAATGGTTCAAGCTCTACTCTTTTATGCATGTGCCAACAACAATACTCAATTGGATATTTCTGTTAAATTTTGGCTGAGAAAGCTGAACACTGTAGCCTATGAAGTTGATTCGATGTTGGAAGAGTTTAATTATGAAACTCTTAGATGGGAAGGTAGAGATTAACCAAAAGATGAACAACGTGAGCCGCCTATTTTCTTCCTTGAAAAACATGACTCATGAGACTTTTTATATCAACAAATCTTTAGATGAGATTTATAAAATAAGAACTAAAATTGGACTTATTAGGCTTCAAGGGGTGAAATCTCCAGATGCCAACGTCCAACATACTCAAATCCGGTTGACTCTGTGACGCCCTGAGTGATGAGTACTCCCTTGTGTGGAGGAATGGTAGCTCAAAGGGGGCATCCCACACCGGAAGTTGGGGGATCCTTGGAGACCCATATAAGTAAGATATGGTCGCTAATTAAGTACGACGCCTTTTGGGAGGCTCACTCGCTTCGGATCCCATAAGAACTCCGAAGTTAAGCGTGCTTGGACCAGAGAAATCCCAGGATGGGTGACTCCCTGGGAAGCTGGTCGTGAGCTCCTAGAAACAAAGCCGTGACGGTAGATGTTCTGGGGCTGAGGCCTGGCTAGGACGCTACCCAGAGAGGACAATATCGTACTGGGTTGCGACCGGGTCGTTACAAATGGTATCAGAGCAGACCCCACAGAGTACGATGTGACGTCGATTCCCTTGGGGGGAAGGATGTGACGCCCTGAGTGATGAGTACTCCCTTGTGTGGAGGAATGGTAGCTCAAAGGGGGCATCCCACACCGAAAGTTGGGGGATCCTTGGAGACCCATATAAGTAAGATATGGTCGCTAATTAAGTACGAGGCCTTTTGGGAGGCTCACTCGCTTCGGATCCCATAAGAACTCCGAAGTTAAGCGTGCTTGGACCAGAGAAATCCCAGGATGGGTGACTCCCTGGGAAGCTGGTCGTGAGCTCCTAGAAACAAAGCCGTGAGGGTAGATGTCCTGGGGCTGAGGCCTGGCTAGGACGCTACCCAGAGAGGACAATATCGTACTGAGGTGCGACCGGGTCGTTACAAATGGTATCAGAGCAGACCCCACAGAGTACGGTGTGACGTCGATTCCCTTTGGGGGAAGGATGTGACGCCCTGAGTGATGAGTACTCCCTTGTGTGGAGGAATGGTAGCTCAAAGGGGGCATCCCACACCGGAAGTTGGGGGATCCTTGGAGACCCATATAAGTAAGATATGGTCGCTAATTAAGTACGAGGCCTTTTGGGAGGCTCACTCGCTTCGGATCCCATAAGAACTCCAAAGTTAAGCGTGCTTGGACCAGAGAAATCCCAGGATGGGTGACCCCCTGGGAAGCTGGTCGTGAGCTCCCAGAAACAAAGCCGTGAGGGTAGATGTCCTAGGGCTGAGGCCTGGCTAGGACGCTACCCAGAGCGGACAATATCGTACTGAGGTGCGACCGGGTCGTTACAAATGGTATCAGAGCAGACCCCACAGAGTACGGTGTGACGTCGATTTCCTTGGGGGGAAGGATGTGACGCCCTGAGTGATGAGTACTCCCTTGTGTGGAGGAATGGTAGCTCAAAGGGGGCATCCCATACCGGAAGTTGGGGGATCCTTGGAGACCCATATAAGTAAGATATGGTCGCTAATTAAGTACGAGGCCTTTTGGGAGGCTCACTCGCTTCGGATCCCATAAGAACTCTGAAGTTAAGCGTTCTTGGACCAGAGAAATCCAAGGATGGGTGACCCCCTGGGAAGCTGGTCGTGAGCTCCCAGAAACAAAGCCGTGAGGGTAGATATCCTAGGGCTGAGGCCTGGCTAGGACGCTACTCAGAGCGGACAATATCGTACTAAGGTGCGACCGGGTCGTTACAGACTCACCCTTTCATATATGATTCGGTAGTTTTTGGAAGGGAGGCTGAGACGTCAAAGATAATAGACCAACTCTATTTTTCTGAAAACGAAAAACTTTTATCAGTCCTGGCCATAGTAGGAATTGGGGGTCTTGGTAAGACATCACTTGCTCAGATTGTTTACAACCATGGCAAGGTGGTGAGGCATTTCGATGAAATAATATGGATCACTGTATCTAAATATTTTGATGTAATAAGGCTTTTAAACGAGATGGTACAATCTCTCATTGGGAAAAATCCCCGGTTGTCAAATGTCAATGAAATCGTTAAAAATGAGCTTGGAGGAAGATTAAAAGGAAAAAGGTATTTACTTGTATTAGATGATGTATGGAATCTCGTTCAAAATAATTGGGATTGCTTTAGAAAGGCTTTGTTAGGAATAAGTGCATCCCGTGGAAGCAAGATTATGGTAATGACACGCATTAGACAAGTTGCTTTAATGATGCAAGCATCTTTTATTCATGTAATGAGATTCCTCTCAGAGGACGAAAGCTGGGCCATCTTTAAGCAGAGAGCATTCGCAAAGGTTGGGGGAATAGAGACACAAAATATGGTGGATATAGGTAGAGGTATTGTCAAATGTTGTAAGGGTGTGCCATTAGTAATAAAGGCTTTAGAAGGTTTAATGTACTCTAAGAAGTCTGAAACAGAGTGGCTGTCAATCTTAAGCAGTCAGCTATAGGATTTTAATTATAAAACGATCATAGTCCTACCAGCCCTAGAGATATGCTACGGGCATCTACCATCACCGTTGAAACATTGTTTTGCATTTTGCTCGATGTTCCCTGAAGATTTTGATCTTGAAAAGAGTAATTTAATACAACTTTGGATGGCCTTGGGATTGCTCCGGCCTCCAAAGAACAGTGATTTGTCAATGGAGAATATAGGCAGCAAGTATTTTGGTATTTTGTTTTTGTATTCCATGCTACAAGATGCATATAAGGATGATTACGGCTCCATCACAAGTTGCAAGATGCATGATCTTTTTCAGGATCTTGCGCAATATTAATCAGATAATTATTGCTCAAATTTGGAGGCTAGTCATCTGAATGGTGATTCTGATGTTGTGCATCTGTCCTTGATCTATTCCTTAAGAGAAATACCAGAAATTTCAATGAAAATTTGTTCGAGATTGCAGACTCTAATCCTAAAAAGTGGTCTCGATGGCAAGTTGTTAGCGAACTTAAAAGGCTTGCGTGTTCTAGTTTAAGAGAACTATAGCATCATAGAATTACCAATTTCGATAGAGATGCTCAAGTATTTAAGGTATCTCGACATCTAAAAGACTAGCATATTTTCACTACCAAATAACATCACCAAGCTTTACAATTTGCAGACCGTAAAACTCAGATGGGTTCAAGAGGTTCCAAAAAGTTTTGGACACCTAATTAACTTAAGAGACTTCTGCTTTGGAAGTATTGTTGAATCTCAGGATTGTATGCTTATTGGGGTAGGGCGGTTAACGAATCTACAAACGTTATCTTTCTTCACAGTGAACCGAGACAGGGGATGTCACATTGAGGAATTGGGAAGTTTGGACAATTTTACTGGTGATTTAACCATTTTCGGGCTTGAGCATGTGGAAAACTATAGAGAAGCAGAATATGAAAATTTATCTAAGAAGTCACACCTTCGTAGATTAAGATTTTGTTGGGTTACCCGTAGGCGCGCAATGCAGTTTCGAAATGATGAGACAATCAACAACAAGGTGTGCAATGATGAGGATGTCTTGGAAGGTCTTGAACCTCACTTGAATCTAAAAGGTATAACGATCGAAAACTTTTTGGGTGGGAAATTTCCATCATGGATGATGGTGGAAAGTCAGCCATCTTCAGTACTTAGCAACTTGCTGAAAATTAAACTGTGTAATTGTAATGGATGCGAGCAAATCCCTCCACTCGGGCACCTTCAGTATCTCAAAGTTGTTAAGATAATTGGGATGGGTGATGTGAAATTAATTGGGGCAGAATTCTATGGGAAGCATGCAGATGCTGGTGGTGCTAGTAGTAGCAGCAGCGGGGCAGCTGAAGTTTTGATGTTTCCAGCACTGAGAGAACTCACTCTAAGGCAAATGCCAAGGCTAGAGAAATGGTTAGAAACAGTGCCACAATCTAGTTCAATGAGTGTATTTCCTTGGCTGGAAAAGTTGAAGATTAGAATGTGTTCAAGTTTAATAACTGTGCCAAATCATTTTCCTTCGGTAAGAGAGTTGATCATTTCTGGTTGTCCCAATCTACTAGTTATGCCATGTCTGCCGTCCGCAAGGGAAGTATCTATTTTAGGATGTACAAAGTTGATTGGTCAACCAAGTCTGACCCAAGTCTTTCCACTTCGCGACGGGAACTTTATATTAGAAGTTGTGATGAATTGATAAGCTGCATGTCTCAAAATTGCATAGATGAGGACAGGACATCAGGTGGAGATGGACACAGTTGAAAATATATATGGATTTCTAACTTATGCAGCTAGTGAGATTCATAAAGGAGGCAACATTGATGAATTGAAGTTCGGTATGAGTCACCATCAGTTTTCAGTTCAGCAGTACTCATCTCTCTCATAATTGAATATTGCTCTTCTGCTTTGCATATATGAAAGTTGTATCCATTATGATAAAGAGTCGTAGAAAAGTAAAAACTGAGATGTCAGGGTTTAGAAGTGTAGGCATTGCATTTATTTTTGGAAGAATTTAATTTAGAACTATTAATTTTGGAATACCCCTCTCTCTAAAAAAATATTTAAAATGAAATGCACATTATTTTTCTGCAATATAGAACTATAATGCATCTCTCTTTTCCCCTTTTTTGTTTTGTATGTAGGGAAGATTGTAGAGATCCACCTATACTTGTTTGGACAAATTTTGCTTAAGCACTAGTCATTTTCAGTTTGCGCTATGACGAAAATATATATAGCCAATTATATAATTTTGAGGCGTCCCTAGAGTTTTATGACTTCTTGTACATAACAGAGCTATAAATTCGATCATTTCAGTAGACAACCAGATGAACGTGTTGGCTTTTGATGTTCAAATTATTTATTTTGCACAGGTGTCTGGAAGTCGTGGAAGATGAAAATCATTCGATGAAGTGTATGTTTGATTCAGGTAGAATTTTTCGATCAAAATCAGTAAGTTAATGTTCTTTCTCCATAGTACTCTTTTCCTTTTCTAAATGGCCAATAGTATATATGCACTCTGTACTTTTGGACTTGTAACTTAACATTCCTAAAACTAATTTTAAGCTTGGATGCATGATAAACCTTTCTTGTTGAAATAAAGTGCGCGCAGAAATACTCAAAAGGATGTGGAGTGGACGTTGTTTTGTATTACAGAGCCATGGTAGTATGAGAGAAGGCTCTCTTCCTTTAAATTCAATGGTACTTATTTCTGTCTTACCTTAATGATAATTTCTCCTGTTATTAGCACCTCTCCTTACAATTTTGAAACAACTATGAGAACGTCCACGTGCTTAAGCTACACACCCTGTTTGCAACATTCATTTCTTACTGCTTGAGACAATCACCACCTATGGAGACATTTGTATTTCGGGGGGGAGGGGGTGGATAGGTTGCTTACATTCTTCTCATCATCCCAGTCAACCCATATGTTTACTGTTTTAATTTCATATTTCTTTCTTTTGTAATGTAAGGTTGGAGAAGAGGATGACGCTGATGGAAGAAGTTGTTTCAAATTGGTGGTTCAGTTAAAAGAGTTTTTTCCTAATGTGGAAATGTCCATGGTGATGGGTAAATTAAAAGTTGCCGATACTGATGGTTCAAATGGCTTGAAATGAAGCTGTTGCATGTGGAGCTTTTGAAATGAGAACTCGTGCGTGTATGTGTTGAGTTATGTCTTTTATTTCTTGCTGGCGACTCTAGTTTGAGTGGAAATATATAAATATATATATATATATATTTGTGTGATTGGATTGTGGCGATCGTTTTATTATCGTTGTTTTGTACCTCAAATCTAGGAGGGCTTGTCTTATTACAATGCGCATGTGTGTGTCTTTTATCTGGTTGCATATAGGATTAATATTGTGTGTTTACTCACGACTTAGTTTTATTTCTTTTTCTTTTTCAGAATTGTGATCTTTCATGTCAGTGTTAACTGTGAACAATTGTAGTTCATTATTCGGTAAAGTTATTGGATATTTTTGAGATTTCTGAAATTATATATTAAGCTATCTCAACAATCATTCACTAAAACATTGAAAAAAGTTTGAGAAACTAAATTATGGTTCTAGTTAGTAATTTTAACAAGTTGCCTTCACAATATGCAATAGCTAATCGGTCCTCGTCCAGAAACAGTTAGATTGATAACATTAGCATAAAGAGCTCTCTGCACCACATTACAAGAATTAATATATCCTCTGCAACATGAAGTGGCTTCTTCAGTTAGTACTCAATATACATTTTAGAATTTTTTTTTTGGGAAGCACATTATCCTTTAGCCTTACGTTTACTCTTCAAACACCATAACTTAATCACCTTCTCCTTTTTCCTTTCTCCTTGTACCAGTCCTCAAAATAGTAGAACAGTTGTAGTGTTTAGAGTAGGAAAACTGCAGAGTTATTGTTAGAGGTGTGCGCTGATTTGGACTGGTTATGGATCGCTACTAAGTTACTACCACATGTTACACTTCTAGTACATGAATTAAACTGGTGTTCAAATCGATAAAGGACTAACGAGGAAGAATAGATGAAGTGACTAGTTGCCTTGCATATATATTTTTGACGACGTACGTATTTTAAGGTTATTTGTTCAAAATTATATGAAGATATTGTTAAGAACAAAAAGCTTAAAACAAAGAAGACTCAAGCAATTCTGGGAAATTGACAGATATATTTATTGAGCAACCTTGGCTAATATAGCCTTTACAACCCTAACAAAAAGCAATAAAGTAGCCCACCTTTATAACTAACTGACGTGGTAACAATGAGGGGAATTAGTCAAAGCAAAACATCTCAACTCTTAATAATAGGAGTTATTTAAACTAGAATATAAATCCTAACAGAAACAGTTACTTATCAATCCCTCCCTTAAACTAATTGCAGCTGCAACTAGTTTACTTCTAGAACTTGACACACACCCAATTGATCACGAAACTTCTGAAATGCGTCAAGCTTAAGTGGCTTTGTCATCACATCTGCCAATTGCTCTTGTGTACCAGAATAAAACAATTCTACAGTCCCTTTTCTTGTCAGGTCTCGCAAGAAGTGAAAGCGCACATCAATGTGCTTATTACGTCCATGCATTACAGGATTCTTTGAGAGCTTTATTGTGGAGCAGTTATCACAAAGTATGGTAGTGCACCCACTCTGTGATTGACTCAGCTTCTCCAAAATTCTCTTCATCCAGATAGCATGACTAGCACAAGAAGTTGCAGCTACGAATTCTACCTTTGTTGTCGAAAGAGTAACAATCGGCTGCTTTCGTGAGGACCAAGCAATAGCTCCAGAACCTAGCTTGAATACGTAACCCGAAGTACTCTTTCTATCTTCTAAATCACCCGCATAATTGCTATCACCATAACCAATTAGAATTTCATTCCCTCCCTTCTTAGAGAAAATCCCAAAACTGGTAATTGCTCCTAAATATCTCAGTGCCCTCTTAGCTGCCTGCAAATGTTATTCAGTTGGCTTCCCCATGTACCAGCTGATCAAGCTCACTACGAACATCAAGTCAGGCCTAGTTGCTGTCAAGTACATAAGACTCCCCACAATCTGTTTGAAAATTGTTTCATCCACTTTGACTCCATTTTCATCCTTAAAGATCTTAAAACCCGGAACGATCGGATTATGAACCAAGTTTCTATCCTCCATTCTGAACCTTTTTAACACCTCAGAGGCATATTTTCTTTGACAAATGTAAGTGCCATCAGACCCTTGCAACACCTCAATTCCAAGAAAATATCTCATCTTCCCCAAGTTAGTCATATCGAATTCACGCATCATTGAATTTTTGAACTCAAGAAACATCAACTCATCGTTTCCAGTAAAGATAAGATCATCCACATATAGACTGACAATTAGAATTTTACCTCCTTTGCTCAGCTTGACAAACAGAGTGTGTTCACTATGACATCTTTCAAAGCCTTCACTCATGAAATGAGCCCCAATACGACTAAACCAAGCTCGTGGAGCTTGTTTAAGTTCGTACAGGGCTTGCTTTAACTGTTGACTTTAAGTGGATCATTTTTTTGCTCATATCCCTATGGTTGCTCCACATACACTTCCTCACTTAGTTCCCCATGCAAAAAGGTTGATTTTACATCGAGCTGATATATTATCCATCCCTTTTGCACTGCAAGTGCTATAATCATTCTCACTATATCCATCCTTGCAACTGGTGTGAACACTTCAGTGTAATCCACGCCTTGTTGTTGCATATAGCCCTTTGCCACCAACCTAGCCTTCTATTTATCTACCTCTCCGTTCTCTTTCAGTTTAGTCTTATAGACCCATTTGACCCCAATTTTCTTTACACCAGTTGGTAAATCAGTAAGCTGCCATGTATCTTTTCTTTCTATAGCCTTCATTCCAGAATCCATAGCTGCCCTCTATTTTTCACATTTCATTGCTTCTTCAAATTAAACGGGATCAGCTGAAGCAAACAGTGCCAAGTTAGCCTCTTATTCTTCTTAGAGACCTTCACCACTCATATAGTCTCTCATCCAAATAGGAGCCCTTCGAATTCTTTCTTCATCAGATCTCTCAGATCTCGGTGATGTTACTTCATTTTCAGATACTAGAGAGTCGTTCTCAATTTCTTCAGTAGAACCTTCATCTTCTCCACTCACATTACCCCCCTCTAAATCGGCTACTTCTTGCTCTTTATAGCTCTTATCCCAATTCCATGATTATTTTCTTCAAATACATCCTGCTAACCACAATTTTTTGGCAACAGGATCATAAAGTCTATATGCTTTAGACTCCTCACTCACCCCCAAAAGCACACAAGTAAAACTCTTATCTTCCAGCTTCGTTCTCTTCACATCAGGTATATGCACATGTGCAACACATCCAAACACCCTAAAGTATTCAACTGAGGCCTTGTTTCCACTCCAGGCTTCATCGGGCACCATGTTCTTTACAGCTAGTGTAGGACTTCGATTTAGAATATGTATTGTCTAGTTAACAGCTTCTGGTCAGAAAGTCTTGGGAATGTTCTTTTCCAAAAGCATGCATCGAACCATATTCATGATAGTTCGATTTTTCCTTTCTGTTACTCCGTTATGTTGTGGAGTATATCTGCAGTAAGTTGCCTTTTAATCCCATGCTCCTTGCAAAACTCATTAAACTCGGATGAAGTGAATTCACCTCCCCAATCAGTACGTAAACACTTTATGTAATAGCCTGTTTCCTTCTCAACACAATTTTTATAATGCTTGAAAGTAGTTATAGCCTCAGACTTCTCAAATAAGAAATAAATCCATGTTTTCCTAGTAAAGTCATCAATGAAAATTATGAGATACCTCTTCTTGCTATTCGAAATGGGTGAGATAGGTCCACAAATGTCTGTGTGGACAAGCTGAAGCTTTTGCGTACCTCTCCAGCTGCTCATTTTTGGAATTGGATCCCTATGCTGCTTTCTAATCATGCAATTAGTGCATACAGTGGACGGGGCTTTGAATTGGGGTACCCATGCACCATTTTCTTGTACTAAAGAGTTCTCAACCCCTTGTGACTTAAGTGACCATACCTACAGTGCCAAATATGAGCTAAATCTTGTGTAGATATATGAAAACATGCAGGCTTTTTCGGCTGTGACATTGCGACCACAACGAACATCCGGTTGGCAGTCATCTCAGTCTGTATTATCAAACCCTTCTCCAAGTGGTATATCTTGCATCTCCCATGTTGAATAAAAATAGCCAAACCTTTTTCTTGCAGCTGTTCCATGCTTAAAAGGTTGTTTTTCAAGTCAGGCACATATAATACTTCACTAACTACATGTACGAGACCATTTACTTTCAATCTCACATTGCCCTTACCCAACACTGCCATCTTTGAGTTGTTACCCAACTTCACCATTTGCTTGAAACTCTCATTGAGGTCACTAAACAAAGCCTTGTCTCCACACTTGTGGTTGCTGCATCCTGAGTCCAAGAACCAGGTTTTTTCCCATTTAGCTTTATTCACCTCCACGTATGACATAAGTAGCATTTCTTCGTCTTCTTCAAACTCGGCGTAGTTAGCCTACTTGTTCCAACTTGGACATTCAAACTGAAAGTGTCCAAGTTTATGACACTTGAAACACTCCACAGTTGCTTTATTGTAGGATTGGCATCCTCTTCCCCTTCATCTATCTCTGAATGATCCTCGACCACGGCCTCTCGCTCCTGACCCATCCTCATAGGTTATCTTTGTGAAGATTGGCTCACATTTGTTATTTGGTGAACCATGATCGATCATGGGTATGTCCATGATCGATCATGGAGTCGGCAGAAATTCCAGTGGGCTTTCATGATCGATCATGGGGTATACCATGATCGATCATGGTTACTGCACTTTGCCTATTTAGTTAGTTTTTGGCTCATTTGTGTACATAACTTGAAAAGTAAGACTTGAGAGCTAAAAAGTGAGAAATTTTTTCTTGTGTGCTTGTAATCACTCTTTGTTCCAATTATCAATAGAAGCTATCGTCTGTGTGGATTAGTGGCTTTTACGCCGACACCACGGTAAAACCTTGTCTTGCGCAATTGTTTATTTATTTCCTATTTCTCTATTGTGGGTGTGCTTTTTTGTGTCGGTTCTTCTTTCGGGTAAACCATTTGGGCTTGTGAGACCCTCCCAGTTGCGTCGTGCTCGGTTGTGAGCGGTTTGGCGCAACAAATTGGTATCAAAGGCTAAAACGAGAAAGGTGGGATTTGTGTCGCACGCCAAGTGTTTGATAAAATTCCTAAGTGAGATTTTTTCAATCTTTGTCTCGTTGTTGGTTTGTCAAGTTCTTTGGTGATTGAAGATGACTACTTCTAAGACCTCAAAGGTGTCAGCGATAAAGTTTGACGTAGAGAAATTCGACGGAAAGTTGGTCAATTTCGGCATGTGGCAATGCCAAATGCGCGATGTCTTGATCCAACAGGAGTTGCATAAGGCATTGTTGGGTGTGGCAGCTAAGCCCACAACGATGACAGATGTTGAATGGGAAGAGTATGATTTGAAGGCTTGTAGCACTATCCGGTTGCATCTAGCTCAAAATGTGATATACTACGTTATGCGTGAGAAATCCGCGGCTAGCATATGGAAGATACTGGAAGAGAAGTACATGATGAAGAGCATAGAGAACCGTCTCTATCTCAAGAAGAAGCTGTTCCGGTTTGAATATGCTAGAGGTATATCAATGAGTGAGCATGTCGATGAGTTTAACAAGATTTTTTCTGATTTGTTAAACTTGAACGAGGACATGAAAGATGAGGATAAGGCTATCTTGTTGCTCAATTCACTTCCGGAATCCTATGACCATTTGAGCACCACTTTGTTATATGGTAAGGATTCAGTGAAATATGAGGACGTTTCTTCGGCACTGCTTGGTAATGAGCAGAGACAGAGGGAGAAATGTAGTACATCGTCCGATGTGTTGGTGACGCGGGGAAGGACAGATGATCGGAAACAAGCAAAGCACAACAACTCTAGGTCCAAGTCACGTACTAAGTACTTGGATAACATGGAATGTTACAAGTGCAAAAGGAAAGGGCATATGAAAAAGAATTGTCCTAACGCTTGGGTAGACAAAGTGAAGAAGAAGAATGCGGACGATACCGCGAATTCTGTTACTTCAGGGGATGATGATTTCGAGAGTATGCTAGTGGTTACTCCTAGGGAAAGCTCAACGGACGAGTGGATTCTAGACTCGGGTTGTTCGTACCACATGTGTCCAAACAAGGACCTTTTCCATACCTTGACGAAGGTGAATGGAGGAACGGTTTTGATGGGCAATGATCACGTTTGTAGGACGGAGGGTATTGGAACGATCAAGTTGAAGCTACATGACGGAGCAATCAGAACTCTGAATGAAGTTAGGTACATCCCGGATCTGAAGAAGAATTTGATTTCTTTAGGTTCTTTAGATTCCAACGGGTGCAAGATTGTACTCGAGAATGGAATGCTAAAGGTTACTTCTGGTGCCTTAGTGTTGATGAAGGGAAAGAAAGAGGGTAATCTCTATTTCCTTCAAGGTAGTACGGTGACGGGCAGCGTTTCAGTTTCTACGGAAGCTGGTGGAGCAAGTACAAGTTCGGATTCGACGAGATTATGGCACATGAGATTGGGACATGCCGGGGAGAAGGCGATGACGGTGTTATGTAAACAAGGTTTGCTCAAGGGTGCGAAGAGCTGCAAGCTAGAGTTTTGCGAGCATTGTGTGCTCGGGAAGCAAACACGGGTAAAGTTTGGGACGGCTATTCATTGCACGAAGGGGTTGCTTGACTACATACACACGGACGTCTGGGGGCCTTCCAAGACGAAATCCTTAGGAGGAAATCATTACTTTGTTACATTTGTAGATGATTTCTCTAGGAGGATTTGGGTATATCTCATGAAGCACAAAGACGAGGTCTTTGGGGTGTTTCTAAGGTGGAAGAAAATGGTCGAAAATCAGCTTGGCAGGAAGATCAAGGTGCTTAGATCCGATAACGGCGGAGAGTACACTAGTGATCCGTTTAAGCAGTATTGCCAAGATGAGGGAATTGTTCGCCATTTCACGGTTAGAGGTACACCACAACAAAACGGAGTAGCTGAGAGGATGAACCGTACCTTACTTGAAAAAGTGAGGTGTATGCTGTCAAATGCAAATTTGGGGAAACAGTATTGGGCGGAGGCCTTATCTTATGCGAGCTACATCGTGAACGTGTTGCCATCTTCAGGGGTCGATTACAAAACTCCTATGGAGGTTTGGACAGGATCTCATGCAAGTTACGATTCATTGCACATATTTGGGTGTCCTGCTTATTATCACGTCCGTGAAGATAAGATTGATCCAAAAGCCCGAAAGGCGATCTTTATGGGTTCAAGAATTGGAGTCAAGGGATACAAGTTATGGTGTCTTCAAGACAAGAAAATGATCGTTAGCAGAGATGTTACATTTGATGAGGCGTCTTTGCTCAAGATGCCTACGGGAGAAAATGTGAAGACTCTCGATGAGAGTGAGAAGAGTGGAGTGGTGCAAACGGAAGTTACTACGCCGGTGGTGACTATTCCGGTGCAATTGGAAGTGACTAATCCGGTTGATTCTTCCGATAGTGATTCGGAGAATGGGGAGATTCCTATTGAGGGGTCTAGTCAACAACAACGAGAGGTACCGTCTTTGGCGAGCGGAAGGGAGCCGAGAGCTCGACGAGCACCGCAACGATTTGGCTATGAAGATAGTGTGGCATATGCATTGGTGGTTTATGGCGATGAACCGACTTCTTATCGGGAGGCAGTGGCTGATAGTCATTGTGATGAATGGAAGGCGGCCATGGGTGAGGAGATGAATTCTCTTCACAAGAATGAAACCTGGGATCTTTGCAAGTTGCCAAAGGGGAAAAAGTCAATTGGGTGCAAATGGGTGTTTGCCAAGAAAGATGGGGTTCTAGATTCGGATGTTCGGTATAAAGCAAGATTGGTAGCTAAGGGATTTGCACAGCGGGAAGGGGTGGATTATAATGAAGTCTTCTCTCCGGTAGTAAAACACACTTCCATTAGAGTGCTATTAGCTATGGTATCGCAGTTTGACTTAGAGCTTGAACAACTCGACGTCAAGACGGCGTTTTTGCATGGGGATCTAGAGGAGGAGATTTATATATCTCAACCGGAGGGGTTCAAGGTTGTTGGCAAGGAAGATTGTGTTTGTAAACTGAATAAGTCCTTGTATGGGTTGAAGCAATCGCCTAGACAATGGTACAAGAAGTTTGACACATTCATGATGGCTCAGAAATTCAAGCGGAGTGATTTTGATCATTGCGTTTATTTCAAGAAACTCAAGGGGGATTCGTTTATCTACTTACTCTTATATGTTGATGATATGCTTATTTGTTCATCGAGTATGTTTGATATCAACACGGTGAAGGCTCAGTTGAGTCTCGAGTTTGAGATGAAGGATTTGGGTGGAGCTAAGAAGATTCTGGGAATGGAGATAGTTAGAGAGAGGAAGAAGGGAAGATTGTGCCTCACTCAGAGGCAATATCTAGAGAAAGTGGTAGTCCGGTTTGGGATGCAGGACTCAAAGCCCGTGAGTGTCCCATTGGCTCCTCACTTCAAACTCTCGGCAACTATGACTCCAGAAACAGATGAAGAGGTAGAGTATATGGCTCAAGTTCCGTATGCGAGTGCGGTAGGAAGCTTGATGTATGCCATGGTGTGTACTCGACCGGACATTGCTCAGGTAGTGAGCATTGTAAGTAGATTCATGGCCAATCCGGGGAAACAGCATTGGAATGCTGTTAAGTGGATTTTGCGGTATCTACAAGGAACGAAGAATAAAGGGTTGGTGTACCAGAGAACCGAGGGGTCTATTATTTGCGGGTATGTTGATTCGGACTATGCTGGGGATCTTGACAAGCGACGATCGACCACGGGGTATGTTTTCACATTTAGTGGTGGTCCTATTAGCTGGAGGTCGATGTTGCAAGGTGTAGTGGCGTTGTCTACTACGGAAGCAGAGTATATTGCAGCAACAGAGGCGGTCAAGGAAGCATTGTGGCTTCGGGGTTTGATAGGTGATTTGGGGATGGTTCAGGAGAATGTCGATGTACATTGTGATAGCCAGAGCGCTATTCATTTGGCCAAGAACCAAGTTCATCACGGACGGACGAAGCACATCGATGTTCGGTTTCATTTTATACGGGAGATTATCGAGAGTGGTGAAGTAATTTTGAAGAAAATTGGCACCAAGGATAATCCCGCAGATATGATGACGAAGGTGGTACCGATAACCAAGTTTGAGCATTGCTCGACTTTGGTTAACATTCTTTGGTGTTAAGGCCCCATTCGGGGGTAGAGGTTCTTCGGGGCCGGGTGTGATGCTATGGCAGTATTGATGGAGGAACAAGTGGAGTGAGGTAGGCAATTTGCTGGATGAATAGCTGCATGGTTCGCCAAGGTGGAGATTTGTGAAGATTGGCTCACATTTGTTATTTGGTGGACCATGATCGATCATGGGTATGTCCATGATCGATCATGGAATCGGCAGAAATTCCAGTGGGCTTTCATGATCGATCATGGGGTATACCATGATCGATCATGGTTACTGCACTTTGCCTATTTAGTTAGTTTTTGGCTCATTTGTGTACATAACTTGAAAAGTAAGATTTGAGAGCTAAAAAGTGAGAATTTTTTTCTTGTGTGCTTGTAATCACTCTTTGTTCCAATTATCAATAGAAGCTATCGTCTGTGTGGATTAGTGGCTTTTACGCCGACACCACGGTAAAACCTTGTCTTGCGCAATTGTTTATTTATTTCCTATTTTTCTATTGTGGGTGTGCTTTTTTGTGTCGGTTCTTCTTTCGGGTAAACCATTTGGGCTTGTGAGACCCTCCCAGTTGCGTCGTGCTCGGTTGTGAGCGGTTTGGCGCAACAATCTTTAACACTTGCTCTTCTCCAGTGCGTCTTTAAAATTTCTGCTCGTGACCAATTAACGAGCTTTGCAATTTGTCAATTGAAAGCTAACCGGTATCCTTCGATTCCTCGATTGAGCAGACAATATAGTTGAATTTCTCACTCAACGAACGAAGAATTTTCTCCATCACTGTGACATCTTGCATTTGTTCTCCATAAACTCTTATCTTGTTAACAACCGACATTACCCTCGTGAAGTAACTAGACACGCCTTCACCAGACTTCATCTATAGGATTTCATATTCTCTGCGAAGGGCTTGAAGGTGAGATCTCTTAACTCTTACGTTCCCTTCAAATTTCTTTTTCATAGAGTCCCAAATTTGTTTGGAGATGCTCTTCTGGAGTATGGTTTCCAGAATGGTTTGATCTATAGCCTAAAAGAGATAATTCTTCACCGTTAAGTCCTTCAGCTTCACCTCATCAAGTTTCTTCTGTTGAGCCTCTGTTAACACCGCTCCTTTTTCTGGCTCAACATAGCCAGTCTCTATAAGACTCCAGTATTCCTTAGACCTCAGAAAGTTTTCCATCAATATACTCCAGTGGTCGTAATGACCATTGAAACGAGGAATATATGGTTGCACGAAATTTCCTTCAGTCAACATCTCTTTTACTGCTGCAAACCATAAAGACTACTACTTTGTTTCGCTCTGATACCAGAATGTTAAGAACAAAACGCTTAAAACAAAGAAGACTCAAACAATTCTGGGAAATTGACTGATATATTTATTGAGCAACCTTGGCTAATATATAGCCTTTACAACCCTAACAGAAAGCAATAAAGTAGCCCACGTTTATAACTAACTGATATGGTAACAATGAGGGGAATTAGTCAAAGCAAAACCCCACAACTCTTAATAATAGGAGTTATTTAAACTGGAATATAAATCCTAACAGAAAACAGTTACTTATCAGATATGACATATAATGTCAAAAAAGAACTCTCCTTTAAAAAAAAAAGACCCTTTCCTAATTTTTTTTTACCAATAGAAATGGCATATTGCCTTCTAGTATTGTTGTTCTAGCGGTAAATTAATACCCGTAACTTAAACAAGTTTGTGTAGAACACATCATCTGAATGTTTCACTCTAAAGATTCATCTTAATTTTCAATTAGGTTTTGGTTCTATGACATTAATTAATTCTATTTTATCAAAATGTGCCCACGTAGCCCCCCTCCTTATCCCCCTATCATTTTTCTGATCACTCTTGCTTGTCTACTGAAGGAACTGGGAAAAACAACAAAGATAAGAAAGAAAGGAGGAATTTGGGTTGGAGCCAATTTAGTTTTCTCAAGTTAATGATATCGGCAAGCACGGCAAAGACTCGTTAACTTTTTTATATCCATACCTAATTAAACATATAGCATTTAATGTGGTCCAAACACCAGAAACAGTCAAGAAAAAGAAGAATTATTGGTAAAATAAGAGACCTACCAAAAAATAACATGGATGTAACTGGATATAATTTTATTTTTTTGTTTAAAATAGGAATTTAAAATATAGGCTCTATTCCTTTGATGCTTCTATCCTCCATAGGGTTTCAAAACTAATAAATATTGATGCCTCTAGACAAAATCTTGAATAACATGAACAAATTTAGAACATCTTCTACTATAAAATTTGGAATTTCTCATTTAGTGTTCCGGTCACTCCATGAGTTAGATTTTAATTATTTATAAATGCAAAAGTTTACATTTCAATAATTGAAAATAAGCTAATAGTACAATTAGAAAATTAAAGCAAACATACGTGCCCTAAAACTACTGATGATTAAAAATAAAATAGCCTAAAGACACACTTATATATATATATATATATATATTAGTTTCAAAGTTATGAGGGTTTTTTTTTCTTTAATCCAAGCCCATATGAAAACCAATAACTCAATTATTTGCTATAAGTGGGCCACCCAAACCTTCAAAGATTACATTTTTACTAATACTAAGGCCTTTTCTTATGATTTATTTATCTTACATCTAATTATTTTAGACATTAGTTGACACTAATTTTATATCCATAGAGATCTTAAAAAAATGTCTCTCCAAATTTATAAATATATACACATTCATATACATATATATATATATATATAAAGACATAGTAGAGAGAGTTGTGGGTCCCTTTTTTGGTGTCACGTCATGTACACATTGTATTCTATATTGAAGAGTGATTTTTAGTTTTTGATTGTCTATCATCCCTAAAGATTCTCAGATACAAGTCATTGGAGAAGGTGTAAAGTTTGATCGATTTTTATTCTATAGTAAAACCACTATTTAATCATAAAATTTAGTCGGTCCCAACTTTAGCCATAAATATAAATAAAAATATGGATGACCTTCACATTGTAATAAGTGATAGATTTTGTTGGTCTCATCTTAACGGAATTTGCATCCATAAAGTAATAATTTTTAATAATATTTCTTTATAATGTAATTATAGATTAAAACATTAAATGGAGTAATATAAAATACCAAACTTCCTTGAGTGCTAATATAAAATACATATAGATAAATAAAGACAAAAGAGGGGCATTTTCTTATTATTCGCCTTTTTAAATTACAACCATGACCAATAGATTTATAATACAATATCTATACTATTATATAAATTAAGTCAAGATCAATTTCAACTCCCATGAAGTTGTGTCAGACTTTTAAATTACCTATTTTACCCTTGTAATCTCTTTTTTATTAAAAAATATGTTTGCAAAAGAGTTCGAACCTTAGATTTTTGACAAAATAATATACTACTTAACCACTAAACCACTTAACATCTTTGTTTTATATTTTTGTTTGAATTAAATATATCTGAGTAGCACACAAATCACGTGCGCATGTGATCTACTTAATTGCATAAGACTTTGGCGACAAAAACAAAAGAGATGCTTCACTGCACTAGTATCTTACCAATAAACCCTAATTAATTAACCCCATGGCTGCTCTTCAAGCTTCTTTCTTCTGCACCAGACCTCCCACCTAGCTTGATATGAAAGACATTAATTTGATGTCTAAAAATTAATTAATAATCTAAATTTTATAAATATGTTACATGGATCCCATTGGATTGGAACTTAAATGCAAGAAATTCTTAGATAAGCCAAAAAAAAGGTAATAAAGATATAAAGTTCCTAAAGAAGAGTATAAATTCATTAATGGAGATATTTCCGATTGTTGCAATTCCTATTGAGATAAACGTACCAAGAGGAAGTTTTTGTGATGGGTTTGCAATCGTGGGTTCACCTAGAAAAGTTTAGGATATGTTAGGTATTTTTAATATGGAAAATAATTATAAAAGACAATTATATCAGATATATTTATTTCATACACATTAAGCCGTGATTCAAGCGTTTAACTAGGGATATGATATGTCTAGGGCTTTATTATTGTAGATGGGTTGGCTGTAAATTTGAACGTCGATTTTCTTGTAAAAAGATTGGGTTTAGTATTGGAAAAGAAGGAATGCGCTTTTGACTCATAAATTAAGAAATGGGCCCAAACTTGAGTATAAACATATTTTTGGAAATATTTGAACCCATTGAGGAGTCTAACTTTTTTAATTTGAACACAAAATGACCCGTAGGCTCAGACTTGAAATATCTTCCAAGAATAAAGTTGAAGGGCAAATGGGAATTTGTGAGAAGAAAATTCCAATGTCCAATAAATTGGACTCAATGGGATTTTTAAAAGAACAAATGGGCTTGTAAAGGCATAATGAATAAATAATGACAAAAAGCCCAATATAAAAGTTAATAGATGATAAAAAACAAATGGACCTCTTGAAAGAGAGATTGGGCCTGTGAAAAAGCAAATGGAACTCCCTGTCTCTAAAAGTTTGGACACAACTAAAAGAGTCCGAATGAGACTCGATTTGTTCTAATGAAATTGAACCAACCACTTCATTAAAAATATTTCCAAAGCCTACGTGACTAGTTGCAAAAAATGAAGTAGAGCCCACGTGATCCCTGCTTCCCAAGTGTACTTTTTTTTTAATGTTTGCCTACTTCATTCTCAATCTATTCATTCCAAAATCTACAGCCGCATGTCCCTAACCCAAAACCCTATTCTTTTGGTTCGTTGATAATAATGTTTAGGCAAAAAATTATATTGCTTGTGTAGGCGTCTTGTTCACCTTCATCTTAGTGCATCTAGCTGTTCTAGCTGGTAATACAACATGAAAAGATCATAGCAGTATACATGTGATCTAAATTTTCTTTATTGCTTGTGTTCGATTTAAAATTTTATGGGAGCATTACATATTTTTCTCTGAGTGCCCGGTGATTGAGCCAAAATATTCTTTTTTATACTTATTTAGATAGTTTTGTTTGCATGAATTTGACATTAATTATCTGAAGCTGTTGAGATTTAAATTTTAATCATGAAATTGAATAATATATTTTTTTCCAGTGCATTTTATCTTTTTTAAAGGTTAAAAATGAGCAAATCAGAATTTGGAGCTAAGACTCCCAAAATTAGTTGTTGCTAGCTTAATTCGAAGACAATTGAGATCAAGAAAGCAATCCAAAGAAAATCCCAAGCCCAAGTATGGATGAAGTGAATAAAAGTGTTTAAGAGAAGCTAATGAGGCAATCCCAAGTGAAGAAACTCGATAGAATCAAATCAGAGAAGTTTTCGGATGAAGAAGAGATTCACCGCGCGCAAGTTCACTGTTCAAGCCAAATATGGTATATATTCAAAGGAATTTGAAGAAAACTCCAGAGACAAAATTCATAGAGCTCAGAGTTATATACACATAGGCGAAAAGCTTACATCAATCAGAGTTTTAAGTGCAAAGTTATGGTAGAAATACAAACAGTACGCCATATGTTCAGATTCTAGCGTGAATGAATAAGAAAATTAAAGGTGCAAATTTTAATAATAGTTAGGGCCTAGCCTAGTTGGTCATTATAACAGCCACCTCATTCTATGGACTGGAGTTTAATTTTCATGCTCAGCATTTAATTTTACTATTTTTTGAATTATATGTGAGTTTGTTATCTTTAATATCCATTTATTTATATTAATTTTATTTTTTAGTTTATCATTTATTTATAAGATTGGTACTTTTGTAAATCACCAATAATTTTATATTTAATTCATTAATTATCATTTTATCCTTCCTACTAGAGTTGTGTTTTGAATAAATGCATTAAAAATTGTGTCGTTTATAATAAGGACAAGTCCATCTTTATCCTTTATAATAAAAGCCAATTTTAATATTGTTGATAGTGAATTCATTTAAGATTATTTTTTTAAAATAAGAAAAAAATATTAAAACAATTGGGTCAACACATCTATAAACTCGGTTTAAGATAAAATTTCCTTCTTAAGGTCTAGTGATAATTTCTTGTAGCTAGGCTATTATTTTTTCCAAAAAAAAAGAATAAAAAAAAAACTAGAATAAATTAGTCCAGTATCCTTTTTTTTCCGTAATCATACTGAATTATTAGAGTCATTCTTTTAACTTTTTATAAAAAACAATTATTTTTCCTATCATTGTTATCAAAAGAAACTAAGAGTCGTGATAGAGGAAAAATAAAATATTTAGAAGTAATGTATAGAGCTTGAGACTCAATTCACAAAAATAAAATGCAAGTTATCAAAAAAGAATATAGAGGATTTCTCGCAAATGCACAAATGAACACGACATATATTTGGTGGCCAATCATTTTTTGAAAAGGATGATTCTATTTTCATCCCCAATAATGCTTGGTTCCATTCCCACCATTCATTCAATCCCTGAGCACCTAATATGGGCATATTATTCGATTACTGAGGGCCAAGTATAAGTTTGAAAATGCCTTACTAGGCCCTTGTATGGACTAGCAGTAAGGCATTTTCAAACTTATACTTGGCCTTTAAGAACCGAATAATATGCCCTTACTCAGTATTCAAGGATCGAATGAAAACTAGAAGTAAAACCAAGTATTATTAAGGGTGGAAATAGAATCATCCCTTTGAAAATTATCTAATTTCTCGCAAAATTTGATCTGAAATACATAAATATTACTAACTAAAGGATTAAATTGAGATAAATATTATTAACGAAAAGGTCAAATAATATTGTAATTGAATTGCATGAGTACGATGAGTTACATTTGTATATGAATAGTAGACCATAATCAATATAGTATATATCTTTATTTAAATAATTATTAGGACAATCCATATTGTAGGATGGGTTGATGGATTAAGCATAAGTACGTTGTCTGTTTTTTTGATTAAGAATGTATAAAAAAATAATTCAATTTGATATATTTTTTAATGTATGACATTAATTTGATAAGATTTAGAGAGGATGTGTTTACCCCTCGAAATGGATAAATTATATTGATCTGCTTACTCATCGAAATAGACAGTCATTTCTCAAAGAAAAGAATTCCCTTACAAGAATATTTTCAGATATAAATATAAGTTATCAAAGCTAATTAACCAAACAAAGTAAAACGAAAATGTACTATGCTCAATATTCAACATTCATATGAGTCTCACCACAAGCAAGTCCAAGAGCCATCTTGGATCCTTACAAATGAATTAGAATAAAGTTTTACAAAGCAATACTTGATTGGACAATTTTGAATGTTTGATACCCTTAATTGTATTCTTTTAAATAGGAGTTCTTAATTCATTAACAAAAATAACTATACCAAAAATTTTATATCACTTCATTTTTAGATTAAAAAATGTTATAGCTTTTATTGAAAGATTATCAAAAATAAAAAAGACATAAAATACAGCTAGCTTCACCTGGCCTTAACCTTTTTCCCTTTTTTCAAGGACATAACCAATTTATTAGATGGATTTACGTCTCTTTAATTAACGGGCCCTTTATTTTTATCTTTGAATTTGGGCCCTTCATTGTTAAAAAAAAAAGAAAAAAAAGGCAAGAGGCTAAAATTTGGACCCCCATTTTTAATATGGCTTTTCTCTATTTAGCATCATAAACAAGCATACTCCCATACATGGACCTGCCTCAAACAGCCCAAGGGATGCCATCTATCTATACCAGTTCGCCCCCACATACTTCCCATTAATTACCCACTCTAGCTATACCAAATGAATTGTTCTGCAATGCTTCTGGAGCTTCACCAACTCCTTACATGTGTTTTTTCTTCTACCTACCTATCAACAAAAAAAATTGCTATATTGAAGGAGCCAAATTAAGATAACGCAATATTAGGAAGTACTATGCATTGCAATATTAGGAGGTTGCCCTACCATGACGTAGTCTAAATCTGAGTCACCAACTAGGACGTAATAGGAATCTCATGAGAACGTATTTGTAGAAAACATAAAATTACTTTATTGCTAGAAAGTTGGTTACAATGGAGAAATTAAGAACAAGACAACTAGTGCTGACAACGTGCACTTTAAGGCAAATCGGGTACGAGGCTTGTAATCTTCACCCCATCTATGACTGACTAAAGGACAAACCTTAGTGATAGCAGTAAGCATCAATCTACCTATTATGGCAGAAAGACAATGATTACAAAAGAAAGTCCTAAAGCTAATTACAAAGCAGCAATATTTACATACGATAAAGATTCCACCACTGGCAGCATGCGCGTTTAGATGGCCATCCTTCCCTGTGAGCTAAGGCCATGGGGTTGTTGTGTTGAGAAGCAAGGGGTCTAGGGGTGCTAAGAAAATCCACAGCTTATTGAACCATGCTGCACACGGGCGTGAGCACGACAAAGAGGAAGCGGCCACGGGAGTGCTGAATAGGGCCTTTGTGAAAGAGATATGTCCTAGGACTATTCATAGATTATGATTTGTACTTGGATATTTTATGCTTATTGTTATTAATAAAGTTTATTTATTATACTTTATATTCTCTTGTAAATAATATATATTAATACTAGTTCATCAAGTACGTGACTTGATTGTGGGATGCTAGTAATGTTATAATAATATTATTTAGATGTCCCTAATCATGTGTCAATAACCTAGGATCACATTGATATAATGATTAGAGTATGGGTCAGCTGATGATTATGTTCCACAAGTCATGGATATGGAAATATCAAGCTGAACATACTGATACTTGTTAGGGAACAAAGTATTGGACTGACCCGCTTTGGGGACACTGCGAGGAGTGTTACATAATGTCATCAGTGATGTTCCCCATTTGTGATATCGTATTATCCTCAGACCTGAGATCGCCATGGTTACCAACATAGGGATTAGCATGTCAGGCATTATCAAACGTTGCTCTTGATCGAGTAATTATAAAGATGATGACCGAGCATACTTTGAACTATGTAGAGGTATGTGGTTGATCAAGATGGGATTTGTCACTCTCATATATTGAGAGAGATATCGTTGGGCCCCTTGATAAGTGTAATTAATATTTGCATGGCCATGCACAAATGAGATGTCATTTGTTTTAGATTAATTATACTTAAAGATCAAGAAATACAGATTGAACTATACAAGAATGACACTTGCCTAGTCTTGTGTTCAATCTAGATATCGATTGACAAAAGGAGTTAATATGTGGAATATCAATTTAAGGTTGTGTCGTTTTTGACCTTTATACCCTTTGGATAGTAGTAATGTTTTACTAGAGACCGCTTACTATTCGTATAATAAAACGGGCTTTTAATTATACTGCCAAAGAGTGTAAAACCTACAGGGTCGCACACCAAAATGAGTTGGATCAAAACGAATTAAAACGGGTCAAGTTGGACTTGGGCCCAGTTCGTTTGTTGTTTAGGGTTCTCACTAGGGTTCCCTTATAAAAGGGAACCTTTGTTCATCCTGGCCGTGATGGGAAATTATTGAGAGGCAAGAGAGTCGAAATAATTGTGAGAACCCTAGAAGGCGCTAGTACACCAAGCAAGGATCTCATCCCGTTCGTGTGTGCATACCGTAGAGGCGTCGTAATTTCTACGCTAAGGACGACAACAACAGAAGGATTCGATCCATCCTGTTCGTTTTAGTAACATCAAATCACACATAAGGTATGTCTTCTGTCGATTTTATTGAACAGCATAGATCCTAGGGTTTAAGATTAGTGCATAAATTAATGTATGCGATGCATGATTACTGCCCTAATTCCCTTCACTTTGGACCGAGCTACGCATAGGCGTGTGCACAACGATGTTGAATGGGGTACAGTAGGTGCGGCGTTACACATAGGCGTGAGAACAGCAATGAGGAAGCAAGGATAGAGGCGTTGAACTGGGTCATGCTGAGCACGGGCGTATGCAAAGAGTGGTTGCAATCGACATATGGGATGGAGGGAGGTACCATGTGATAACAAGGAACATATAGTTCCACTTGAATCGATAAAATTAGCTCTAGTTGAAGTAGAACATCGGCAATAGTAAAAGACATTTCCACCAAAAGAAGCAACCAAAATTCCACTAGCATTGATGCCATCATTACAATACAAAAATTTTGTGAAATTGAAACATCAAACACCTATGAGACACCCAATTGTGGGATTAGGAGAGGAGTGTAAAGAGAGAGTTAAAAAGTATGTATGCATCTTAGCTATACCTGTGACATGTCCAGGTACTTCACATGTCAGTCTTTGTAAAATTTATAAAGTATCTGACACGGTTACTTTAGCTTTGGCCTAGTTGTGGGAATCCAGATCTCCGACCCCGAAATCCTCGATTTCTTGTTTATTTTTCTTTTGATGAATAACGTATTTTGTAGAGTCGCCAGTTTGTTTATCAAGAAAACAAACAAAAAATCGTACGAAGGATAGTTCAAAAATGAACTATTTTTCATACATTTGAAACTAGAGAATTATTTTGATAACTTGTTTTGCTAGGGTTCGGGAACTACATTACGAATTGGGAAGGTGTTAGGCACCCAATTCGCCATTTCGGTCTCTTAATGGATCATGTATTTAATTTGTATTTTAGATATCTTACAAGTAGTTTGAATTGTTTTTGAAATAGTCCTTTTTTGATAAATTCAGCTTAAAAATAGTATTTATGAAATCAGACTCGAGCTTTGCGAGCGCCTACGTATTCATTCTTATAATGAAATCAGAGTCTCGTAGTTTCATTTGTTTGGAAACTGTTTTTGTATTTTGGTTTTGTTTTGAAAACGTGTCAAAACGAGTTTTTATTTTCTTGTAAAACTTAGGAAAGATTGGTTTTGGAAACAATGGACTTCTTTGCAAGTTATCTAATTTTCTATATAAAAACTTGTATTTAGATGCGGTATTGAAATTTAAGAGAGTTGTGGAAAGATGTACCTGACGCGCTTGAGGAAGAACGGGGATCGCTTGCTTGCTCTTTTCTCTCTTTAGAATTTTCTCTTTCTAGCTTTCTCTTTTTAGAATTTTCTCTCTAGAAAAACTCTCTTTAAAAAGACTCTCTAATAATCTCGATAGAGTTTCTTTCTCTAAAAACTCTATTGAGTGTTGATGCCTGCAAATGAGACCCCAAGGGTCCTATCTATAGAGAAATTTCAACCAAAAATGCTTCAAACAAGGCCAGTCGCAGGGGGTGCAGCAAGGTACTTGAGGTTGGGGTGTGCGGTTAGTATGTGCGGCTAGGGCCTGCGGTTGGCATGTGCGGTTGGGTCCCAGCCGTACGGCTGGCAGGTAGTCGTGTGGTTGGGTGTCTACGGCTGGCACTTTGAAAATGCACAGAAACACTTAAAAAAAACTCAATTTGGTCGTATCAGACTCTTGACGGATTC
Source organism: Lonicera japonica (assembly GCA_021464415.1). Taxonomy (NCBI): domain Eukaryota; kingdom Viridiplantae; phylum Streptophyta; class Magnoliopsida; order Dipsacales; family Caprifoliaceae; genus Lonicera; species Lonicera japonica. The sequence goes on from CM038465.1 coordinate 16,278,429, forward strand.
AAAGTCAGAGTCTTTCCTAATAGTCTTCTATATGCATGATGACTCAAGACCTAATGTGAAATGCTTGTTTTAAAAAACTAGTTTTCATACGAGAGTAGTAGATTGGGGTGTTCACAGACCCTCTCATCCATGGATTCTTGCTTGCAGGAATTCTGGGATGATAAGAAGACAACGATTAACGACTCTTGCGTGAATCTCAGCTTATTGGTACTTGAATTAAAATATACTCTTCTGGCACAGGAATTTCATTGTATCTTAGGTGATGCACTCCATGACCGCCCCTTTCCTTTCGACTAGGCTATATGATACATCGGTCTTTTCTTCCATCCACCCTCAGTGGCACATTTTTTACCTTGGGAGTATTGGATTTTTAACTATTCGTGCAAGGAGTTTTGACATTTTACAAAATCACAATGATTACTATGAGAAAAGTGTTTCAAAGAAGGTTTCCTATCTTTTGGGGAGAAGTGAAAAATAATTTTCGTCTTTTGGTGATTCCCTTCGTGGGGATTGGTGCTAAGAAAAAGGAAATTCCCTTCGTGAGCAATGCGCGGTAAAGGTTATTTCCCTTCGTGGGGAAAATGGATCGGAAGAAATTTCCACCGTGGAGAATGCGATGAATTCTTATCTCTGAGGAATTCGATAAAATTCCCTTCGTGGGGAACACATGGAAAGTGTTATTTCCCTTCGAGGGAAAAGGGGATCGGAAAAAATTTTCATCGTGGAGAATGCAAAGAATTCCTTCTTTGAGGAATTTGAAAAATTTCCTTCATGGGGAACACGTGGAGTCGTTATTTCCCTTCGTGGAGAAAGTGATTTCGGAGAAATTCCCATCGTGGGGAATGCGAAGAATTCCTATCTTTGAGGAATTCACAAAATTCCCTTCGTGGGGAACACGTGGAGTCGTTATTTTCCTTCGTGGAGAAAGTGATTTCGGATAAATTTCCATCGTAGAGAATGCAAAGAATTCCTATCTTTGAGGAATTTGAAAATTTTCCTTCGTGGAGAACAAGTGGAGTCGTTATTTCCCTTCGTGAGGAAAGTGATTTTCGAGAAATTCCCATTGTGGGGAATGCGAAGAATTCCTTTCTTTGAGGAATTCAAAAAATTCCTTTCGTGGGGAACATGTGGACTCGTTATTTTCCTTCGTGGGGAAAGTGATTTCGGAGAAATTCCTATCGTGGGGAATGCAAAGAATTTCTATCTTTGAGGAATTCAGAAAAATCCACCGAGACTGTCTCGTCGTCTTAGTTTTATTATTTGAACACTGCTTTGTTGATTTTCAAAATTGATATGCTAGAGAGAATTGCTTGCCATTTGAAGAGCTCCTTTTCTTTCATTTCACCCTCAGTTTTGACTTTTGGTGTTACCGAGAATCAGACTTTTTTAATCAAGTTTCTTAAAAAATTTCAGATCGTTGTGCATGGGTTTTTTGGATTTGGAATTTTTCTACCATCAGTTCTCCTCTCTTTGGTCATGGGGATGGAATTTCGCTTGGGATTCTCAATCCTCCTTGAGCTACCCTCTAATTTTTCACGGGGAAGATGCTGGTCATGTATCGTTTTTTGTTTTTCGATACCCTTATTGCTCCCTCTTTTTATTATCCGGCCTTTTATTTTGGCTTTCGAATTTTTCTTGATTTTTTCTTTTCTTGATTTTTTCTTTCATTGCTCTTTCCAAAACAGGAGCCTTACTCACCTAAGATGTAGCCCTCCACCTTTTGGCACATCTATCACCCTTAGTGTGGCTCTCCTTGTTGATTTTTTCTTTTTGTTTTTTCACTATTTCCTCACTTAGACCAATGGAATTTTCCCCTTTTCTACTCTTTTAATTTTTTCTTGTACCCGATTCCTCTTTTACATCTTCCCTATTTATTTATCAGATTCAAGCCTTTTGGAAAATTGGCCTATCCTTTTGAATTTCAGTTCCTCCACGGACTTTAGAGTGCCAAACTTTGAATTTTGATCAGCCATCTCGTGCGTGTGTGTGACTCTTGGTCCTTTGTTTTTAGAAAATTGATTCATTGTCTTTTTTTTTAGGTCAAAAATTGAGGGGGCAGCCGCAGGGTATATACCCCTTAGCCGTACGACTAGCTAGCCTGCGGCTGGCTCTCTCAAGGCCTGTAAATAGAGGCCATTCCCTCATTTCTCTTCACTTCACTTTGCAGTTTCTCTCTCTAGCATATATTTTTTGAGTTTTTCAAAATTTTTTAGCGAGTGTTCGTGAGGATCATTAGGGATGGCTTTTTCAAGGCTTTTGGCGGTGTTTGTTTTTATGATGATAGGGGGCCCAGTCGAGGGCGATGAGGCACCGAAGCACCTTCCGGGGGACCGGGTTGGAGGCTATTATCACTACTGCTGATGGGCGTCTCATATGTGTGCATCATCATGATGATTAGGAGGGGTGGTATGGAAGGGGCCACTGGGGGCGGGCGGGGCATTGCAGCGAGCGATGTACTGTGATGTGCCATTGATCTTGCCAGGAGAGGGACGGGAGTGGCTACTGTGAACATCCCAATCCACAACTCTCGTGTGAATACTGTTTTTTTATAAAAACAGGCATTTGGCATTTAGTCCTGAGTCAACATGCATATAGAAGACTGATAGGAAATACTCCAAGTTCGGATCCATCAAGAGTCTAATGCGACCAATGTTGCCACTTCACTTACTTGGAGTGCCAACCGCAGCCCTCTAACCGCATGGCTGCCTGCCAGTCGTACGACTGGTACTTAGCTGCAAGCCCCAGCCGTAAGCCCCAGCCGCACGCCCCAGCCGTACGGTCCCCCCAACCGTACGGCTACCCCTGCAGCTGACCTCTTTTGGAGCATTTTTGGAGGAAATTTCTCTATAGATAGGACCCTTGAGCTTTCATTTGGGATCATCAACACTCAATAGAGTTTTTGAAGAGAATAAACTCTATAAAGATTATTAGAGAGTCTTGTTAGAGAGAGGGAAAGCTTTTAGAGAGAGAGAGAAAGTGAGTAAGAGAGAAAGCTCTAGAGAAAGAAGGAAGCAAGCAAGGAAATCAAGGCAAGGTTCTTCTTTCTTCTTCAAAGCGCATCAGGTACATCTTTCTACAACCTTTCTGAATTTCAATACTGTATTTAAATACAGTTTTAATACAGAAAATTAGATAACTTGCAAAGAAGTCCACTACTTTCAGAATAATTCCTTTCTAAATTTTACAAGAAATTTAAAATCCATTTTGACATGCTTTCAAAACAAAACAAAAATATAAAAACAGTTTCCAAACAAATGGAACTACGAGACTCTGATTTCATTGTACGAATGAATACGTAGGCGCTTGCAAAGCTCGAGTCTGATTTCAAAATAATGTTTTAAACTGAATTTACCTGGAAGGGACTATTCTGAAAACAATTCAAACTATTTGCAAGATATCTAAAATAGGAATTAAATACATGATCCATTGAGAGACCGAAAGGGCGAATTGGGTGCCTAACACCTTCCCAATTCGTAATGTAGTTCCCGAACCCTAGCGAAGCATATTTTAAACTCTGGTTTCAAATGTATGAAAGATAGTTCGTTTTCGAATTATCCTTCGTACAATCTTTTGTTTGTTTTCTTGTAAAACAAACTGGCGACTCTGAAAACATGTTTTCCTTCAAAACAAAGAAAACCGAGAACGAGGATTTCTTAAGAGGCATGGGGTCCGGATTCTCACAGTGGCGACTCTGCTGGGGACGTCGAGAACTAAGCTCTAATATAATGGATCATATATTTAATTCCTGTTATCTATTAGATATAGGTCTTGCAAGCTTTAGTTTTAGGATAACATAGAAGCAGTATAGGTGGATACCCTGATGCCTTTATTTACTAATTGTGTGAGGAAAATCTTTTTCATAATTAAAATTATGTAAAATACCATAACAAACCCTAAAGCATTGATTAATAATGAACCGCCATATTGTTATTTCGCACGCACGCACGTCTTATCATGCATTTTCGTGAGTGTGAATTTACCCTATCAACCTCAGGACCAGAGTCGTGACTAGGCCGTGGACTTGCGAGTCTGCACTAGCCAAAAGCGCCTGGGACCACTCTTCTTAGCCAAGTACTTACCGAGATATATAAAGTGACGAGAACACTCACGAACCCGGGATGTATATCAAAAGGTCCTTACACGTACCTGCGCTCTTGAGGTATATCGTAAGACCTGCCAAATAGGAGGGAGCCTTAAAAATTACCCTATTCAACCACGCTTGCATATAGGGGAGTCAGCTTAAAACACAAAGATTTTTCTGCATTGTTTTAATGACCAACAGTCGTGAGAATCTAGCGAGCAAAGGCCCTGTCATTTATACCATCACGATTCCGACAGGTACGGTCAGAGGTTGTCCAATCTTCGCCGTAAAAAATTCACGGAGATTGAAAATTTTTGTAATTTTCCTAGCGCTAATTCCATGAATAAAGAAACTCATGAGGAGAGAATTTCCCGCATTTTTAAATGATTTTCCTAAAAACTCTTTTCGAAAATGATTTTCAAAACTATAGACAGTCAGGGAACCCAAGGAATTTTTGTTCCTACCCTACCTCTATACGGGGATCTTAAGTTGTCATTGTTGGTTTGTTTTCGATCTCACCTAAAGAAAACTTTTTGTGTGGTTAGCGTCGTCCCGATCGATGTATTTCTGGATAAGGTCTGGCAATTTCTAAATGATATATTACTTTTATTTTTTGAGAAATGTGCGCGATCGAATTTGTCCTTTTCTCTCGCATTAGATATTCATTCCATCTTGGCCTCTGCGTGGGCTGGAAGAGATAGTACCAAGCGACTTGTCAGACTAGACTCCTCTGAAAACATGGATCACAACACAACGAACAGGAATGTGAACAACTAATTCAATAATGCAGTGGATCCGCCACCCGGTCCTTTTTACCCGAACTAGGGGGTACCTCAGAATAATACTATGGGGGGTCAACTGCTACATCACACTCCGCCTCTGAATACTGACGCAAATCTAGCCAACTCGAGTGAAAATGGAAATGTTCCGTTACCTAACCCCGAGGATATGTACCAAATGCTGATGAATCTGAGTCAAAGCATGGCCATGCTCTTAACTAACAATCAAAATACTCATGCCAAACTAGACGAGTTGGCCAAGGAACGTATGACAGAACTGGCAAGAGAAGCCCCGATTATTCCACCACCACCACCACTCTCAGTTCACACTGAAGTACCACCTCCATTTGAACAGTTAAACCAACCAAAGGCTATCCTTGATCCGGTCAGCAATTGGTTACAACAAGACCCAATCGATCAAGCTCCTCCGCCGATACAACCAATCCATGAACCTTATCAGGATCCGTATTATGAACCAGTAAGAAGGCCAATAAGTATTCAAGGGGAAGGTCCATCACCGATGAAAACCTATCGAGGAGATAAAGATCTGTCTGAGCTCAAGGAACAATTTCGGGCTCTTACTCAAAAGGTGGGCGAGAGTTCGAATGACTTAACTCAAATGCAAAGCTACAACTTGTACCCTGAAGTTCGTTACCCAATGGGCTTCAAAATGCCTTCCATCTCGAAATTCACGGGGACTACGCCACCGGAACTTCATTTGAAATCCTACGTCAGATCAATGAGGATTTACGATATTGGTGAGGCTGAATTGGCCAATTCCTTTCATCTCACTCTTGCGGGACTAGCCCAAAGTTGATTTTTGAATCTTAAGAAACACCGAGTCAGATCATGGTCCGCTATCGTTCAAGAGTTTATGTCGTAATATATAACTAATGAAGAGCTCATGGTTACGAGAAAACACCTGGAAATGGCCAAGCAAAAGGAAGGCGAGAGCATTAGTGAGTTTGTTACAAGATGGAGAGAATTAACGGCCCAAATAGTGGAACGTCTCGATGAGGAAGAACAAATGGGAATGATTGTTAAGAATTTAAAGCCAGAAATTCGAGCTCAGATGGGACACCAATTCTTTGAGATTGAAGAAGAGTTAGCCAGGCAAGCTGAAACCAAGAAGTCTGCGTCACAATACAAGAAGACTTCTACTTAAACCATCAATCAAGTCACCTCTTACGGGTCTTATGGTAGGGGTTATACCAACAATGCCTATGATCGGAATCCTACGAAGAATTTCGTGAATTATTCTGCACTTGGGTACCATAACAACAACAATAATCCCAGAACATTCGACCCGAATCTATCTCGAGATAGATACTTTTCACAGTTACCAGGACCTTTGGGAAAGGTATTCGAACAATTGAAAGAAGCTGGGATAATATATCCCATGAACCCAAGACCATTAGCATAATAAATACCGCCCCACTGAAATATGAATGAGCACTGTGAACACCATCAGGGGTTCAGACACACTACTGATAGTTGCATGGCTCTGCGACATGCTATTCAAAACTTAATCGATAGCAAAAGAATACCTGATCCGTCAGCCCCAAATGTCGCAAGGAATCCTCTTCCCAATCACCAAATTAATGCCCTTGAGGATGATGTAGACTTGCCAGATCTTGTATCTTTGATTAAACCTGTCCTGGATATGGGAAACGTTGAAGTGTTAAAATTTGGCTATCCAAAGCCTTTATCTGCTGTTATCAAACATGACCCTGGAAAGTCCCAGAAAATTGTCGAGGAAACCAAAGATGAAACATTATTGGGATTATGCGTTGATGAAACTTCTACCCTGCGATCACAATAAATGGTTAATCCGAAAGTTATGGGATGGATGGAACAGATGCAGCTTATACCAGGACTTGGGCTCGGAAAGCAAAACCAAGGAATCGCTTAATTTCCTCAATTCAAAGACAACCCGAGATGACAGGGACTCGGGTATAGTCGTGGAAAAGCAATAAGAAAGAGTATTTACCAAAGCAAGTGCACATCATAAGTAAATATGATCGCCTTCGACTGGAACAAAGTCGCTCAAGATGAAAAGAAGGTGCCTACAAGCTCTATTGAATCACCTGAAGAAACAATTGATCTTGTAGCAACATGGGTCCAACAATTGACTCGCTCTGGAAGAGTCTACCAACCACCAAGTACTAAGCAACCTACTGTTACTACTCCTTCCAAAGAACCGATAAAAGATCCGAAAGAAGGGCATGTTGTGGAACAAGTGAAGAAAACACAAGCCCAAATCTCAATCTGGGGACTCTTGGTGGCATCTAAGCCACACTGTATGGCATTGATGAAAATGCTAGATGCATCAGTTGATCCTTTCGAAGCCACCCCGAACGAATTAACAGCAATGATCGCTTCAATGGGGGTACAAAAACAAATGCTCGAGTTCTCCGATGAAGATCTGTCACCACTTGGCCGGGATCATAATCAAGCCTTACATATTACCATTATGGCCTATGGAATGTCTATACCGTATGTTCTCGTGGATAATGGTTCTACGATTAATGTATGCCCATTGAAAACTGCGGTCCGTTTGGGTATCGATTTGACCACACTAGAAGAATAACTGGTCACGGTTCGAGCATATGACAATACTAAGCGAGAAGTATTGGGTTCTATCATGCTGGATATGAAAATGGGACCGGCTACATTTACGACCGAGTTTCAAGTCATCGATATTTCATCGAGTTTCAATTTGTTATTGGGTTGGGTTTGGTTGCATGAAGTTGGTGCACTCCCCTCTTCCCTTTATCAAAAGATAAAAATACCTTTCAACGAGGATATCATTATCATTAAGGGAGATCCCGAAAGAACAATAGTGCCCAAAAACTCGCCTGTATTGGGAATTGGTAGCCAAGACGTCCAACTCGGGGGATTTTCATATGAACCAAAATTACAAGCTCTTACCACCCAGAATGTGCAATATCTGCCTCCCGATGATATGTCAACAATGAACACGCAAGTGGTACAAATAATGAGGAAGATGAAATTCTTACCAGAGATTGGTTTTAAAAAATATAAGGCCGGAATTGCACAGATGATCGAGCCATACCAACAACCGAGTCCTTTTGCTGGGTTAGGATACATGGGAGATGATAGCCGCATAAAAAGCACCATATTCACCAATAGCTCGTTAAATGGATGATTTGTGAAAGAGGGTGAAGACTTCCCTTATTGCGGATTTCAAAAACCTTGGGTTAATAAAGAAGGAAAAAGGCAACTGGGGTTAGAAATCTTCTTCGGGGAAGATTTGTATAAGTAAGGGTTTTACTCACACTTTCTCGTCTCAGTTAAAGATCACCCAATCGCCTGTCGAGCTGTTAGAAGAAGAAGACATGCTGGAAAATATGTTCAAGGTAATGGCACTTGAAGAGGATTACCTCGGGGATCCTGTACACCTCATATGCCCCATTGAAGAAAAGAAAAGGTACAAAAAGAAAGAAAAGAATATTGATATAAATGTACAAGAGTTAGAATGTATGTTATCTGTACCAAACGATATTTCTATCAATAAAATTGTCAATGTTTACCCTTACTTTGATTCTTATGATGTGGAAGTGATGAATGAGAATTTGAATGATGAACAAATAATACAACCCATTGAAGGGGACATTGTCACAATAAATTTAGGTACCAGTGATGATAAAAAGGAAATAAAAATTGGGGCAGAATTAAGTAACGATGAAAAGACAGAATTAAAAAATTTGTTGAAAGAATTCGTCAATGTTTTTGCTTGGTCATACGCTGACATGCCGGGTTTAGATACCAACATTGTGATGCATGAAGTGCACACAAAACCCGAATGTAAACCCGTCAAGCAAAAGTTAAGAAAATTAATACCTGAGTGGTCCCTCAAGGTAAAGGAAGAAGTAACGAAACAATTGGATTCGGGTTCTTACGGGTCGTTGAATACCCTACGTGGCTGGCCAACATAGTGCCTGTACCAAAACCCAACGAAAAAGTGAGGGTTTGTGTTGGTTATCGCAATCTGAACGCCGCCTATCCAAAAGATAATTTTCCACTGCCAAATATCAACCTCATTGTCGACAACACTGCAAATCATGCTCTAAAATCGTTCGTCGACGAATTTGCCGGGTATAATCAGATCAAAATGCACCCTGATCATCAAGAAAAGATAGCCTTTATCACACCATGGGGAACTTACTGCTACACCGTCATGCCGTTTGGGTTGAAAAATGCTGGGGAAACATATCAACGAGCAGCAATTACTTTGTTCCATGATATGATCCATAAGGAAGTAGAAGTGTACGTCGACGACATGATCATCAAATCCTTAGACCGAGAAAGCCATGTCGCAACTCTTCGGATCTTCTTTGAATGACTTATTCGTTTTCAGATGCGGTTGAATCCTCAAAAATGCGTATTCGGGGTCACTAAAGGGAAAATGCTGGGATACATAGTCAGTAAAAAGGGAATCAAAGTGATCCAGCAAAAATCAAAGCTATTCAAGAAATGCCAATTCCTAAAACTGAAAAGGAAATTTGGGGTTTCCTCAGGAGATTACAGTTTATAAGCAGATTCATTTCGCAACTAACTCAAACAGGCGAGCCAATTTTCAAACTACTTCAAAAGAACTCAGATGGGCAATGGAACGAGCAATGCCAAGAAGTATTTGATAAGATTAAACAATACTTGTCCAGCCCACCAGTCTTAGCACATCCCCAAGTGGGCATTCCGTTGATATTATACATGTCAATCAACAACTCGTCGGTAGGGGCAATGTTAGCACAACATTTGCTGAAAACAAGAACTAAGCAAGCAATATATTATCTAAGCAAAAAGCTTTCTCCAGGAGAACGAAATTACACGGCCTTAGAGAAATCATGCGCTTCATTGGTTTGGGCCACCCAAAAGTTACGACATTACATGTTGGCTTTTTCTGTAATCTTAATCTCTCGCATGGATCCCTTGCGATACTTGTTCGAGAAGCCGGTATTAACTAACATGTTTTTGCTCTCAGAGTTCAATACTTGCTCTCAGAGTTCGCATGGATCCCTTGCGATACTTTGAAGGTATCACGGAGATTACGGAAGATGACGAATGGAAAATGTACTTTGATGATTCCTGCAATCGAAATGGAAACGGAATTGGGATTCTATTGATTTCACCGGATCAGACCCATGCCCCCATGTCTTTTCGCTTGGAATTTCCATGTAGTAACAATATCGCAGAATACAAAGCCTGTATAGTCGGGTTAGAAATTGCTCTACAGAAAGGGGTTCACAAGATCCAAGTGTTTGGAAACTCTGCCCTCATTATTCATCAGATTTTGAAAAAGTGGAAGATCAAAGAGGAAAAACTTAAACCATTTTTGGCCCAACTCGAAGAAACTTCTGAGAAATTTGATTGTATTGAATTCTTCTATATCCCAAGAACACATAACAACTTCGCTGATGCATTGGCTACTCTAGCCTCGATGATTGAAATTCTGGGGGAGAAAGAAGAAATCCATATCCAAATTCAGAAACGGACAAATCCGGTATTTTGTCTATTACTAGATGTTGAAAGTGGAAACGTGGCTGAACCAAATGTTTGGTATTATGATATCTGGCAACTACTCAAGCACAATGAATACGCACCAAATACGGACAAAGCCACTCGAGTTGCACTTCGCCGACTTGCATCACGATTCATCATTTGTGCAGGAAAATTATACCGAAGAAATGACGATGGTATACATCTTCAGTGCCTTGACGAGGAAAAGTCTTGAGCAATGATAGAACAAATCCATAGTGGAAAGTGTGGCCCACACATGAGCGATCATACATTGGCACATAAGATAGTCCGTCAAGGGTATTATTGGCTGACAATACAAAAAGATTACTTTGAATACGTCAAAGGTTGTCACCAATGCCAAATATACGCCAAAGCACAGAAGCTCCCACCAAAAGAATTGTATCCTATGACATCTCCCTGGCCATTTTCCATCTAGGGCATTGACATAATTGGTAAGATCTCACCAAAAGGAAGCAATGGGCACTAATACATTCTAGTTGCTATTGATTACTTCACCAAATGGGTTGAAGCCGAATCCTACAAAGATTTAAATGCTAAGAAGGTAGCTCGATTTATCCGACACAAGAATTTAAAGAACATTATTAGCAAGATGGTGAAATCCGGCAGAGATTGGCCCGAAAAACTTCCATATGCACTCTGGGGTATCGTACCACTGAAAGAGTTTCTACGGGATCAACGCCTTCCTCCCTCACCTATGGAATGGAAGCAGTTTTACCAGTGGAAATGGAAATACCCTCTTTAAGGGTTATCTTGGAAAGTTGAGTCACTGAAAGTGATTGGATAATGGCACGATACGAGGAGTTGGCAATGATCGATGAAAAATGGTTGAAGGCTTCATATCAACATCAAGGGTACCAAAAGCGTGTCGCAAAAGCCTTTAATAAGAAAATTCAAGCTAGAGGCATCATAGTTGGAGATTTGGTACTCAAAGAAATCCGTGAACAGGCTCGAGACCCACGAGGAAAATTCTCGCCAAAATGGATAGGCCCTTACATTGTCACTAAGATACTATCCGGGGGTGCCATTCTCCTTACTGATATTGATGGCCAAGATTGAACTCGCCAGTCAACCTTGATCGATTGAAGAATTATTATCAGTAAAGTTGTACACATGAACTATGAAGACTTGAGCCCCAAAAAAAAAAGATTAAGGGAAACGTAGGTAACCTGAGTTAAAATTTCAGGCCCAGTCTATTCCTTATAATAACATTTATTTCGTTTGGAGGCAAAAGGGCCGAAAGAGACTTTACATATATAACCGAAGTTTTTTTCATACAAGACAAATAAAAAATAACTTAACATACTGATATCCTTTCCTACATCATTTCACCTACATGTCTACTATCTAAACCCAAAACGCTTTCAAGAAGAAGCCATCCATAAAACCTAACCATCAACCTATCAATCAGTCGTAGCATACAAGATCCTCTCTCGCTCTAAGGCATGGTATGAAGCAAGAACCGTCTCATCCGTCACTCGTGTATCCACAAACCGAAACCATCTCATCATCATCGGCTCATGCTCAACTATCTGACGAACACGACGCCAAATGTGCAACACGACATCAGAACGAGTCGCCTGGATAATACTAACCTCTGCCCCATGAAATCGTCAGGTATAGCGGGTGGACCACAAACCTCGTAAAGTAGTCTCCAACCAATGGGTAATGGGAAGAACCATTGAAGAGAAATCTCTCAATGGAAGGGGCACACTCAAGGGGATGCCAAACTGTCTCGTCAACCGTCTAGGTATATAAAAAGATGACTCTCAATCCACGAAACCGAAGGTAGTTCTGTCCACCCATGCTCATAATCATCGTCCTCATACGCCACCAGGGAATCTCCCAACGAATCGAAGAGGAAGACTCAGAAAAACGAACGGCCCAATCAAATGATGACAAGCGATGAATCAAAGCATAATCACGACAAAGAAAGAAATCCTGAGAATCCCAGGGAAGACGGGGCTCCAGATATCGGAATCTCTCAGTCACCCACATGTATAGCAGATGAGGACTACCTCGAAAATACTCAACCCAAGACTGGACTAAGGCATCCAAACCATTTAGTGTCTCCGCCAACAAAATGGGAGTCACTAAATGACCACTTCTAGCCTCAGCTACGACCCGGATAATCAGGGGGTCTATGAGAATAGCATCTCCAGTAACCAAGAGCATCTGAGCAAAAGCAAAAATCAGACAAGCAGAAGTTCGACCTAAATAGTAAGCCGAATCATCACCATGATGAATGAAAAAATCCACCAGGCGACGCAGATGAAGCCGCCCGTCTACTATCATAGCCGACACTCACTTTCCCTCAAACCTAGTAACTTGGCAAACATAACTCGAGGGCTCCTCACATCTCGCAGGGACGCCAATGGCCATGAAACATCCTGGCGCATCAGTAATGTGAACTCCTCAATCGTCGGGCATAGCTCATCCAACCCGATGCAAAAACAGTGATCCTCTGAATCCCAAAACTCAACAAGACCTAGGAGGAAAGACCAGTTGATCTCATAAGAACACCAACGATAAAGATGGCTCAGGTCGCCCCAGTTAAGGCCACAATCAGCCTCAGCTAAAGACACAAAATCGGATAAAAGGGAAAAAACTGTACTGGTGCGAAAGGTAGACATCATGACAGAGAAACAAGAAGTATTTTAGGCTAGAAAGATATAATGGATATTGAAAACAATAATGAAAAAAGGACAAATTCGCGCTCTATTTATAGCAAAAAGGTACAGGCCAACCGCACGGTTGGTTACCAACCGTATGACTGCCTGGCAACCGTGTGGTTGGCTCACAACCGTACGGCTACCCCCTGTGGGTAGGACCTGCAGTTGGCTCCTCCCATCCGTCAAATTTTTTTATTTTTTCTAAACTTTCTTCATAATACATCAAGATACGAATGTTGCCAGACTTTATTAAGGAAGAACGATCCATCATTGCTTGCATGTAGATTTGATAATTACTTGCCAACATATACTTAACCATTTTTCTCAATCTAATTTATAACAATATTGCCAAATATTATACTTAACCATTTTTTTTCACAAATTCGTAGTAATTTTGCTAACACACGTAGTTAACTATTTTTCTCAAATCAAGTTCGTAATAATTTCGCCAAAATATGTTAAGTAACCATTTTTTCCAAACCACGTTCGCAATAATTTTATAACGTTCTTCAAAACACATCACATCACACACAAACATATGTTCTTCAAAAACATAAATACTTCATTCATTAATAATTAAAACCAGCCGCACTAATTTATAACTTAAAACAACCTTCTTGTTCATAAAAACAAATAGATCTAAATTAACCGCTAAATTAAGAAGTTTTTATCCAAAATCCAACATTAAAAAACCATCATAAAACCATTAAAACTAAACCATCATCTCTAACGCTGCGGGGAAGGGGGAGGAACCATCGGACGCCGCCGATCTGGACCGCGAGCGCGAGGGATGGTAAGTAGCCATCACGTCTCCCACCAAATGCCGGCTGTACTTCCCCATGTACTCCGTCGGGAAGGGCGCCGCAAATGTCAACAACCCGTAGGTGTTGAAATAGCTCCTCAGCAACTCAGCCACCTCCCGAAGCCGGAATAAACCCATCTGTCAAAAAACAGTCATGTAATTCATCATTATTTATAAACACTACATATATATCACACTTTAAACACTTCTAAAATAACAATCATACCTCCTCGTCCAAGACATGTGCCAATGCATCCATCTGCTCGTCATCCACAGGCACGTCAGGAATCCGATATTACTTCAGCCGGCCGAAATTCATATAAGGAATCTCTCTTGGATACTCGAGGATCGAATAAGATGTCGACGCACCGCCAACCTGTGACGGACCAGCCTCAGCTCCACCAATCCTTCCACCCGCCAGGGGGACATCCTCCTCAGACTCATCCATCCTCTCTGACTCCGAGGCCACCTCTTTCCCCTTTCCTTTATCACCTCCTTTAACTGCCGGAGCTTGACCTATACCCACATCCACCCCCAATCCAGACGCCAACTCTCCTATTTCTCTGAACACAATGCCACGAGCAGCACCCGACGAAGGAGTAGATAATGAGTAGGGCCTTAAACCAACGGACCCGGCTCTAGGAGACCCAACAAGAGTAGGCAGCAACGGCGAGAAAGAGACATGCTGAGCCCAATCCATGTCCCCCGATCCATATATGGGCGATGAGCCCGATACAGACTAGCGACCCAAGACCCCCGTCCCTCTGGCGTCCGTAATAACTCCACCACCTGCACTATCGCCTCCGAAGACATCTAAGGCATCCTCCCTGACATGGCTGGTGGGATAGGTAGCCTCGATACTGGACTCTTCCCCCCTCTCGAACTCCTGCCTCCTCTCACCCCTCTCCCTCGCCCAGGCTACACAACTGGTGTAGATCCTCCCTCAGCTACTCTGGGCCCTGTAGGTGCGACCCCACCATTCCTATTCCCCAATGGCACCTCATCCGATGCCTCTTCATCCTCCCCCTCTGTTGGCTGCGGCTCTACCTCTCTTTCCCCATTCGGATCCTCATCGTCCGAATTCGCAATGCCCTTCGCTAGGATATGTATAGCTGCATCGGGATGAACAGCGGATCCCCTCTAATCATCACATACCTAGCATAAAATACTCGTCCGCACACCCCCTTCATCTCCCTCATCAAGTACCAATGCGCAAACAACTCATAATCTCCCTCAACCAAAAAACCCTCACATGGGACTCCAACCATAAAAGCCACTCGCTCCTCTACAGACAGCAACCCCGGCCGTCTCATCGCAGCTAGAGGCCATGCATGCACCATCGCCCCCAATGCCAAGGTATGCTACCGGATCACCCGCTCTCCCAAGTAAAAAGCAACCCCATACTCATGCGCAAATAACCGTCTCGAGCGCGCCGCCGCCAACGCGTCCGCATACCCCCACTACTGTGCAATGAGCGCGGGCCATGGGCTCTACTGTACCTGTTATGTAATAATACAATAAGTTAAATTTTTTACAAATGTCACTAAACTTAATTTAATTTGATCGTACATCATACCTGCTCAAACTGAAGCCCAGACACGTCACCCGCGCTCAGATCCAGCGTCAAATACCGGTATACTTTAACAATGTTCCCACTATACAACCACCAGAATAGCGGGAACTCATCAGCATGAGTAGGGTGCAACTGGATCTGCCCTATACCCTGCTGGGTATGAGCTATAAACCACATATGTCATAAACCATCACATTTTTATTAAAATCACATATTTTTAGTCATACAGATAAATTGCGGATGATTTAATAAATTACCTCCCAAAGTGTGACCAGCCCACGATGATTGAGCTCCATATGTCGGCATACCAAATCCATCGACTTATACAGCACAACTAGCACGTATCCTCCCCATGCAAACGTATACAGCTGGTCAAAATACCTCAGATACGGCAACCACTATAGCCGTAAGTTGTCTCCGTCGCATACATAGAAGAAGTCATGCAACACCAATAATAGAAAGCACCGAGACAACTGCTGAACCTCCTAGCATGTCATCGGCCTATCCCCAAACCTCTCGCTCTCAGCCTCGATATGATAAACCATCGCCGTGTGGAGTATCCCATCTGCTACGATCCGACTCGGCATCCACCCTAACGCCGCTCCCATCCTATTTGAACTGACCCGTACCCGCGAGTTGGGTGCTAGCGCCCTTCCACCGAACGGCAACCAAGTTAAAATGAACACATCCTCCGAGGTCAACGTCATCTCTCCCCAACCCCAGTGGAAAGTGTGAGTCGTATCCCAGTATCTCTCTCCTAACACCATCAACAAGCTCACCGAACGCTGGAACTCCCTACCCGGCAACACCTCTATAAATCGTCCAAACAGGGTTGCACTTAGATAAGCCCTCACCAACGGGGGTAGCTGGTCTCGTAGCTCAGGCGCCGCACAAGTAATACCACGGTAATGACCAATCCTCTGTTATATTAATAATTTCAAATAAGTTATATGGTCCATTCTCTAACAATTTTTTAAAATAACACCGCTTAATATTTATTTTCAAAAATTCACTATGTTACGTATATCTACCATGGCAAGTAATTATTAAATCTATCAAATTTCATGCATATCATGTCATTGCATTTTTTTAAAAATATCACTTAAATTAAATACTAAAAATCAAAGCATACCTGAGTCCGGCGACGAATCTCGTGTGCCGCAGGCTCCATCAACAGCCACTCCCGCCCCTCTCCTGGTGAGATCAATGGCACGTCATAGTGCATCGCTCGCTGCAATGCCCCGTCTGCCCCCAGTGGCCCCTCCCATGCCACACCGTCCCAGTCGTCATGATGTGGTGCACAGAACAGACGCCCATCTACAGTTGTAGTAATCACCTCCAACTCATCTCCCGGAAAATGGTCTGGCGCCTCCCCACCCTCCGGTGGACCCCCCATCATCATAAACATAAATATTGATAAAAGCCTCGCAAATGCCATCACTCACACTATTAGAGAACACTCGCTAAAAATTTTTAAAAATCAAAGAATATATGCTAGAGAGAAACAACAAGCGGAAGTGGAGAGAAGGATCAAAATTGGCCTCTATTTACACGAATCTGGAGCCAACCGCAGGCTAGCTAGCCGTACGGCTGGCCCCCAACCGTGCGGTTGGCTGCCAACCGTACGGCTAGGGGGTATATACCCTGCGACGACCCCCTTAATTTTTACCAAATTTGACCCCAAAAAAAAAAGGGATAAGGAATGACAGACTATGAATCAACTTCTCTTGAAACAAAGAGGACCAAGACTCACACACACAAACGAGATGACTGATCAAAATCCAAAGTTTGGCACTCTAAAGTCTGTGGAGGAACTAAATTTCAAATGGATGGATCAATTTTCTAAAAGGCTCGAATATTTACCCCACGAAGGGAAATAACCTTTACCGCACATTCCCCATGATGAGAATGACTTTGTCCACACATTCCCTATGATGGGAATCTTTTTTCACATTTCCCAAAGATGGAAATTTCTTCTTCTAGCACAAGTCCCCACGAAAGGAATTATCAAAAGACAAGAATCATTTTTCAAGTCTCCCCAAAAGATAGGGAATCTTCTTTGAAACACTTTCCTCACAAGATCCTATAAAATGTCAAAACTCCATGCACGAATTATTATCCAGTGTGCCGAGGGTAGAAATGCGCCACTGAGGGTAGACGGAAGAAAAGACCGATGTATCGTGTTGCCTAGACGAGAGGAAAGGGGGGGTTGTAGATTACATCGCCTAAGACACAGCGAAAGTCATGTGCCCGATGGGTATATTTTGATTCTAGTATCAATACATTAAGATTCACACAAGAGCCGTGAATCGTTGTCTTCTTATCGTCCCAGAATTCTTGGTTTGTACGACTTTGTATGACTGTATGGACTTGGTTTGTCGTCATATGGAGCTCAACCATCTTGGGCTTGTTACACTTTGGGAGGTAATTTTAGTTACATTATATTCGCAATTTTTCTTTATGAAGAAAATATGTGTTTTTAATATAAATATGATGGTTTGTGACAAATGTGGTTTATATCTCATACCCAGCAGGGTATAGGGCAGATTTGATTGCACCCTACTAATGCTGATGAGTTTCCCTTATTCTGGAGATTCTATAGTGGGAACATTGTTGAAGTATACCGGTATTTGATACCGAATTTAAGTGCGGGTGACGTGTCCGGGCTCCAGCTTGAGCAAGTATGAGAAAAAAATGTATGATCAAATTAAATTAATTTTAGTGACATTTGCAAAAAGTTAACTTATTGTATTTTTGTATAACAGGTATAGTGGAGCCCATGGCCCGCGTTAGTTACCCATCAGTGGGGGTATGTGGCGCGCTCTAGACCGCTTTTCTCACACGAGTATGGAGTAGCATTTTATTTGGGGGAGCGGGTGGGTCGATAGCATACCCCAGGGTTAGGAGTGAGAGTCTCAGATTGGCCTCTGGAGGCAATGAGGCGGTCGGGTGTGTTATCGATGGAGGAGGGGGCGGTGTTTTCTGCGGGGATCCCGTTTGAGGGTTTGTTATTGGAGGGGGACTATGAGACTTTTGCTCATCGATATTTGACGAGGGAGATGAAGTACGGGGGCCGGTGTTCCATGCGAGGTATGCGGCCAGAGATTGATTAAAAATTTACTTTGCTAGGGTTCGGGAACTATGTTACGAATTGGAAAAGTGTTAGGCACCTAACTCACCCTTTCGGTCTCTTAATGGATCATGTGTTTATTTTCTATTTTAGACATCTTGCAAGTAGTTTGAATAGTTTTCAAAATAGTCCTTTCAGGATAAGTTTAGTTTAAAATTGTATTTTGAAATCAGACTCGAGCTTTGCGAGTGCCTACGTATTCATTCATAGAATGAAATCAGAGTCTCGTAGTTCTATATGTTTGAAACTGTTTTTGTATTTTTGTTTTATTTTGAAAACGTGTCAAAACAGATTTTATTTTTCTTGTAAAATTTAGAAAGGACTTGTTTTGAAAGCAATGGACTTCTTTGCAAGTTATCTAACTTTCTGTATTAAAACTCGTATTCAAATGCAGTATTGAAATTCAGGAGAGTTGTAGAGAAATGTACTTGATGCGCTTGAAGAAGGACAAGGATCGCTTCTTCGCTCCTTTCTCTCTCTAGAAATTCTCTCTCTAAAACTCTCTCTCTAGAAATTATTTATCTAAAACTTTCTCTCTCTAAGACTTTCTCTCTCTCTAGAAATTCTCTAAAAAAAACTCTAATAGTCTTGAAAAAGCTTCTCCTTTCTAAAAACTCTATTGAGTGTTGATGATCCCAAATAAGAGCCCACGGATCCTATTTATAGAGAAATTTCTACCAAAATGCTCTAAAAGAGGCCAGCCGCAGGGGGTAGCCATAGGGGGTGCAGCTGGGACCTGCGGTTGGGGCGTGTTGTTGGGGCGTGCGATTGGGAGGCTGCGGTTGGTAGCCCAGCCGTACGGCTGGCAGGTAGCCATAGGGTTGGGGTACTGCGGTTGGGTCCCAGCCGTACGACCCCGTTTGGACGAGTTATAGAGGTGTTTCCAAGTGGAGAGTTTCAGCGTTTGGTGAGTTTGTTGACTATGTTGGGGGAGAGATGGTGGGATACGATGCACACTTTTCACTGGGGTTGGGGAGAGATGACGTTGACTCCAGAGGATGTGTTCGTTTTGACCGGGTTGCCTCTTGGTAGAGAGGCGTTGGCACCCAATTTACGGGTGCAGATCACTCTAGATTGTATGGGAGCGGCCTTAGGATGGAGACCAAGTCGGATAGTGGAGGATGGGATTTGCCACACAGCGATGGTTCAACACATCGAGGCCGAGAGTGAGAGGTTTGGAAACGGGCCAATGACACGTCAGGAGGTGCGACAACTGTCACGGTGCTTTTTGTTGTTGGTGTTGCACGACTTCTTTTACGCACGTGATAGAGAAAACCTACGATTATGGTGGTTGCCATATCTGAGGTATTTCGACCAGCTATACATGTTTGCATGGGGCGGGTATGTACTAGCGGTCTTGTACGAGTCGATGGATTTGGTTTGTCGTCATATGGAGCTCAACCATCGCGGGCTTGTCACTCTTTGGGAGGTAATTTTTGTTAAATTATATCCGCAATTTTTCTTTATGAATAAAATATGTGATTTTACAAATGTGATGGTTTGTAACAGATGTGGTTTATAGCTCATACCCAGCTGGGTATAGGGCAGATTCAGTTGCACCCCTACTCATGCTGATGAGTTCCCCCTATTCTGGCGATTTTATAGTGAGAACGTTGTTGGAGTATACCGGTATTTGACATCGGATTTGAGCGCGAGTGACGTGTCCAGGTTTCAGCTCGAGCAGGTAAAAAAAATGTATGATCAAGTTAAATTAATTTTATTAACGTTTGTAAAAACTTAACTTATTATATTTTTACATAATAGGTAGAGTGGAGCCCATGGCCCGCTTTCGTTACCCAGCAGTGAGGGTATACGGGCTTCGACAGCGGCATGCTTGAGACGGTTGTTTGCGCACGAGTATGGAGTAGGGGTGTTTTTGGTTTCGATCGGGTTAGAAACCAAGGTACCCCAAACCCAAACCAAATATAAAAGTTCGGTTTCGATTCGGTTCGGTTTCGGTTTCTAAATCTTCGAAACCCAAACTCGAACCAAACTTTTGGGTTAGGTTTCGGTTCGGTTTTATTCGGTTTTTACTTATGTTTTTTTTTAAATCAATTTAACATAAAAATATAATACTAATAGTAATGTAATAATGATTTATATTCAAATTAAAGTGATTATTTTTTAGAAACAAGGAGCAACATATAAATACCATATTTTATATTTAATTACAATTTTATTTGTACATTTCTAAGAATGAAACACATTAAATAAAATGATGAATTATTTTTTTATCATGTATGTGATAAAATAATCGTAGCATTATGTAGTTAATTAAATAATAAAGGCACGCGCTAATGACTATTTGTTTAAGATTATCATAATATGCAATTAATAAGAAATATATTCTTAAAAAAATGTCATCTCTTTTGTATTATAGTATAATTAACGTGTGCCCTTAAAGTATATTAACATTTATTTTTTCTTATACATAATTCAGTTCGGTTCGGTTTAGTTCGATTTTAGACTAGCTTACCCTAAACCCAAACCAAACTTTTCGATTTCGGTTCGGTTTTCTTGTTTTCGGTTTTCTTGTTTTACGGATCATTTCGGATCGGTTCGGTTCGTTCGGTCGGTTTTCAGATTGACTTTAATGCCCCTAGTATGGAGTTGCTTTTTATTTGGGAGAGCGGGTGATCAGGCATCATACCCCGGCATTGGGAGCGATGGTGTCTGCATGGCCTCCAGCTGCGATGAGGCAGCCGGGGTTGCTGTCTATGGAGGAGCGAGCGGCTTTTATGGCTGGGGTTCCGTGTGAGGGTTTTTTAGTTGAGAGAGACTATGGGTTGTTCCTGCATCGGTATTTGATGAGGGAGATGAAGGGGGTGCATGGATGAGTATTTTATGCGAGGTATGCGGCGATTGGAGGGGATCCGCTGTTCATTCGAGGATAGCTATACATATCCCAGTGGGTGCCGCATCAGCCTGTGCCTGTGCTGAATAGGCGGGCTAAGGGTATTGCGGATTCGGACAACGAGGATCTGAATAGGGAGAGAGAGATAGAGCCGCAGCCAGTAGAGAAGGAGGATGAGGAGGCATCGGAGGATGTGCCATAGGGGAATGGGAATGGTGGGGTCCCACCTACTGGGCCTGGAGTAGCTGAGGGAGGACCTACAACAAGAGTTGTATCACTCGGACAGGGAGAGGGGTGAGAGGAGGTAAGAGCCCGAGTCGGGGTAGGAGTCCTGTATCGAGGCCGCCCATCCCACCAACCATGTCGGGGAGGACACCTCAGATGTCTGCGGAGGCGATAGTGCAGATGGTGGAGTTGTTACAGATGCCGGAGGGACGGGGGTCTTCGGGACACTGGTCTGTATCGGGCTCATCGCCCATGGTGGATCCCGGAGAAATGGATTGGGCTCAACATGTTTCCTTCTCACCATTGTTGCGTACTCCTGTTGGGTCTCTTGGTGCCGGGTCAGTATGTCTGAGGCCTTATTCATTATCTTCTCCATCGTCAGGCGCTGCACGTGGTATTGTGTTTCAAGAGGTGGGAGAGTTTGTGGCTCGATTGGGGGCGGATACTGGCATAGGTCAGGCTCCGATGGGTGAGGGAGGTGACAAGGGAAAGGGAAGGGAGGTGACAAGGGAGGTGGCCCCAAAATCGGAGAGAATAGAGGAGACTGATGAGGATACCCCCTGGCGGGTGGAGGAGTTAGTGGAGCTGAGGCAGGTCCATCATAGGCTGCCAGTGCGTCGACATCGTATTCGATTCTCGAGTATTCGAGAAAGATTCCTTACATGGATTTCGGCCGGCTAAAGCAATATTGGATTCCTGACGTGCCTGTGGACGATGAGCAGATGGGTGCATTGGCATACATCTTGGACGAGGAGGTATGATAAGTGTAAAAAATATTGTATATTTTGTGGCATTTATGAATAGTGATGGATTTCATGATTCTATTTGACAGATGGGTCTGTTCCGACTTCGGGAGATGGCCGAGTGGCTGAGGAGCTATTTTATCGCCTACGGGTTATTGACCTTCGCGGCTCTTTTCCCGATGGAGTACATGGGGAAGTACAGCCGACGTTTGGCAGGCTACCTACCATCCCTCATGCTCGCGTTCCCGATCAGCGGTGCCGTCACAGTCTGTTCATGGTAGGCAGTAGTCGGGTCAGTCGTCTAGGCTCGCTCCTCCACCTCAGGCCCGCCGTCGTACAGCGTCAGAGTGTCCGGCAGAGGGCATTGGTGAGACAAAAATGAAACACCCGCGAACGATGGATCCTCCTCCTTCTCCGCAGCGTTAGTGATGATGGTTCAGTTTGATGGTCTATGGTGGTTTTAGTGCTGGGGGGTTTTTTTTTTGCTTAAAACTGCTTAAAGAAGTTATTAATGTAGGTGTATTTATTTCGTTTTTATGAACAAGCTGGTTATTTTAAGTTATAAATTATTACGACTAGGTTTTAATTGTTAATTAATGAAGTATTTATTTTGGAAGAAAATATGTTTATGTGTGATGTTACATGTTTTTGAAATAAGAGAATGTGATAAAATAATTGTGAATTTGATTTGTGAAAAAAATAGTTAAGTACGTATGTTGGCAAGTAATTATCAAACCTATATACATGCAATGATGGATGGTTCTTCCTGAATAAAGTCTGGCAATATTCGTATCATGATGTATTGTGAAAAAGTTAAAAAAATAAATTTTTTTGTCAAAAGGGAAGAGCCAACCGCAGGCCCCACCTGCAGGGGGTAGCCGTAGGTTGGGAGCCAACCGCGCAATTGCCAGCCAGCCATACGGTTGGTAACCAGCCCTGCGATTTGCCTGTACCTTCTACTATAAATAGAGCGCGAATTTGTCCTTTTTTTCCTCATTGTGTTCAATACCCATTCTATCTTTCTAGCCTAAAATACTTCTTCTTTCTTTATCATCGTGTCTACCTTTCGCACCAGGGCTGCTTTTACCCTTTTGTCAGACTTTGTATCTTTAGCTGAGGCTGATGCGGCCTCAATTGGGGCAACCCGAGCCACCTTCATCGATGGTGTTCTCATGAGATCAATTGGTCTTTCCTCCTAGGTCTTGTTGAGTTTTAGGATCCAATGGATCACTGTTTTTGCATCGGATTAGATGAGCTATGCCCGACGATTGAAGAGTTCACAGTTTTGATGCGACAGGATGTATCTTGGCCATTGGCGTCCCTGAGAGATGTTAGGAGCCTGCGAGTTATGCTAGCTGAGTTGCTAGGTTTGAGGGAGAGTGACTGCCGATCGATGATAGTAGACGGGCGGCTTCACCTGCGTCATATGGTGGACTTTTTCATTCATCATGGTGATGATCAGGCATATTATTCAAGTCGGACTTTTGCTTGTCTTATTTTTGCTTTTTCTCAGATGGTTTTAATTACTGGAGATGCAATTCTTGTAAACCCTCTGATCATCCAAGTCGTAGCTGAGGCTAGACATGGTCATTTAGTGACTCCTATTTTGTTGGCGGAGACACTAAATGGCTTGGATGCCTTAGTTCAGTGTCAGGTTGAGTGCTTTCGAGGCAGTCCTTATCTGCTATACATGTGGGTGACTGAGAGATTTCAATTTCTGGAGCCCCGTCTTCCTTGGGATTCTCAGGACTTCTTTCTTCGTCATGATTATGCTTTGATTCATCGTCTGTCATCATTTAATTGGGTCGTCCGTTTTTCTGAGTCTGCCTCTTCGATTCGTTGGGGGATTCCCTGGTGGCGTATGAGGACGATGATCATAAGTATGGGCGGGCAGAACTATGTACGGATCCGCGGATTGAGGGAGACATCTTTCTATATACTCGGGCGGTTGACAAGACATTTTGGCGTCCCCTTGAGTGTGCCCCTTCTATTAAGAGATTTCTCTTCAGTGGCTCTTCCTATCACCCCGAGGTTGGAGACGACTTGACAAGATTTGTGGTCCACCCGCTATACCTAACGGTTTCATGGTGCAGAGGTTGGTATTACCGAGATGACTCGATCTGATGTTGTGTTGCACATTTGGCATCATGTTCGTCAGACAGTTGAGCACAATCCGATGTTGATGAAGTAGTTTCGGTTCGCGAATACTCGAGTGACGGATGACACGGTTTTGGCGTCATACCATGCTTTAGAGCGGGAGAGGATTTTGTATGCTACTACTGACTGATAGTTTGATGCTTGGTGGCTGATGGTTTGGTTCTGAGATACTTAGGATTTTTATATTAGCTTCATGTTGAAAGCATTTTTGGGATGAGTAATAGGTATATTTAATGTTTGTAAGAAAACTTATAGGAGTAGGTAAGAAATGATGTAATGAAATGTTTGGTTATATATAATGAAAACCTCTTTCTTTTCCCTATGCCTTTTGATTGACGAATGAAGTTTATTTTGAATAATAGATCGGGCCTGAATATCTTACTCAGGTTGCCTACGTTTCCCCAAATAATACATTATCGATCACTTTCTTTCACTTTTTCTCATGGGGCTCAGGTCTCCGTAGTTCATGATTTATAATTCACTGATAATATTTTTTCAAACGATCCAAATTAATTGGCGAATTCAACTCTTGCCCATCGACATCGGTTTAGTGTGCGGCACCCCCAGATAGTAATTTCGTGACGATATAAGGTCCTATCCACTTGGGTGCAAATTTTCCTCTCGGATCTTGAGCGAGTTCTCAAATTATTTTAGCACTAGATCTCCCACAATAATCCTCGGTTTCGAATCTTTTGGTTGAATGCCCTCGCAATGCGTTTCTGATACCCCTGATGTTAGTACGAGGCTTTCAACTGTTTTTCGTCAATCATGGCCAATTCCTTATATCGTGCCGTTATCTAATATGTTTCATTAACCTAATTTTTCAAGATAACTCGTAATGAAGGTATTTCCATTTCGACTGGTAAAACTGCTTCCATGCCATAAGTGAGAGAGAACAGAGTTGATCCCGTAAAAACTCTTTCAGTGGTAAGATATCCCCAGAGTGCATATGGAAGCTTTTCGGGCCAACCTCTACCATTCTTTACCATTTTACTGATGATGTGTTTCAAGTTCTTGTTGGCAGCTTTAACGGCCCCATTAGTTTATGGGCGATCGGGATGCATTTTAATTTGATTATACCCAGCGAACCCATCAACAAAAACGATTTCAAAGCGTGATTCGCAGTATTGTCGACAATGAGGTCGATATTTGGTAGTGGAAAGTCATCTTTTGGGCATGCAGCATTTAGATTTCGATAATCAAGACAAACTCGTACTTTGCCATTGGCTTTAAGTACAAGCACGATATTTGCCAACCAGGTAGGGTATTCAACAATCCTAATGAATCTGACGTCTAACTGCTTTGTTACTTCCTCTTTTACTTTGAGAGACCACTCTGGTATTAATTTTCGTAACTTTTGTTTGACTGGTTTGCATTCAGGTTTCGTGTGAACCTCATGCATTACAATAGTGGTATCCAAACCCGGCATATCAGCATATGACCAAGTGAAAACATTTATGAATTCTTTCAACAAATTTTCTAAATCCATCTTTTCATCATTATTTAATTCGGCCCCGATTTTTAATTCCTTTTTATCGTCATCTGTTCCCAAATTTATTGTGATAGTGTCCCCTTTAATGGGCTGTATTATTTGTTCATCTTTTAAATTTTCATTCATCACTTCCACATCAGATGAATCAAAGTAAGAGGAATTATCGACAATTTTTTTGATAGAAATGTCATTATGTATAGACAACAAATGTTCTAACTCTTGTACATCTCTATCAACATTTTGTGCTTACTGCTTGGATAACTTCTTCTACTTAACGGGGCAGATAAGATGAACTGGGTCACCGAGATAATCGTCTTCGAGTGCCATTACCTCGAACATATTTCCAAGCATTTCCTCTTCTTCGAGGGGTTCGATAGGCAGTGGGGTGATCTTCAATTTGGATGTGACGGTGTGAGTAAAACCTTCATCTATGCATAATTTTTCCTCAAAGAAGATTTCTAAGCCTGGTTGTCTTTTCCCTTGTTGATTGACCCACGGCTCCTGGAATCCACAATAAGGGAAGTCTTCACCCTCTTTTACAAACCATCCGTTCAGTGAGCTGTTGGCAGGTATGGTATTTTTGATTTGGTTCTCATTTCTTGTGTACCCTATCCCAGCAAGAGAACTTGGTTATTGGTATGGCTCGATCATTTATGCAATTCCAGCTTTGTATTTTCCTAAGCCGATCCTCGGAAGAAATTTCATTTTCCTCATCATTTGCACTACCTGTGAATTTATAGTCGACATGTCATTAGGAGGCAAATATTCCACTGTTTGAGTTTTAAGGGCTTGAACTTTCGGCTCATATGAAAACCCTCCGAGCTGTACATCCTGACTGCCAATTCCCAAAACAGGTGAGTCTTTAGGAGTTATGGTCCTTTCCGGGTCCCCTTTGATGATGATGAGCTCCCCGTTGAACGGTATTTTTATCTTTTGGTGAAGGGAGGAGGGGAGAGCACCAACTTCGTGTAACCAAACTTGGCCCAATAACAGATCAAAGCTTGATGGGATGTTGATGACTTGGAATTCTGTAGTAAATGTGACCGGCCCTATTTTCATATCTAACATGATAGAGCTTAGCACTTCTCGCTTGGTGTTGTCATAGGCTCAAATTATGACCGGCGATTCTTCCAGTGTGGTTAGATCAATGCCCTGGCGAACTGCAGTTTTTAATGGGCATACATTAATGGTGGAACCATTATCCACAAGGAAGTACGGTATTGACATCCCTCGCGCTATCACAGTAATATATAAAGCCTAATTATGATCTTGCCCAAGGGGTGACAAGTCTTCATTTGAGAACCCAATCATCTGTTTTTGTACCCCTATTGATGCAATCATGGCTGTCAACTCATTTGGGGTGGAGTCGAAAGGGACCACGAATTCGTCTAGCATTTTCATTAATGCCACTCTGTGAGTCTTGGACGCAACCAAGAGTCCCCATATTGATATCTGTGCCTGGGTCTTCTTTAGCTGCTCCATGACACGACCTTTCTCTGGGTCTTTTGTCAGTTCTTTGGTTAAACTGGTGGCTATAGGTTGCTTGGGAACCAGAGGTTGATAGGCCCTTCCCGATCGAGTCAATTGTTGAACCCAGGTCGTCATCGAATAGGCTGGTTCTTTAGAGGACTCAAGAGGAATTGTAAGTGCCTTCTTTTCAGCTTAAGCGACTTTGTTCCAATCGAAGGCAATCATGTTTATTTGGCTGAGTGGTTTCTTTGGTACGGCCTTTTCCCAGTTGTTCTTCCACGGTTATACCCCAGACCTTGTCTTCTCTGATTGTCGATTAAACGTGGGAAATGAGTGATCCCCTGATTCTGTCTTCCAAGTCCCAGTCCAGGTATAAATTTTATCTGTTTCATCCACCCCATGACTTTCAGATTTATGACTTCTTACGATTGCGAGGGAGGAATCTCTTCGATGCATAACCCCAGTATTGTCTCGTCTTCAGTTTTTTCACTAGCTTTCTGAAATCCGGGGTTGTGTTTGATATTATTATCATGAGAAGGCCTTCTATGGCCCAATTTCAACATCTCAACATTTCCATCATCTATGATAGGTTGAATCAAGAAAACATGATCCAAAAATTCCAAATTTTCTTCGATGGCATTGGCATGGTGATCGAGTAAAGGATTCTATACGACGTTTGGTGCGGATGGATCAGGTATTCTTTTGCTATCAATTAGGTTTTGAATAGCATGGCGCAAGGCCATACAACTATCAGTAGTGTGCCCAAAGCCTTGATGATATTCACACCGCTCGTTCATGTTCCAATGTGGCGATATTGGTTGTGGGATCGGCCTTGGGTTCATGGGATACATTATCCTTGCTTCTTTCAACTGTTCAAACACTTTTCCCCAATGAGCCCGGTAATCGCGAGAAGTATCTATCTCTTGACCTGTTTTGGTCAAACGTTCTTGGGTTACTTTTGTGTTGTTGCGATACCCCAGCGTAGAGTAATTCCCAGTACTTCTTTGGGGACCCTGATTATAAGGATTATTGGAATAACCCCCTCTGTATAGTCCGTAAGTGGAGACTTGATTGATGGCGGACGTTGAAGTCTTCTTGTATTGAGATGCAGACTTCTTGGTTTCAGCTTGTTTTGCTAATTCTTCCTCAATCTCATTGCCAACGTGAAGTAGGGCTTTAAACCTTCTGAAGAATTGATGCCCCATTTGAGTTCGAATTTCGGGCTTCAAATTCTTAATGATGATACCCAACTGTTCTTCCTCATCGAGACGTTCAACCATTTGGGCGGCGAGTTCTCTCCATCTTGTGACAAATTCACTGATATTTTCTCATTCTTTCTGCTTAGCCATTTCCAAATGCTTCCTTGTGATTTTAAGTTCTTCATTCATTTTGTACTGCGCAATGAACTCTTAGACAATGGCAGACCAAGACCAGAAACGATGCTTCTTAAGGCTCAAAAACCAACTCTAAGCTGGCCCGACGAGAGTAAGATGAAAGGAGTTAGCCTAAAACACCGTGCAGAGATCATAACTCCTGAGATGCTCTGGCATTTCAGACTTGGTCCTAGGCCCAAGGACATGGATTCGTCCATCAACATCGTGGAGGAGCTTGAGCTTAACAGACCCTTTTTGGTGCTCACTAAACAGGACCCTTCCATCGCAGCGGCCAAGTCTTTCAAGGATGGGTCCACAACTCCTTCAGCCACCAAAGAGGTGGAAGAAGAAAATGAGGAGGAAGGAAGAGGGCTTCAAAAGAAAAAGCCCAAGCAACTGGCAGGTGGCTTAACACAAGAAACTTTTGTATGCGTCCATCCCCTACGTCAAGTTCCCTTCTCGCCCCCAAGTAAGTTACCCTTTTCATTGTATTATTTCTTTAGTATATGCGCATAGCTCTTTTTTCTTATTATAACACATGTTTCTGTTTGCCACAGACATACTTCTGGCAATCAACCCAAGGATAGTGAGCAAGAGGAAGAGGACTGTTCAAAGAGGTCCTCAGATCAAGAAGTCTAAGTTAATTTGATGGCAGGCCCCCATAAACGTCCTCTCCCCTCTGGGGCCCAGCATCAGTCAATGAGGACCTGCAAGAACTCGATCCTGCTAAGGCCCAGCATCAGTCAGCTTTCAGAGGTGTTGTTAGCTCTATCACACCTAGGACCGATGGAGACGGTTCGAGGTTCTTCATACCTGGGGTAACCTTGCCCCCTTTGGGTAAGGGCATGCTCCAGAACACAAAAGCGGTAGGGGTCAACAAAGTAGCTGATGAGTAGGGCTACCACATGAGTCGAGTAAATGTTTCTGCCCCATTATTTTTGTATTCTACCTTCCCGAGTTCTTTTCTAATCGTGTCTCCCTCTCCAGGCCCTCTCCCTTTTCTACTCCACTTTTCACATAGCTAAGGAGGGCATAAACAACCCAGCTCCTGCTGCTGCCCAAAAAGCCTTGAATAAAGCCAAATCGGAGCTGGCAGCTGCTGAAGATGATAAGAAAAGAATGCTGGCTCAGGCGGGGCGATGTTGGCTGAAACAATGAGTTTACGGACCCAGCTGAGTACTCTCACAGATCAAACTCAGGCTGTCATCAACACAGCTCATACAAAGGTCGAGTTGGACCGCAGAAGTAAGGAAGAGGCCCTAAAACTGATAGAGTTCTAGCGCCGCAATAAGGAAGAAGCCACTGAGAGCCTTAAGGAGTTCCAGAGTCAGTTGGTCGTAAGGGATGAAGAACTCTCTACCTCTCATCAGCACAATAAAGCCACGAGGAATCAAATCTCCAAGCTTGAGAAGGAGAACAAATAGCTCAAAGATTCCCTTTTTGCCATCGAGCTGCAGGCCAAAGAGAACTTATGCGTTGATAGAGGACCTCTTGCCAAAATCAGCGATGCGTACATGGTTGGCTTTTTCAAGTGCCAAGAGCTCGCCTTGTAGCAACCTGACAATCTTGAGGGTACAGAGCTCCCTGCTGACATAGGCATGACTTTAGATTTCGAGGTGACTATTTTGGAGAACATGGGGATGTTCTGGCTATCCTCCAATTGATCAGGGAGGAGGAGCCCAATCTTTTGGAAAAGTAGGAGACTGGCAAACCCTCGCCTTCTGAAGACGGAGTTGACGGTGATGAGGCAGGAGAAGCTCAGTAGCTTTAGGAGTAGTAGTTTGTAGGATTTCTTGTTTATTTACTTTTTATTTTGTAATAGAAACTTTAGGACCTTTGTAACTGTTCCCCTCTCTCTGCAATGAAATGAACGCTTTGAAAATTCATCTGCATTTCTCTATCTTATTTTGCTTTAATTCTTGTCTTTTCTTTTGTCTAAGTTGTAATGCGAGATGGAATGAGCCTTGTGGTACTCTAATGCACCCAGAAAATAGAAAAAAGTTAAGTATAATGAATCGAGATAAACAGTTTGCCTCAAAAGAGGTCTTTACCATTTTCACAAGAGGTCAATGACCTTTTTTAATCTCGTTGAACTGGTTATGGTGGTTCTCTTAATACAATTAGAATTCTTGTTACTTTCGCTAAGTCTGAAAAATTCATGCCCTTTAGACTTTAGGCAAAGTCTATTAAGAATTATCAAATGCTAGTTGGACTCCTCAGTGTGTAAATATGCTCATTGGGTTAGTCAGTTACTACACTAACCCTTTTGCAAGAGGATTTAAACAGTTCTCAGTAAGCCTGTATGAAGACCTTTTATGCTTGGTGATTGACTTATATGGTGATAGGAATTTGTTCGAAGTCTTTGAAGTTTTAAAAGAAAAACTTATTCTTTTTGGCTAAGTCTAGAGTAGAGTCCTCCCACTTTTTGACTTAGACAAATTCTGATAGTTTTCTCAGTTATCAACAAACCTCTTCAGTTGTGGAACCGACCTCTTTTTGAGAGGGTTTTGGCAAAGTGTAAGTATGCTTTTACGAGCTGTACACTTATTAAACTGACCTCTTTGTGAGAGGATTTTTACAGAATGCAAATGTGTTTTTGCAAACTGAGCACTTACTAAACTAACCTCTTTATGAAAGGAGTTTTTACATAGTGCACTTTACAAGTAATAAAATACCGAAACAAAAACATTTCATATACATTGTTCTTTGGAAACAGCTATGACAAAAGTCCAAAGTGTTTCACCTTAAGGATAGTATCTCTTGAGGTGTTTTATGTTCCATGGTCTCATGAGCTCCATGCCGTCTACAGTCCTTAGATAGTAAGTGCTAGGTCTGCTAACTTTGGTGACCACGTATGGACCTTCTCATTTTGCAGCGAGCTTGCCATGTTCAGTGAGCGCCATGTTCTTTAACAATAACAACACCCTTTAGTTATGAAATAATTTAGACTTTGGTGTCTAAATTATGATAGAAAACCTTATTCTATTATGAACAATTCTATTTAGAGAATTCAATTTTTATTCTACTAGAAGTCATACAAGTTCATTCATGAGCTTCTTTTACCCTCACTAGTCAAATTGGATTTATACAAAATTGCATGAAATTTGGATTCTATGAATTCTTTAGTGTTTTTTTCCCCTCTTCCTATAAGTTGTCTTGACTTTTGATATTACCCATTAGTGTCCAAATTGGACTGAATTACTACCAACAAAACCAATAAAATCCACATTAGTTTGGATTATAGATTGACATAGCTTAATAAAGTGCACTTTGAACATGGATAGTACATTTAGTATATATATGTCATATTTTTTCTTCTATGAATTGTTATTCAAATGAAAAAAAAAGGTAAAAAGTAACACATAAGAAAATCCACTAAAATCGTATTTCACTTGTGGGTATTCAAAAATATAAAAGTAATACCAATAAAATCCACATTTTTTAAAAGTTCCCACATAAGAATTTGTCTTATACATCTAAGGTATGCATAGTTAAAATCTAAAAACATCCATCATTTAAACTATCACGAGAACTAGAGGGTACATACTTTATTTGCATGCAACACATTTCTCCGTTTGTACCAAAAAATGCTTTAAGAAATAAAGGAAGGACTAAGCCTCTTCCTTTGAAAATCCTACAAATCCTATTGGGAAGGATAGGAAAAGTAACACACAATAGATTCAAATAAAACCATATTTCACATTTGGGATATTCAAAAATATAAATACTACATATATTTTTCATATTCTTTGAGGAGCAAGTGTTTTTTTTAGTTTCCAGATAAGAATTTGTCTTATGCATCTAAGTTGCGTGTAATTAAACTCTAAACACATACAAGAATTAGATGGTAAGTATCTTTATTTGCATGCAAGCTGAACCCAAAAATGCTTTAAGAAATAGAGGATGGTCTAAGTCTCTTCCTTTGAAAATCTTACAAATCCTATTGGGAAGGGAATCAAACCCACGACCTCCCAAGTGGGAAGCCAAGGCTGATGGCACATGAGTTAAAGCTCTTAAGCAAAAATTTATTATTTAATCGCAATATAGAAACACTCGATACACTATTTGCTTTAGTAGAAGTTAAGGAAGTTTAACAACAATATTTTTATGATTAATTATTTGCTAACATGATAAACTCAAAGGCTTTGTTTGATAGAATATTAAAAATAGTAGAAAAAATAATTGATTCGTATGAGAAGTTGAAAAATAAGTTGAGGCTGTAGCGAGGTTAACGCCTACTTTTTGGATTTTTCCAAGGATAAATTTTCTTTGGAGAGTGAGGAATAAAAAAATTTCAAAAGAAAGAAAAAAGAAAGAAGCTAGGATTGATGGTGAATGTATACTCACAAAAAAGAGCATCAAATGGAGAGCATCTCACAACATGCCTTAATTTTTTTTCTAACTTTTCAAATAAATCAATTGTTTTTTTATCGTTTTCCACGTTGCTATCAAACGCAGTCTACATGGGGAAATATAATGAAAATAATAAGTATTAATGTTTTTAACAAGAAAAATAATATTTACATGGTTTTATTTCCTGCTCTTCATATTTACCCTTAAATTTCTTTTCAAACCATAATATTCCTCTAGAATTTTTTCTATATCAAGTTTGAAACGTTTTTTAAAAATAATTTAATTTACATAATTGTTTTTTAACCTATTGTGGGAGTTAAAACTTACACATTGGTTTTTGACTAAGTCCACCTTGGGAAGTCTATGTTGACATAAAAGTCACTAATCTTGTTTTGATAATAATAATAACGTTAATCATGTGTAATTTAACTAAGTTGATGTTTTGAGTAATAGCCACATCTAATTGATCACAAGTGGACTAAACCGAAAAGCTGGAACCAAGATCATTCACCTACAAAGGTTTCTATTATCAATGTCTCACACTTCACACAACTACTTGATCAATGCACTATCATAATGGCATATCTATGAAGATCAATGACCCAAGGAAGAAAAGAAACGAAGAAACAAATAAAAGCCCTTGAAGACTCGTTTTTTTTATATTTGAGTGAGTGCTTATGTTTTCTATGTAAAGGTTCTTATTTTATTCTCTTTTATAGCTCATGCACTTTGTTTTTACACTATTAGATTGATCAAATCAAAGTTTACTTCAAGATCCTTTCAAAATATCTTTTTAGCAAAAATTGGTTTTGTATTAAATTCATGATAAATTCAAAATGATCTTATTTGGGGCTCTACCAAAAATAGGTATCTTAGGAACCTATCTTTGACCTTCCCCAAGCATCAAAATTGATTTTAAATCCATATTACAAAAGTGTAAAAATTGCATTTTGGCCTGTCAAACAGAGCTCATCAGTCGACTAATGAGCAGTACTCAATCGACCAATGGCCACTCAGTCGACTGATGAGCATTGCTCAGTCGACTGATGGTCTAGAAATTAGCCGTTGGATTTATGATTTTTTATTATTTTTGGTACCAAACTCCACCAACTCCCTCCAAACGACCATATGTTGTCCTAGACTATATATATACACTTTTTAAGACATATTTAAACTCTCTTGAATCATTCTAACACTATTCTCTTCATCTATATTCAATACTCAAAGATTCAAGAATATTGCTTTGATCAATCATCATAATTTGAGCTATAAATTGTTGATCAAATTTGATATCTCCTAGTGTGAGCTTAAATTGTAGTCTTCATATACTTGAGAGCTATTGTACATTGGTGTTTGTCACCAAAATCTTATTCTTCAAACATTAAGAGAGGTTCATCTCTTAAAATAGCAAGAGGATTGTTCTTGTGTGAGTGTTGAGAGAAATTAACATTTGTAGAGTGTCTTTACTTGTAGAGGTTTGATCTTCACCCGGAAGAAGATCGGTATTAGTAGAAATTCTCGAGGAACTATCCGAGTGTGGAAGTAGGGGTTAACAAGCCGAACCGTGTGGACAAAAAGTCTTTGACTTCTATCGGTTTAATTTTTCTATCTCTAGCTTTCTTATTAATTGTTATATTCTCTTTGTGCTTGGGATTGCTTGAGTATTTTGATTTATTGCTTGATTTAGACTTCAAATATTTTTAAAACGGTTTTTAAAAATTTGATTAAGTTCAAAAACCCTATTCACCCCTCTAGGGTATTTTTTGACCTACAATTGGTATCAGATGTTGTACTCTTGTTTCGATTCTATAATTTTAGAGTTTACGATCATGTCTATCTATTAAGAAACTGGCCTTAACGAAGGTTCTTCCACCACTAGGCCACCTTTATTTGATGGCAAAAATTATAGTTATTAGAAAAATCGTATGTGTACTTTTCTACAAGCTAGTGACTTTGAACAATGGAGAGTTACACTCATTGGACCCTATGAGATTACCAAAAATGATGAAAGGGGTAATGTTCTTCCTAAGTCTACTTCGAAATATGATGAGCATGACATTAAGAAAATCCAATTTAATGCTAAAGCTTTAAATTCTCTACATTGTGCATTGACCATGGACGAATACAACAAAATTTTTAGTTGTAAAACCACCAAAGAAATTTGAGATAAACTAGAGGTTGCTCATGAGGGAACCTCACAAGTTAAGGATGACAATATTGACATGCTTGTTCATGATTATGAACTATTCAAAATGGAGCCAAATGAATCCTTTGCTTCTATGTATAGTAGATTCTCAATTATCACTAATTCTTTAGATCTTCTTGAAAAGGTCTACTCCAATGAGGACAAGATTTGAAAGATCTTTAGAACTCTTCCCAAGAAATGGAGACCAAAAGTGACGGCTATTCAAGAAGCAAAGAACCTCAAGACGCTTAGTATGGACGAACTCTTAGGTTGTCTCAAAACCCATGAGATGGAATTGGAAAGAAAAGAAGAGGGTGATTCGAAAGCCAAAAAGACTCAAGCTCTTAAAGCAAGACAACGAGAGGATGATGAAGAGTCGATGGGTGGAGATGAGGACATGGCTCTTCTATCTAGAAAATTTATGAAATTTTTAGCTAAGAAAAAAAGCTTTCAAGGAAAAGGAACAACTTTGATTATTCATCAAGGAGGAACAATGATCTATCAATTCAACCAAGAGTTGAAAACGAAGAAGTAAAGAAATGTTTCCATTGCCATCAATCAGAGCATTTCAAAACCAATTGCCATGTTAGAAGAAAGGAAAAGAGGGATAAGAGGGACAAAGCTTTCAAGCAAGTAATGCACGCCCTCAAAAGCGCTTGGAGCGATTCCGAAGGAGGCCAGTCCGATGCCGACTCTAACGACGAGGAAATGAAAAACCTTTGCCTTATGGCAAAAGACGATGAGGTAGACTCTAATTATGATTCATTTAGTGACAATGATGTTTCTATTAATAATGATGCACATGATGAGAATGACTATGATGAACTATATGAGATGTTTAAGGAATTGCATAGCAACTTTGAAAATTTATCTAAAAAGTATGCAAGTCTCAAAAAGGACAACTTGATGATTTCTAGCAAGTGTAAAACGTTTGAAAAAGAAAATGTGGTTTTGAAAAATGAAATTAAAACATTGAAGAAATGAAAGGAGAAATAAATTATAAACACACTTGTAATGGAAAATACCAAGTTGAAAGATCAAGTGGATTACTTAACTAATAGTCTAACCAAGTTTATCAATGGAAGGGACAACTTGGATAAACTATTAGGAATGCAAAGGTGTGTATTTGACAAAGCCGGTTTGGGTTATAACCAAATTGACAGTCAAAAGGATTACAAAAACTTTTTTAAAACATACACACCTCATGATGCCACTCATCTTTGTTAATATTGTGATAGAAATATTCACCATGTAGATCATTACTAGTATAGAAATGAGAGTTTTCCCTAAGAGGAAGCTCGCTTGGGTTTCAAAAGGAACCATTATGCTTGCTAACCCAAAGGGATTCAACACATTTTGGGTACCAAATGAGAAGTTACTTAAGGTTATGGTGTAGTTGTGCTTGAAAGCTAAAGGTAGCAAAACTAAATGGTTTTTGGATAGTGGATACTCAAAGCACATGATCGGAGACAAAAACAACTTCTTGAGTCTCATTCCCAAGCAAAGAGGGAATGTAACTTTTGGAAACAATGCCAAGGGCAAGATCATCGGTCTAGGTAAGATTGGTAAGTATTCTACTTGTATTAATAATGTTCTCTTAGTTGAAGGTTTAAAGCATAATTTGCTTAGCATTAATCAATTGTGTGATAAGGTTATGAAATTATTTTTAAATCCGATCGTTGCATTGTTAAAAATGTTAATGATTATTCCATCTTACTTGTTGCATATAAAACTAACAATTTATACACTCTTGAGCTTGATGATTTGTCTCAACAAGATGTTAAATGTTGTCTGCTATTAATGACGTTTCTTGGTTATGGTATAAAAGATTAGGACATGCTAATATGGACTTAATTCATGCTTTGTCTAAGAAATAATTACTTAAAGGATTGCCTAAAACCAAATTTGTTAAGGATAAAATTTGCGAGGCACGTCAACTTGGTAAACAACATAAGTCTTCATTTAAGTCTAAGAATGATATTACTATAACTAGACCTTTTGATATGTTGCATCTAAATTTATTTGGTCCTATTTTGGTTGCTAGTTTAGGTGGCAAATGGTATACTTTTGTCATTGTTGATGATTATACTAGATTTTCTTGGGTGTTATTTCTTTTTCACAAAAGTGAAACTCCACATATTTTGCTAAATTTTGTAGAAAAGTTCAAAATGAAAAAAGTGTTTCTATTGTGCATGTTAGGAGTGATAGATGTAGAGAATTCGATAATATTGATATTGAGAACTTTTGTAATGAGCATGGTATTGATCATAATTTTTCAGCACCTAGAACTCCTCAACAAAATGGTGTTGTTGAAAGAAAAAATAGATCTCTTCAAGAGATGTTTAGGACTATGTTAAATGAACATTCTTTGCCGGAGTATTTTTGGGTGGAAGCCGTATGTGATTAATCGTGCTATTATTCGTAAAAAGTTAGATAAGACACCTTATGAATTATGGAATGACAAGAAACCAAATATTGCATATTTTAAAATTTTTGGTTGTAAGTGTTTTATTTTGAATGATCGTGATCACTTGGGTAAATTTGATGCTAAATTCGATGAAGGAATTTTTCTTGGGTATGCCACTAATAGCAAAGCATATAGAATTTATAATAAAAAAATTTTGGTAGTCCAAGAGTCTATGCATATTGTATTTGATGAGTCCAATCCTTTTTCAGCAATAGTGCGTTCCGATGATGATGTTAAAATTATCCAAAAAGTTTCGGATATTGAAATTAATAATACATCTAAGGAAAAAACATCGAGTGCTCCTTCTAAGGAGTTAGAAAACACAATCGAGCAAAACTCGAATGATTTGCCTAAAAGTTAGAAATTCATGTCCAACCACCCTATTGATCAAATTCTTGGAGAGCCATCTAGTAAGGTTATGACTAGATCATCCTTAAGAAATGTATGCAATAATGTAGCATTTGTTTCTCAATATGAGCCTAAAAACATAAATGAAGCTGAACAAGATGAATCTTGGATGATGACTATACAAGAAGAGCTCAATCAATTTGAGAGAAATAAAGTATGGACACTTGTTCCCAAACCTAATGATCACACCATAATAGACACTAAATGGGTATATCGCAATAAGAAGGATGAAAGTGATGTAATTGTTAGAAATAAAGCTAGACTTGTTGCCCAAGGATATAATCAAGAGGAGGGCATTGATTATGAGGAAACATACGCACCCGTTGCATGTTTAGAAGCTATTCTCATGCTACTTGCTTATTCATGTTTTAAGAATTTTAAGTTGTATCAAATGGATGTGAAATGTGCCTTCTTAAATGGTTTTATTAAAGAGGAAGTTTATGTTAAACAACCTCCCGGTTTTGAAAATCGTGTTTATCCGGATTATGTGTTTAAGTTGTCTAAGGCATTGTATGGTTTAAAGCAAGCACCTAAAGCATGGTATGATAGATTAAGTACATTTTTTATTAACAATGGTTTTGTTAAAGATAAAATTGATACCACTTTATTTATGAAAAATCATGATAATAATATGCTACTTGTGCAAATCTATGTTGATGACATTATTTTTGGTTCTACTAACGAGAATCTTTGCAAGAATTTTTCCACATGTACGCAAAAGGAATTCAAAATGAGCATGATGGGATAGATGAATTACTTCCTTGTATTACAAGTGAAGCAATGCAAAGAAGGAATATTTGTCAATCAAGAGAAGTACGTGAAGGAACTCTTGAAGAAATTCAACATGGAAGGCGCTAAATCAATGAGTACGCCTATGAGTTCAACTTTGAAGCTCGACAAAGACGAAATTGGCAAAAGTGTGGACATCAAAAAATATCGAGGTACGATCGGTAGTTTATTGTATTTGACTACCTCTAGGCCAGATATTATATTTAGTGTATGTCTTTGTGCACGATTCCAAGCGGATCTTACAGAATCACATTTACTTGCTGTTAAACGTATATTCTGTTATCTTTCCGATACTAGTTCCTTAGGTTTGTGGTACTAAAGAGAGAACACTTTTGACCTAACAAGTTATTCCGATGCGGATTTTGCCGGTTGCAAAATTGATAGGAAAAGAACTAGTGGAACTTGTCATTTTCTAGGACACACACTAGTCTCTTGGTCAAGTAAGAAACAAAATTCGGTGGCCCTTTCAACGGCCGAAGCCGAATATGTGGCGGCCGGAAGTTGTTGTGCTCAAACTTTGTACATTAAACAACAAGTAGAAGACATTGGAATTAGTCTTAGCCACATTCCCATTAAATGATATAACACAAGTGCTATTAGCTTGACTAAGAACCCCATACAACATTCACGTACTAAGCACATTGAGACAATATATCATTTTATTCGTGATCATGTGCAAAAAGGTGATGTTGATATTGAATTCGTTGGCACCGAATCGCAATTTACGGATATTTTTACAAAATCACTTCTCGACGATCGCTTTTGCACTATCCGACTTGAACTTGGTATGACTAGAGCATATGATATCTAGTTGACCAAAATATTCATGTATATTGATCAAATATGCTTGTCTCTAAAGCATACAAAATTTTTGTTTCAATTAATTAATTTTTGTGCTAATAATAGTTGTACATAGCTTACACTCCATTTACATGTTATTTTGTGTACTAATATTGTTCTTGTAGTACAAAATTTGTCCAAAATTGCAAGTTCTATTTTCATATGGCCTAAAGAATAAAGGTGTGCAAATCTGGGCAAAACTGGTTGATCAGTTGACTAAGGGTTGTGGATCAGTCGACTAAGCCTCTATTAGTCGACTGAAGGGCCTTCATCAGTCAACTGATGCTTGGCTGAGAGCAGTTCATAAAAACTCTATTTTTCCTATGTTTTCCCCTACTTTCCCCTTTCTCTATTTCAAAACTCTCTCTTCCAAAACCATACATAACCTTCACAAATCACACAATTACTTAAATCTCTTTAGCAAAACCCTTCTTAAACTAAAAATCTTCATCATCCTACACCAAATCAACCACAAATCACACCTATTTCACCCCAAATCATTCAAACCCATCTCACTATCTCTCTAACCCTAATCCTAGCCTCCATTGTTGATCTTTCACCTAAAACTCTATTCTACACCAAATTACTTTACAAAATCATCCCATATTACCCATATAAACTATTTCTAACCATTTTCCATCATCCAAAACAAATTTTCACCCAAAAATTTTGATTTTTCTTCCAAAAATTTTGATTTTTCTTCAAAACCCTAACTTTTCAAATATTATACCTTTAACCCTACTTGTCTAAAAATGTCTCATGGATCTCGCTCTCGTCGCCCTCGCAAGAATGTACCGCAAGAGGATGCATCATCGGCCATCCCGCCGCAAGTACAATTACCACCATTATTCATCTCTGACGAGGTCCAAGTGAACTTCAATGCCGACTATGCTATTCATATTATCGTTGAAGGTAAACAATTCAACATTGAATTATTCTTTACAAATGGCTTCAATATTACTACTCTTTTCTGTAGACAAGGCATCATCAATTTCCTAGCTATTTGTGAGAATGTTTATCCCCGATTGGTTTGATTGTTTTATGCTAACCTTCATCACCCCGCACTTGATTCCGGTCGTCCTAACAAGCTTCGTCTTAACACTCTCCTAAATGGATGCATGATTAGTTTCACTAAGGCGGACCTTAGTAGAATTTTTGGTTTTCCAATTAAAAATGTGACGGACATCCCGTCGAATTTTGGAAATCTTCTCGATTTTGAGAAAACTGCGGCCTTGACCATTCTTCTTAAACGACACCATAGACAACACAATAGTGGAACGAGACCCGAGATTAAAGCATCTATGCTTAAGCTTCAAAATCGGCTCATTCATTCCATCATCAGGTATTCGATAGTTCCACATCGAGGTAGCCGAGCTTCGGTCAACTCCTTAGACATATTTTTGGTTTGGGCAATATCTTTGGGACACAAGCTTGACTACACCAATCTCATGTTCCACCATCTTCTATGACATTCACCTTGAGAATGAGACCGAGATCATTGTTCCTACGTCCGACGAAACTTATAGTGCCAAGACTATTCGTCAAATGGGCTCTCACATAGAAAGTGAGGAATGTATATCTAATGATCCCCTTGATGGTAATGAGGACGACGATGTGATGATGATGTGGATTTGACTCAAACCGAGCCTATGGATCAAGATTTTCCACATCAAAGGACTTCATCTCAAGCTCCCTATAAGCCCAAGCTCCACCCGAGACGACTCCAAATAAAGTCATTCTTCAAGCTATTCAAAATCTCTTGGTCACTATGGAAAATATATTCAATCGTATCGAGGATCGTCAACGAGCTCATGAAGCGACATTTCTTCACTACCACACTGACTATGTTTTTCTGGCTTGGACACCGTGGCAAGGAAATCACGGTTGGGGACAATGGCCACAAGATCCGCAAGAATAGTTGGTGAGCGACGGTTCCACTACTTTTTGTCGATGACAAAGGGGGAGAAATATGTGTGTTAGAGTGTTTGGCACAGACTCCTCATGAGATTATGCTTTTGCTAAGTATGTTATGTCTTTGCTTTGAACTTTAAGTATGCTACTTCGTTTTCAGCTTTTACTCTATGTTGGTTTTAACTCTAGTATTTTATTTAATTAAGTTAAACTTAAGTTAAAGTTAAAGTTTTATTATGCTCTTGCAATGGTTTGAAATTATTGTTATGCATGCTTTTTATATTCTATCTTGTGCATAGTTTGAGGGGGAGCTTTCCTTTTAAAATTTCAACTTATGATCTTAATCACAAACACACATTAATTTATTATCATCATCAAAAAGGGGGAGATTGTTGGCATAAAAGTCACTAATCTTGTTTTGATAATAATAATAATAATAATAATAATAATAATGTTAATCATGTGTAATTTAACTAAGTTGATATTTTGAGTAATAGCCACATCTAATTGATCACACGTGGACTAAACCGAAAAGCCAGAACCAAGATCATTCACCTACAAAGGTTTTTATTATCAATGTCTCACACCTCATATAACTACTTGATCAATGCACTATCATAATGGCATATC
Organism: Lonicera japonica; assembly: GCA_021464415.1. Taxonomy (NCBI): domain Eukaryota; kingdom Viridiplantae; phylum Streptophyta; class Magnoliopsida; order Dipsacales; family Caprifoliaceae; genus Lonicera; species Lonicera japonica. The sequence goes on from CM038465.1 coordinate 16,320,922, forward strand.
TATGAAGATCAATGACCCAAGGAAGAAAAGAAACGAAGAAACAAACAAAAGCCCCTAAAGACTCATTTTTTTTATATTTGAGTGAGTGCTTATGTTTTCTATGTAAAGGTTCTTGTTTTATTCTCTTTATAGCTCATGCACTTTGTTTTTACACTATTAGATTGATCAAATGAAAGTTTACTTCAAGATCCTTTCAAAATATCTTTTTAGCAAAAATCGGTTTTGTATAAAATTCATAATAAATTCAAAATGATCTTATTTGCAGCTTTACCGAAAATAAGTGTCTTAAGAACTTATATTTGACCTTCCCCAAGCATCAAAATTGATTTTAGAGCCATATTACAAAAGTGTAAAAATTGCATTTTGGCCTGCCAAACAGAGCTCATCAGTCGACTAATGAGCAATGCTCAGTTGACTGATGGTCCAAAAACTAGCCGTTGAATTTTTGATTTTTTACCATTTTTGGTACCAAACTTCCACCAACTCCTTCCAAACGGCCATATGTTGTCCTAGACTATATATACACTTTTTAAGACATATTTAAACTCTCTTGAATCATTCTAACACTATCACTATTCTGTTCATCTATATTCAATACTCAAAGATTCAAGAATATTGCTTTGATCAATCATCATTATTTTGAGCTATAAATTGTTGATCAAATTTGATATCTCTTAGTGTGAGCTTAAATTGTAATCTTCATACGCTTGAGAGCTATTGTACATTGGTGTTTGTCACCAAAATCTTATTCTTCAAACATTAAGAGAGGTTCATCTCTTAAAATAGTAAGAGGATTGTTCTTGTGTGAGTGTTGAGAGAAATCAACATTTGTATAGTGTCTTCACTTGTAGAGGTTTGATCTTCACCCGGAAGAAGATTGGTATTAGTAGAAATTCTTGAGGAACTATCCGAGTGTGGAAGTAGGGGCTAACAAGCCAAACCATGTGGACAAAAAGTCTTCGACTTCTATCGGTTTAATTTTTTTATTTCTAGCTTTCTTATTAATTGCTATATTCTCTTCATGCTTGTGATTGCTTGAGTATTTTGATTGATTGCTTGATTTAGACTTCAAATATTTTTAAAATGATTTTAAAAAACTTGATTAAGTTCAAAAACCCTATTCATCCCCCCTCTAAGGTATTTTTCGACCTACAGTCTATATTATGATCGACCGATAATCCAGAATCCTTAGGTCCGTTTCCATTATAGAAGAGAAATTGTCTGGTCGTGCAAGATATTTTCATATAACAGATGACCACTATTTGGCTACCACAACTAGTAACCAATGTATGTAAACCCAACGACGACCAAACAATCATGGTCAGCCAACGAGCAGAGGAAAGTTGAGCCGGAAGATAAGTGATGGAAAATAATTACTTATGCAGGTGTGAGAAGGGTTAGGGAGAACTGTCATCTTGGAGTAGTGCCCAAGTTTACCCTCTATAGTAATTTACATATTCTACCAACCCTAATATAACCCTATCCTATGCATATAAATAGGAAGGGAAAACCCACAACTAATTTGTTGACCTAAAGGTCTTAATCTTATTTTGATAATAACAATAATTTAATCATGTGTAATTTAACATGTTCTTGATTTAAGATTATAACTTTCTTATTTGGAAAATTAAGAATAGTATGATTACTCAAAAGAAGTTTGACAAGGACCATTCAATTAATATCCGATCCTGTCAATAAAGCAATGGACTAGCAAGAGATCATTTTTATCACACACATGCTAGCAATGCATTTCATGAAGCACAAAAGATCAAGGATCATATGCTAGAACTTCAAGGGAAAAGCTTCAAGTGAACAATCAATTTGAAAAAACAAATCGAAGCATTCGAAGACTCACCTATTCGATAATTGAGTGTTTGCTTAGGATTAATGTAAAGTTTCTTAATTAATTGATTATATAGCTTAAACATGAACATGTATCATTCTTAGATTAATAAAAACCAAGTTTGAATCAAAATCATTTCAAAACATCATTCTTATAAAAACCGGTTTTGAAATAAATTCTTAATAAATTTATATGAATGAATTTTGATACAAAAATTTAGGAGTCTTAGAAACTTATTTGGAACACTCCCCAAGCATTAGAATCAATTTTGGAGTCAAAATACAAAAGTTGGAAAATTGCACAAAGCCTCCCCAAACTAGAGCAATGTAGTCGACTACATTACTGTTGAGGGAGTCGACTACATCATGTAGTCGACTCCATGGGGACCAGGGGAGTCGACTCACTTGAGAAAATATAGCTGTTGGAGATTTCTTGCAAGCCTAGTTTTGGCCTCTAACCACCCCTAACTACCCCAAATGGCCATATTTCTTCTTGGACTATTTATATGACTTCTAAGACTCATTTTGCACACCTTGAATCATTCATATACTATATTCTTCATCCATCTTCATCATTCAAAGATTCAAGAATTATTTTGATCAATTATTAATCATTTGAGCTATATCATCTTGATCAAATTGGATAACTCTAGTGTGAGCTTCAAATTGTATTCTTTACACACTTGAGAGAGTTATTGTAAATTGGTGTGAATCACCAAACAATTAAAATTCATCGTGAGAGGTAAATCTCATAAGAAAAACAAGAAGATAAATTCTTGTTTACTTTTTGTGAGAGGTAAATTTCACAAGGTTAGCAAGAGAGAGATTCTTGTTTGAATATTGTGGTCAAGTAATATTTGTAAAGAGTGTGTGAGATGATACACTTGTAGTGGTTTGATCTTCACCCGGAAGGAGATTGATTTTTAGTGAAAATTCTCGGGGAACTAACCGAGCGTGGACTATGGTTTGGTAAACCAAAATCGTGAGGACAAAAAGTCTTGAGCTTCTAATCGGTTCAATCTTTCTAACTCAATCTCTTTATTTACTTGCTATATTTATTGATTGAAGTTGCATTATAATGTCGTTTGTTCTTGGGATTGATTGTTTTCCTTGATAAACTTGTTTAGTTAAATTGTTTTACTTAAACATTTTGAAAAAGTTTTTAATTCGGCATTAAAGTTTTTAAACCCTATTCACCCCCTCTCTAGGGTTGAAATCCGACCAACATAATTAATTTTCTCCTCTACACTTACTCCCACACTTTTAGCCACCCACAATTTACTGATAATGCTGGAGTTAAGTCCGATAATAAATTGGATGCCCCAACTGGGGGTAAAATATTGGAGTAACAGCAATCGAATAACCAGATCCAGTTCAAATTGATTTATCACTCAAGCAACATGCAGAGATCAATCCCAATGCATGGACCCTTTTTAATAACAATTCATCGACAACTAGTGGATCAGGAGTTAGCATAGTTTTCAAAACATCTAAGGGAGCTGCAATTGAACAGGTAGTTCGATTAGGGTTCAAAGCTTCCAACAACGACACCGAATACGAAGCACTGTTAGTGGTAATGCAAAAATCTAGGAAGCTTGGGGTATAAAACCTGGTGATCCATTATGATTCTTAGCTAGTGGCTAACCAGTTAATAGGTGAATATGCTGCTCAGAATGAAAGGATGGGGGCCTACATGAGAATGGCTCAGAAATTGATCAAAGAATTTGGAACGACATACATTGAAAAATTCCCAAGAACCAGCAACTCTTACATAGACGCCTTAGTAACTTTGAAATCTGAAGTAGATTCGAATTTAAGAGAATAATTGAAGTGGGATATTTGCCCAAGGTGAGCATCAGGACTGGGGGGGGGGGCAACTAATCATTTATGGCATTGAGGCCAATCTTGGTGTAAGCTGGATGGATCTAATCATGAATTACTTGAGAGATGGGACATTACCAGATGACACCGGTGGAAGCCTATAGGGCCCGACCATAATCTAGCAGGTACTGGCTATCTCCCGAGCAGAAACTTTATAAAAGATCCTTCTTAGGGCCTTATCTCAGATATGTGCACCCAAGGCTAGTTCAAAATGTACTGTGTGAGCTATATGAAGGTAGTTGTGGAAGTCACACAAGGGGTCGATCATTAGCTTACATAGCTAAAAACCAGAGTTACTGATGGCCCTATATTGAGAAAGATGCGGTGGAATATGTAAAAAAGTGTGACAAATACGAAAAACATGCTCCTATTATTCATTAGCCTACACTGGACTTCACCCTATCATCAGCCCTTGGCCATTTTCAATGTGGGGATTGGACATCATGGGTCCTTTTTTTAGGGGATCAGGGAACAAAAGATTTCTACTAGTCAGAACAGATTACTTCACAAAATGAGTAGAAGCAGTCCCATTTGATAATATAAGGGAGTTAAACGTGAAAACTTTTCTTTTGAAGAATATAATTATTCAGTTTGGTATTCCCAAAGCCTTTGTTTCTAATAATGGAACCCATTTTAAGAATAAGAGGATTGAAGGTTTTTGCAACTAATAGTGGATCAAGCAGTATTTTTCAAGTGTTTTATATCCCCAGGGCCTGGTCTCACTGAAGCATCCAAGATAATAATTTTGGACGGCCTGAAAAAGAGAGTAGAAGATGGAAAATGGGAAGATGGGTATAAGAGTTTCCCTCAGTTTTGTGGGCATTCAAAATGACTCCACGCCAATCAATTAGTGATATGCCCCACTCATTGACTTATGGAAACTTATGTAGATGTTGTAAACCTTAAAACACATCTACTTGGGACCTCGTTAGAAGTTAATTGATGCATTAGTGTACTACTTTATTGATGCCATAGGCGGCATGTTATTAAATGTGTTATATATATTGAGCTTAATATGTTTCTTTAGTCTTGTTAATTACGAATTGGATTTCAAACGCATATTGTTTAAATGTCATAATTTTTCGCCGTCGGCACACGTGATTAACCGTCCCTAGAGGTATTTATCCTCCTAATGGAATTTAGGGCATTACATTTATGATTATATGCAACTGTATAGTATTGACAAGCTTAGTATAGATATTTAATTTACACTAAGCTTGTCAATACTATAGGAAAGGTTGACGAAATATTAATTGAAATATTTAAGTTTAATCCATATTTATCATTGTACTATAAAAACATAAGAACTAGAATCTTAAACCTTAAAAAAAAAAGAAAGTAATTTGTTATTATATACAACACACAATTAAATAACTTTGAAAATAGTAATAGAATCAACTAACAAATTTTAGTATTTTTATACACAACAAAATCCGTTAAAATCATATCTAACTTACGAGGTATACAAAATATAAATAGCATCGATGTTTCTTGTATTCTTTGAGAAACAAGTTGTATTTTTTTTTGGACTTCACATGTTCGAATTATGTTATGCATCTAAGGTATGTAAAATTAAACTCCAAAAGCTAACAACATTAAAAATATCACAAGAACTAGATGTAACTCTATTTATTAAAGTAATTTTGGGTTCAACCGTAAATAATGTTACATGTAAAGCACAATGTACAATCAAAACATTCATCATGTGCTTTAGCAGAAGCCGAAAGTGGCTTGATAATAATATTTTTCTAATTAAATTTACAAGCTAACATAATAAATTATGAGGGGGAAATAGAAAGAAAAAAAAATATTAATACTCGTAAGGTGAAAAATAATATCTACCACAAGTTTGCTTTAGTTTTTTTATTATGTGCCGTAAATTGTTTTCTTCAAATCATAACCTTCATGTAAATTATTTATAATTCAAGTTTAAATCTTTTTGAAAAATAATTTAATTTTCATAACAGTTTTTTAACATATATATGATTATAATTAGTTTAATTCATAAATATATTAGCCATTGCATAGTAATATGCTAACACATGCACTATGATTAGTGTAGGCGACCAGAAATTTGGCTGGGGCCATAGGAGTGAAGTTCTTTATGAATATGAATGCATCGTTAGTAGTTAGAGAAAGAAGACCACGTAGTTTTTGTTTATAGCTAGGTTCCTCCAATGAGTTTTACATCCACTGGCAGTGCGTCCCCTTTTTGTATGTGCGCATTTTTATTGCTTTAACAATGGATCGAGTTAAGAATAGGAAGACAAGCCACCAACTTATATGTGTATATAATTAGGGTTACATGATTCTATTAGGGCAAATGATTAGAAGACAGCTGGGGTAAGACGTGGGTCCCCTAGCATTAACTGCGAAATGATTTGCATTTAAGACCGGTGACTTTTATATCACATAGATGTCAGGTTTTGGTGGTTGCGTTTTGCACGAATGAGTAAAGTGTAGTGCAAGTAGGTGACTCCCATCACAAGTTGGTAACTTTGCACATATGCTTCATGATAAGTAAAGAGCAGTCACATCTTTCAGCACGTTCTCTGTTCTCCTCTGCGTGTTGGTCACGCGATGTGGCCGACACCGAGGTGTGCCGAGTTCCCATACTCCTCGATATGATGTTAGCTTCAGCACCCATGTGGCCCTCCGTTTGACCATTTGACCATCACGTTGCTAAATTGGGTCCGGCGAGTTTGCCTTATTGCGCTGGGCTGGCCCAATATACTTCGGTAATAATTTTATGTCCCCTTAACTAAGATATTTAAACATATATATTGTATATAAAAAATTATTTCATACCATGAAATGTTCCAATTCATTATGCAATACCAAAAATACTTTACAAAATTATGAATTCCTTTAACAACTTGGTTATAAAACTTTAATTAAAATTTGAAAGTTTTGCTCGGAATGTAAAGTGAAGTTTACAAACTTAATTGCAAATTTGTAAGAATTTTTTTGGTAAAAAAATTACAATCTCCGCTATAAATTCACTGCAATACAAATTAACATAAAATTATAAGTTAATAGTACACCGTTAATGATTTTAGATAATTATCAACTTCACCCATTTAACCTAAAATAATTACAAACCATTTACTGGTTTACCTTAATAAATTATAATAACTTGACTGGTTATTTTTATAAAAGTAAAAATAACTAAAACTAAAATTTGGGGGATATTTTATTTTTTAAAGGGAAATTCAAGAATGGTTTTTTTTTTTTTTTTTAATCATAGCTAGTCATTGAGTTGACTATCTGTATTCTGTAATATAGTTTTACAGATATCAACCTTGTTCCAATTCTCGATCATCGAGTTCCAATAATTAATTAATTGAGCGGAGCAAATTCAAGAAGACTGATGGCTGAAACTCTACCGATTGTTATTGCGAAAGGAATCATGAGCAAGCTACTCTCCTTTGCAGCTGACGAAGAAAGCCACAGCCTCCTATCAACGTGGGGTTTTAAGGAGAAGCTCCTCATCAAAAGTCTCGAGGAAAATGCGGAAATGGTTCAAGATCTACTCTTTGATGCATCTGCCAACAACAAGACCCAGTTGGATGAATCAGTTAGAATTTGGCTGAAGAAACTCATCACTGTAGCCTTTGATGCCGATGCTGTGTTGGAAGAGTTCAATTATCAAACTCTTCAATGGAAGCTAGAGATTAACCCAACGGTACGTCACCTATTTTCTCCCTCAAACACGGCTCTCAAGATTACAAGTATCAATCAATCCCTAGATGAGATTTACAAACAAGGAACTCAAATCGGACTTACTAGGCTTCAAGGGGTGAAATCTTTAGATGCCACCATCCATGACACTATAATCCGGCCGACTCACCCTAACTTGTATGATTCTTATGTTGTGGGAAGGGATTATGAGGTGTGTATGATACTAGACAAATTCTGTTTTTCTGAAAATGAAAAACATTTATCGGTCATGGCCATAGTAGGAATGGGGGGTCAGGGGAAGACAACGCTAGCTCAGCTGGTTTGCAAGCATGACATGGTGGTGGGGCATTTCGATGAAATAATATGGATCACTGTATCTGAGGATTTTGAAGTAACAAGGCTTTTAAACGAGATGGTACAATCCCTCACTGGAAAAAATCCCCTGTTGTCAAATGTCGACGAAATCATTAAAAATGAGCTTGGAGGAAGATTAAAAGGAAAAATGTATTTACTTGTATTAGACGATGTATGGAATCAGGATCCAGATAAATGGGATTGCTTTAGAAAGGCTTTGTTCAAAATAGGTACATCCCCTGGATGCAAGATTATGGTAACAACACGCATTAAACATGTTGCTTCCATTATGCAAGCATCTTTTATTCTTCAACTAACGTTGTTCTCAAAAGCAATAAGCTGGGACATCTTTAAGCAGAGAGCGTTCGCAGACGGTGGAGCAATGGAGACGTGGAATATGGAGTGTATGGGTGAAAACATTGTCGACAGGTGTATGGGTTTTCCATTAGCAATAAAGGCTTTAGGAGGTTTAATGTACTCTAAGAAGTATGAAATTGAGTGGGAGTCAATCCTAAGCAGTCAGTTATGGAATTTGGATTATAAAATGAGCCGAGTCGAACAAGCCCTAGAGATATGCTATGAGGATCTACCATCACCACTGAAGCATTGTTTTGTATTTTGCTCAATTTTCCCCAAAGATTTTGACCTTGAAAAGAGTAATTTAATACAACTTTGGATGGCCCTAGGATTGCTTCGTCCTCCCAAGAACAGTGATTTGTTGATGGAGTATATAGGCAACAAGTATTTCGATATTTTGTTTTTGTATTCCATGCTACAAGAGGCAAAGATGGATGAGTATAACTCCATCACGAGTTGCAAGATGCATGATCTTTTTCATGATCTTGCGCAATATAAATCAGATAATTATTGCTCAAATTTGGAGGCTAGTCATCTGGATGGTGATTCTGATGTTGTGCATCTGTCCTTGATCTCTTCCTTAATAGAAATACCAGAAATTTCGATGAAAATTTGTTTGAGAATGCAGACTCTAATCCTAAAAGGGGGTCTCGATGGCAAGTTGTTAGGGAGCTTAAAATGCTTGCGTATTCTAGTTTTAGAGAACTATAGCATCACGGTGTTGCCAGATTCGATAGGGATGCTAAAGTATTTAAGGTATCTTGACATCTCAAAGACTAGCATATTTTTACTGCCAAATAACATCACTAAGCTCTACAATTTGCAGACCCTAAAACTTAGATGGGTTCACGAGCTTCCAAAAAATTTTGGACACCTTATTAACTTGAGACATTTTTGCTTTGAAAATATTGTCAAATCTCAGGATTGCATGCTTATTGGGGTAGGGCAGTTGAGTAATCTACAGACGTTACCTTTCTTCGCAGTGAACCGAGATAGGGGATGTCACATTGTGGAATTGGGAAGTTTGGACAATGTTAGTGGTGACTTAATCATTTTCGGGCTTGAGCATGTGGAAAACTATGGAGAAGCAAAATGTGCAAATTTATCTAAGAAGTCACATCTCCGTACATTAAGATTTTGTTGGGCTACCCCTAGGCATGCAATGCATTTTCGAAATGATGAGAGAATCAACAACAAGGTGTGCTATGATGAGGAGGTCTTGGAAGGTCTTGAACCTCACTCGAATCTGAGAGGATTTACGATCGAAAACTTCGCGGGTGGGAAATTTCCATCATGGATGATGGTGGAAAGTCAGCCATCTTCAGTACTTAGAAACTTGGTGAAAATCAGACTGTGTAATTGCAATGGATGCGAGCGAATCCCTCCACTCGGGCACCTTCAGTATCTCAAAGTTGTTAAGATAATTGGGATGGGTAATGTGAAAGTAATTGGGGCAGAATTCTATGGGCAGCATGCAGCTGGTAGTGGAGGGGCAGCTGAAGTTACAATGTTTCCAGCACTGAGAGAACTCACTCTAAAGCAAATGCCAAGCCTAGAGAAATGGTCAGGAGCAGCGCAGCAATCAAGTTCAATGAGTGTATTTCCTTGCCTGGAAAAGTTGAAGATCAGAATGTGTTCAAGCTTAAAAATTGTGCCAAGTCATTTTCCTTCGCTAAGAGAGTTGATCATCTCTGGTTGTAATGGGTTTTCAAATTTTCCAATCAATCTACAAGCCTCTATCTCTTACTTGTCTATATCGGGGTGCCCCAATCTGAGTTGTTTACCAAACAACCTTGAGGATCTTGTGAAACTACATTTGGAAGACTGCAATAATCTAATAGATATACCCTGTCTGCCATTTGTAAGCGAAGTATCTATTTCAGGATGTACGAAGTTGATAGGTTTATCAACTTTGACCCAAGTCTTTCCACTTCGCGACAGGAACTTTATATTAGAAATTGTGGTGAGTTGACAAGTGTTCCCCAGAAGTTTGCACGTCTCTACATAGTATTCAAATAGTCTATTGCAAAAGGTCGACAAGTTTTGCTAGAAGAACTGGGCACAACTCTCTTGGAATTGCAGGCTGCTGCTGCCTTGCTATGGTGTCTTTTCCAGATTTTTGATTGTCCAAATATTGGAGCTGTAAGGGCCTCTGTGGAAGCAATGAGACGTCTCACCAAATTATGTGGATTGTAAAATTACGGTTCTCCACATCTAGAAGAAAGATGGACTGAGGGTTCCTTCCCAAAGTGGGATATCCCATATTACTACAATCTACATAGATGGGAAAGTAATGGGTAAGTTACTTATACAATCCTTACATTCATTTACTATTGCCCATTTTGTTCACTCTTTCATGGCTAAGTTTGGTATTTTTGCATCTGCTCGCGGCAATGTTTCACATATGTATATTTCTACACATGTAAATGGATTTCTATGTTTTGATGAGGGAATTCTATATGTCAACTTGCACAGGGGTCAAGGGGAGAGAATTCCATGCTGAAGTGTTTGATTCAGGCAGAATTCCAACTTCTGCAGGCTGAATTTAAAATCAAAATCAGTAAGTTAATGTTCTTGCTGCTGAATACAATTTTCCTTTTTCTAAGTGGCCAATAATATGTACTCTAGTACGTTTTGGACTTGTAACTTAGAATTCCTAAAACTAATTTTAAACTTAGATGATTAACCATTATTGTTTAAATAAAGTGCAGAGATTTTCAAAGGATGCGGAGTACGTGGATGTTCTTTAGGATTACAATGGCAAAGATTTCATCTATCCCTATATGGGCCTTAACATAGAAGGTTCTCTTCCCTTAAATTCAAGGGTACTTCTGTCTTAGCTTAGTGATAAATTCTCTTTAGTTATTTCATCTAAGTTTTGTACCATCCAGTCGAAACTATTGCCCATGTAAGCAACATCATCTAATTAGCACCTCTCCTTAAAATTCTGAAACAAGTACAAGAAGGTCCAAATGCTTAACTTAATGTAATTACGATCATTTTTACTGGTTATTTTTATTTGATGACAGGACAACATGAGACCATAAATTTCAAAGATCTTTGGAACTCCCATTCTTCTGATTCAGCTAGCAAACAATGTGTCTCAAAATCTAGGCCGGAAAGTTTCAATGATCTTCCATGCAGACAACAAAGAGCTGAAACACCCACAACATTGGCATAAATATTAGGGAAGCAGTGGATTTTGAGGAGTTATTTAAAGGTGATTTTCTTTCATAGTTTTGGGATATCCCAAAAGTACTCAATATAGTTTTTGTAACAACAAATTCTGGTTAGTTTCATAGTTATTTAGAAATTGCAAAAAACTCCAAACCAATGGCTTTAATGGTGCTCTGTAAATTTCTCCTGCTTTTGTTGATGCAGACAGCCATATGCTTGAGAGTTGACTCCTCGTGGCCTCGATAACAAATAAGTAGATTTCTTCAAAATTTTGTTGGATAGTTTCAGAATATCCCAAGTACCGTACTCTTCTTCTATAAAGAAAAGGTTGCAGGTATGGCTGCGAATTGAAGAAATCTGCCCATCAAGATAAGGAAGTGTAATCTTCTAATATGATTCTTCTCTTGAAATTTAGTAAGTTAATCTATTCATTTATCGCGTTGTTCTTTCTCTGTATAGTAAGTTAAGTGATTTTCAATGCAACTTCGACCTTAATAAGTGCTCAAAGTTATTTCCTTGTTTCTTATGTATATGAGATGATCAAGTGAAATATATAGCACGTTGCAGTCTTGTATTGCTGTGTCAAAGCTGTTGGAAATTTATTTTAAAAAACAAAGTTTTGACCATCTTTGACTTTTATTTAATGTGGGTCTCACACATTAAATACTTCGGGTTTAGGTCATAACCTGTTTAGTGTCTAAAAATAAATTTTGGGTGAATGAGAAATTATACTCAAAAGTAACCAAATTAAAATGTTGGTCTTGGGGCCCACAAGAGATTGGTCTTTATTTAAAAAATTTAGCAAGCCCAAAACCTTACCCACATACTAGTTGTTTATCTTCCCCTTTGGCCAAACATGGCCTTAAAACCCAACGGTCATGTGCCTTTTGGCACAGCCAAACATGGTTTTGAATCTGGTGGTTACACACAACGGTTGTGTCCAACTGTCACCTTTGTTTGCCTTTAAAAAGGAGATTTCCCTCTTTAGTTTGATCATTCTTTAGGCCCCAAAAAGATCAGACACCTTTCATCCTTTCCTTCCTTTATTCCTTCTTCTTCCTCAAGTCTACTGCCATTTAGAGAGTCCAAACATAAGTTCTGGTTAGCCGTCTCTTTCAGTTTGGAGTGCTACTATTGCGAGAGGTGGCCGTTGTATCCTGGGAGGCAACTGCCATAAGATCATCAGCACTAGTGCGTGGCAGATATTGCCTCAAGGCCATAGAGTCAAACTCTAGCCTCGGTCATCTAATTTCGCTCACCAAAATATTTGTTGTGTTGGAATACTTCTCTGTAAGTTATTTATTTCTATTTAATATTAATTAATTATTGCAAACAATTAATTTAGATACTTTTCGCCAACAAAAGCCTCAAAGGTTCCACCTTGGTCACAATTTTCCTATCATTTCAAGTTTCATACGCTTAGTAACCGCTAATTTGTGTAGAACACTTAAATGGATTTTTCTTTTATATAATTGGCCCAGCTTGTTAATTATTAAAGGCATGCATATCAAGAAATATAATATAGGAAATTTTGCAGAACACACGGGTAGAACTCAACCCTGAAAGATAGCTCAAATTTTTTTGTAACCAGGCGATGTGGGACCTCTCTTTACAATAATGTACACTCTGTGCTAGCATTATTGATGGTGGTGAAAATTTTTCTGTTTCATATACGCTACTTTAATTGTGTTACTATAGCTCTCTCTTTTGATTTGTTTCTATAATTTCTGATTTTTCCTTCCCTATTGTTTCAACTAAGGAAGAGGCTTTTATCAGCAAACAGAGTAATTCGGAGAAGGGATTGGGACAAGATAAAAGCAGGTTCTCTCTTGGATGGGCTGGTATTTGATAAGATCAGCGAGTTTATAGTTTCTCATTTAAATTGAAAAAGTTCTAAATGATCAATCCTTTTAATTATGTGCGCTCGTTACTGTAGGCGTCTCAATAGCATTCTTGAATTCAATTACAACTTGGTTTATAAGTAAAAGCATCTCGGAGGAACGGAACACAAGGCCAGAGCTGAAGTAACTGTGTCGGATACTTTAGAAATTTTAAATGGAATGAAATGTAAGGAACCCGGCCCAAACACACAAGAGACATGTCACAGGTACAACTAAAGATGCAAACATACTTTATGAAGTGATCAGTTATGAAAATATATGTATAAAAGTCTTTTGCTTTTCCGTATTTTGATGTTAGTATTTGTTATGTATCGTACTCGCATACTGCTGGAGATGGATTTAAGACCTGGCTTATGGGTAATTTAGTGCATTTATATACGCCTAGCTTTTAAGCACGTGCGATGCACGTGGCAGGAGATTCCTGAAAATTTGAGAAAATATTACACATTACCTAAATACAATTAACATGACACATATTAGTTCCTTTGTATCAAAGTCAATAGTCTCAATCTGACTTTTTAAGTTTTTAGGAAAATGTTAATTTTTACCTAGTTAATCAAATGATCAAGGATACATCTTATTTTCTGTTGTGGATTTGATGCATTTGATTTTATCCTAGAAAGAAAATGAGGCCATCACTTTTAGACATATTGAAAAGGAAAATGGGACTGTATATATGTCAATATAAATATTTTCTTAAGATGCACGTGTCCTAATTGTTTTTGATGTACCGAGTCAATATTACCTTGTCGTGTTGGGTATAACACTTGCACCAGTGTCAATGCTTCATTGTATTTCATTTAGTTTATGCATGCACACACGCGTATATATGGAGTAAAAGGACACCTATGGTGAAGATTATGAGTTTCTTTACACTCCTCTCCCAATCCTAGAATTGAGCGTTTCCCAACTTCAGGTGTTTGATGTTTTAATTTTACAATCTTTTGTGTGATGTAAGCATGGAATCAATGCTACTGGAAGTTGTGCTTGACATTGGTGGTTCATTTAAGAGTTTCTGCTGTTGGTGGAAACATGTTTGCTGTTGTATCATTGAGGTTGTTGCTGCTGCTGCCGCAACCTGCTGATGTTAGTCTTCAACTGGAGTTAATGATGTTGATACAGGTGGATGGAATTATATGTTGTTCAGCAGAGTTAGAAATTATTGAAATGCAAGTTTTAGCAATTGGAGCTTTCGAAAATTGATGAGCAGTCGTGTGTCAGGTTGTCTAGACGAGAAAGTTTCAATGATCTTCCATGCAGACAACAAAGAGCTGAAACACCCACAACATCGGCATTATTAATAGGGAAGCGGCGGATTTTGAGGATTTATTTGAAGGTGATTTTCTTTCAAAGTTTAGGAATATCCCAAAAGTACTCTGTACAGTTTTGTAACCACAAATTCTGGTTAATTTGATAGTTATTTCGCAATTGCATAGAACTCCAAACCATTGGCTTCAATGCTGCTCTTTAGATTTCTCCTGCTTTTGTCGATGCAGACAGCCATATGCTTCGAAGTTGACTCCCAGTAGCATCCATAACAAATAAGTAGATTTCTTCAATGCAACTTCGACCTTAGCGAGTCCTCACTGACCTGTTATTTCCTCATTTCTTATGTGCATGAGATGATCAAGTGAAATATATAGCATGTTGCAATCTTGTATTGCTGTGTCAAAGGTTCCATCTAAGTAATGGTTTTTCTGCCATTTCAAGTTCCATACATTCAATAACTACTAATTAGTGTAGAAGACGTAATGAATATTATTTTCACTCTTAAGGATAAAAATGATAATTGTATTTTGGGATTTCAAATATATGGAATAAAATTTTCTTTTCTATAATTGGCCCTACTTGATTTCATAGATAGGAAATTTTGCAGAACTCACAGGTAGAACTCAACCCCAGAAGATACCTTGATTTATTTTGTAACCAGGCGATGTGGGATATCTCTTTATTATAATGTACACTCGGGCTAGCATTGTTGATGGTGGTGAAATTTTTTCTGTTTCATATATGTATACAAATAGTATTGTTTTAATATAGCTCTCTTTTTTGATTTGTTTATACATTTTTTGATTTTTCCTTCCCTATTGTTTCAACTAAGGAAAAAGCTTTTATCAGCAAACAGAGTAATTCAGGGATGGGATAGGGACAAGATAAAGTAGGTTCTCTCTTGGATAAGGCTGGTATTTGATAAGGTCAGTGATTTTATCATTTCTCATTCAGATTGAAAAAGTTCTAAAGAAGTCCTTTTAATTATGTGCACTCGTTACTGTAGGTGTCTCAATAGCATTCTAGAATTCAACTACAACTTGGTTTATAAGTAAAAGCATCATATCTAGGAGGAACAGGACACTAGGCCAGAGCTGAAGTAACTGTGTCAGATAATTTAAGAATTTTAAATAGACTTACATGTGAAATACCTGGCTTGGACACACGAGAGAAGTACAGGTATGGCTAAAGATGTAAACATACTTCTTAAAGTGCGTAATATACGAAAATAGATGTATAGAAGTACTTGGCTTTTCTATATTTTGATGTTGGTATTTGTAGGGTTGACTTATGGTTTAGTGCATTTATGATATATTTTAGTTATGGTTTGAATTTTTAAGTGCATAAATATATCACTTATATATCTGTACAGAGTAAAATGACATGTATGGTGAGATATGAGCGTGTGAGCGTTAACTCCTTCTTTCACTCCTGTCCTAATCCCACAATTGGGTGTTTCACAATCTCAGGTGTTTAGGTTTTAATTTCACAATCTTTTTGTAATGTAAGGATGGGATCAATGCTAGTGGAATTTTCGTTGCTGCTTTTGGTGGAAATTTCTTTTGCTATTGCTGATGTTCTGCTTGAACTGGAGCTACTTATATTGATTCAAATGGAATTATACCTTCCTTCTTGTCACATGGTGCCTCCCTGACTGTACCACTGTGCACACGCCCGTGGGCAGCACGGTCCAAATCCCCCGAGGCCCTGTTCAGCTCCCGTCCTTGCTTCCTCGTTGTTCTCAAACCCATGTGTAGCAGTGCACCTTCTCAGCACCTCAGTGCCCTATTCAACCTCGCTGTGCACATGCCTGTGTAGCTCAGTCCAAAGGCCATCAGCACTCTCGTGAGTCGTGACCACTTCCTATTTGTCATGCTCATGCACATGTGCGGGATGGTTCAGCAGCTGTGGTTTTTCTCAGCGCCCCTGCACCCTTTGCTCCACAACACAACGGCCCCTGGCCTTCTCAGCTCACCCAGTCGCCAATGCTCCCACAATGAGAAGGATGCCCATCTATGCGCGCATGGAGCTAGTAGTGGGGTCTTTATCATATGTAAATATTGTTGCTTTGTAATTAGCTTTAGGACTTCCCTTTGTAGTCATTGCCTTTCGGCCATCATAGGTAGGTTGATGTTTATTGCTATCACTAAGGTTTTTCCTTTAGTTGGTTATCGATGGGTGAAGATTACAAGTCCCGTACCCTTCAAGTGCACATTGTCAGCACTAGTTGTCTTGCTCTTACTTTCTCCATTTTAACCAACTTTCTAGCAAAAAAGAAATTTTATGTTTTCTACAAATACGTTCTCGTGAGAATCCTATTAGGTCCTAGTTGACGACTCCGATTCAAACTATGTTGCGCTATGGAAACCTCTATGGGAGTTGAGTTGCCCAGCCGTTTTTGCCATGGAATCTTACAAAATCATGTTTTTCTCTTGCCCTATATGCGTTGTATTCTTCCCACTAAAGAACTTCGCACAACCATATCTTTACAAAATCATGTTTTTCTCTTGCAATAATTGACCTTTTTTTTCTTCCAATTACCCAACCATTAGGTAACAGGACAATTTTTGTTGACAGGTAGGTAGAAGAAAAAGCACGTATTTATTTTTATTTTTCAGGTTATCACTATCTAAATTTAAGTTGTGTTTGATCTTTATAATGCAGTTAATAACATGTAGGCAATGCAGATTACTTCATAATATTGCATTATCTTATTTGGCTCCTTCAATATAGCAATTTTTTGTTGATAGGTAGGTACAAGAAAAAACAGATGGAAGAAGTTGGTGAAGCTTATAAGCAGTTTATTTGGTATAGAGTGGGTGGGTAATGGAAAGTATGTGTGGGCTAATTGGTATGATAGATGGTATTATTTGAGTTGTCATAAAATAGTACCTAATATCTGATTTTTTTTGATTTTTTTTCAGAATAAAATAAATGGTATTTAGTACATTAATCACTATCTAATGTCTGATTTGAAAATAAAAATAAAACATACTGAAGTCTAGAAATCTAAATATAGTATGCAATCCAATAAGTATTAAACGGTGAAAACAAATGATAGGATTAATTTAAATAAATATAATCAAAGATTAATAATAACAACAATATCTTGCTGTCCTAATTAAAGATACAAAAAATGATTTATTTTTAATAATAAATAACATAATTTTGTGCCTTAGATGTTAGGATTAATTAAAAATGGCGACTAATAGCCACGTATATTACACGTGCTCAAAGACTAGTCGTTTATAAAAAGTAAGAAAAGAAAATAGCTCAATTTTTATAAGGGCAGTGTTATTTACATTCACAAATGTGCCACAAACACTCTTTTAGAATTTAACTAAAAACACATTTTAACACTCCTCTTATTTATCACAAACACCCCCTCCATTTCCTAATGTTAGGCCAGTGCTTACTAACACAATCTCCCCATTTGAGACGAGTTTCTATGAATGTACATATCTCTCATTATACGAGCCTTATTTAAAAAACACTCCGGTACTCAATTACTTGATGTTAGGAGAGCTCTTATCAACAAACTCTCCTCAAATGAATCGAGCGTATGTGACTGCACTTGCCTTTTATTAGATGGATTTTAGAAAGTGTTAGTAATAATAAATTTATTTTAGAGATGTTTGCGACAGACATAAGAGTGTAGATAATACTGCATTTTTATAAAGTCTAAAATCTTAACTCACATAAAATAATAATATTAAAATCTTAAATTGACCAAAACAAATTAATTATAGACAAAAATATTTAAACAAATAAACAATAATATTAAACAAACAAATAATTTAATAAAAATAATAAGATAATTGTACCTTAATTTTGTGCAAAATTAATTTGAGGATGCTCGAAATTTGTTGGAACTTAAATAAATTTGATGAGTGGATATGTATGAGAGAAAAATAGAAAGAGTGATATTAAGATTAAATGTGGGGCAAATGTTTAAATAAAGAAAAATTTTGACCGTTAGTCCATAGTAGCCGTTTGGATTGTACCGTTGGGAGGTGGGAGACTCACGACATTCAGAATGTCGTGAGATGGTGCTGACAGGGATGGCGCAATTGAGTGTTCATCGCGAGAAGTTTTGTTGTTTTTTTACCCCATACGCGCTGCGAGAAAGACTTGCTAAAAATCTAAATTTGCTTACCATTTTACCTTATGGATTGGAGAAGGTCTAAGAAGGCTTAATTAATTAGGCAGTTTACTACCGCACAGCAGAAAAAGTCAAAAAGCATCACATGGGTATGTCTATAATTATATTTTTTCTCCATGAATTATGGATCCTGCTTGCAACTTGAATAATATAATAATAGTAAGGAAAGAGAAAGAACAGAACTGAGTAATACTTCCATTTTTCGTTAAAGATGTTATTTTTCTTCAATAGTTGGTAGTAGTAAATTTGTGTATTGATTAAAAATATATATTTCCAAGTTCAACTATCTAAATTTTCTAGATGGTGACAGTATAAAACTTTATAAAGCGTCGGATTGGTTGCATCACAACACATGCAGTACAGCATGGCCAAAAAAAAAAAGTGATGTCATATACACTTTTTTTTTTAGTTAGAACACCAAAAAAATTTAAACATTTTTTTTATAGGAGTACCAAAAATATTAACTATTTGATGTTGTGATTACAAATTAGGGATTGATTGTCTCAATACATAACAACAAATCGATAGCAAGTTGCTAATTTAAAGGTCAATATTCGGTGACAGTTTATTGAGTTGGAGGTTAAAATTCAATAACCTTTTGCCGAGATCAAATGTTAACGAACTATTTCTAAAATTTGATACGACCAAAGTTTACCGAATGTCAAGTCAGTGGAATGTTGCCGAATTGAACGCGAAAATTTGGCAACAAGACACCGACTCGGTACTTAAATTTGGAGTGTCACCATATGGGTGTCATGATCAATAATTTTAAAATTATAGTGTTTACGCCTACATTGATGTTTTGGCTACAAAATCTGAATGCCTATAATATCCAGAAAAGCTTTCATTTTTTATTTTAAAAAGAAAAGGGAAATTCTAGAATGGGTTGTTATCATTTTTCTTTTGTCGAATCACTAATAATAGCTCAACCAAAACAAAACTGTGAGACCAATTCTTTCTTGTTCGGCCGATACGAAGGGGATACGTACAGGATTTATTTAATATTTTTGAATTATTTTTTAAATTTTGGATACGTGAGGGATATTTGTGGGATATGACGGGGTAAATTTTATAATTTTTTTTTTATTGGAGTCGCTTTAAGAATAACAAATAAATCCTTTAATATAAAAATCTCTAGAAGAGACTTAGGACCAAACATAGCAAATGATTCTTTTAATATATAAATCTCTAAAAGAGACTCGGCCCCTGTTTGGTGGAGGTTTTAGTTGAGTTTTTGATTTTTTTTGTTGGCAAATGTGAAAGTAAATTGAAAAGTTGAATTCGGATTTTGTTGCAGTTTTTTCAACAAATTAAAAAATACTGAAAATGTAGTTACAATGGATTTTATTTTATAGATCTCAATGAGTAGGTTTCAACTAATTTTTTTTTTGTCTAATTCCATTTTTTGGATTTAAAGTTATGGTATTTTAAAAATTTTATAAAAATTTTATGAAAGGAATTAAAGTGAAGTAAATTTTGAGAAGTGTGAAAGTAAAGTTGACTTTTTCGTAAAAAACAAGAAAAATTGGTTTTCTAATTTTCTACCAAACAGGAGGTTAGGCTTTACTTTTACGGTCCAGTGAATAAGTCAACCATTTTGTTAGAAAATAAAACGATTTAATCAAAACACTCCATTCTTCGCCTACAATCATCGTTATTCGGTCTCTATCCTTCTTTTGGTATTCAAGTTAGAATATAATATCTACTTTTAAGTTATTATGCAATTAAATTACTCAATTATTTGCTTTAGTTTTATGAATATTAATGCTATTATTCATAAATTTATAAAATTCTTATAACTAAATAATTAAATGTATATGTATATATACATATATATTGTAATTATTTTTTTTATTATCTATATCCATGACGTATTTTGTATCCTATGTTTTTCTAATTTTGCCTTATCACCGTGTCAGTACAGTGTCGTATTCGATACTCATATCAGTATCCGTGCTTCATAGATAATCAGTTTATGGTCAGCTGCTAGAGGAATTTATTCTAGTTGGCTAACTATTTCTCCTTTCATAACTTGTATTTCAGTGTGCATGGATCTAAGAGCAGTTGATGAGCTATGAATGCTGAACCTAACTAAATGTTCACTTATAAGTTTTACCTTTCACAATTGTAATTTAATAATAATTTTTTGAATTTTAAAGTGATGACAAATTAGCCTTAACGAATTTGTGTAACCCGATCGACCAATTATTTTCTAAAAAATAAAAATAAAATTTATTAAATTAAATAAATCCCGAATTGCATCCAACGCCCACTTGGATGTCTGACTAGACCTACTTTCTCTCTTACCTTTTTATTTTTATTGTATATGTATATAATTTAATTTTTTTAATTTTCATCTTACGCGGTAAAACAAATCTAAACGGAATGTGTTCCTCTCTTCTTCTTTGCATTGAAAACCCTAAAGACCAGTTATAGGGCAGAGCAAACAGGAGAGGTCGCCAGCAGAGACGATTTACGTTCAATTTGTGAGTAAAAATCTACTAATCAACTCAACCCCAAAAGATACCTCAAATTCTTTGTAACCAGGCGATCGATGTGGGACCTCTCTTTACTATAATGTACACTCTGTGCTGGCATTATAGACGGTGGTGAAAAATTTTCTGTTTCATATATGCAACTATAATTATGTTACTAAAGCTCTCTCTACTGATTTGTTTCTATAATTTCTGATTTTTCCTAACCTATTGTTTCAACTAAGGAAGAAGCTTTTATCATCAAACCGAGTTATTCGGAGAAGGGATAAGGACAAGATTTTATCTCTTGGATGGGCTGGTATTTGATAAGGTCAGAAAGTTTATCGTTTCTCATTTAAATTGAAAAAGTTCTAAATGATCAATCCTTTTAAGTATGTGCGCTTGTTACTATAGGCGTCTCAATAGCATTCTTGAATTCAATAGCAAAGCTGAAGTAACCGTGTGTCGGATACTTTAGAAATTTTAAATAGTCTGACATGTGAGAGACTCGGCCCAAACACAAAAGAGATGTCACATATATGCCTAAGATGTAAACATACTTTATGAAATGCATAATATATGAAAATATTTGTATAGAAATATTTTGCTTTTCTATATTTTTATGTTAGTATTTGTTAAACATAGTACTCGTGTACTGCTGGAGATGGATTTAAGACTTGACTTATGTTTAATTTAGTGCATTTATATATGCCTAGCTTTTAAGCACGTGTGGGTGGCAGGAGATTCATGAAAATTTGAGAAAATATTACACATTACCTAAATACAATTAACATGACACATATTACTTCTTTCTTATCAAATTTAGTAGTCTCAATTTGACTTCTTTAGTTTTTAAGTAAATGTTAATTTTTACCCGGTTAATCAATGAGCAAGAATACATCTTATTTTCTATTGTGAGATATCATACATTTTATTTTATCCTAGAAAGAAAATGAGACTCTATATATATACTAGGTTATACCCGTGCCATCCGGCACGGTGAAATAAAAAAAATCTAATAATAGGATAAAAAAATTTAACGTGTAACGAATTTAAATCAACAAAATCAATCAGTCTATTTTGAACTCATTGTCCAGTCTAATATAACGTTCTGAACAATTGAAACGTAAGTTCAATATGTTCATGCTGAAAAAACTAAAAGTATACTGGATTGGACCGACTTGTTTTCAATTTTTTAAAGAGTCTTTTAATCATAATCTAACCACGTAATGTACGACCTAAAAATGACAGATTGAGATAACCAATAATATATGAGTACATAATGTACATCCTTAAATTAAATGTTACACAATAAATTTTCTTTATTTTTTTTGCATAATTATATAGTCATGATGGATCTTGTTTAATTGATCTTGATTAGTAGATTTTAAATATTAAATTTTTATTAAATTTTGAATTTTTTATTTCAAGTTATGGCATTTTTAATGTAGACAAAATTATTAATATATGAGAGTTTATTGTGTGTATATTATTGGTGTGAGTGTTGTAACTTTGATGTGACATCTTGATATGTGTATAAAACTAATCCAATGGTGTAGATCTAATGCACACCATAACATGTGTATTTTTAACTATTAAATTCTTATACTTTTTGAATAAAATTTTGGTCAAAGATTGTGTTTTATAATATAGATATATCAATATAAATATTTTCTTAAGATGCACATGTCCTAATTGTTTATGATTTACCAAGTCAAGATTACCTTGTCATGTTGGGTATAACACTCATACCAGGGTCAATGTTTCATTGTATTTCATTTAGATTATGCATGCGCACACACATACGTATACATATATATGGAGTAAAAGGACACATATGGTGAAGATTATGAGTTTCTTTACACTCCTCTCCTAATCCTAGAATTGAGCGTTTCCCAACCTCAGTTATTTGATGTTTTAATTTTACAATCTGTTTTGTAATGTAAGGATGGAATCATTGCTAGTGGAAGTTGTGCTTGACATTGGTGGTTCAATTAAGACTTTCTTCTGTTGGCGGAAACGTGTTTGCTGTTGTATCATTGAAGTTGTTGCTGCTGCTGCCGCAGCCTGCTGATGTTATTCTTCAACTGGAGCTAATGATGTTGATACAGGTGGATGGAATTATGTGTTGTTCAGCAGAGTTAGGCCATCTCCAATGGTGGTTTCTATTTTTGCATTTCTATCCTATGTGTCAATATTATTTTATAATATTTCTATATTTATTGTCAATATATTTGAATTGGTGTAAAACGATAGAAAAGATAATCTCCAATGGTGATTTTTATTGTTCCATTTCTTCCTTACTTTGTCCCCAATTTTATGAAGAGAGAGAATTAGTGGGTCTACAACAACCAATGAAAATTTGTCATGTCACATAGAAAATTTTTATCACCATTTCTACATGTAAAAATGGTGATAGAAATTCTCAATCCTACTAGACTTCCACTTAGGATAGAAATGGAGATAGAAATGTCCATTGGAGAAGATTTTTTCTATTATTCATTTCTATCATAGAAATTTGCTTGGGTAGAAAACACCATTGGAGATGGCCTTAGAAATTATTGAAATGCAAGTTTTAGCAATTGTAGCTTTCGAAAATTGACGAGCAGTCGTGTGTATCATGTCTTCTATTCTTGATCGATGTTGATTCAAGTTGAATTATACGTTCTTTGTTGTCACATGGTGCCTCCCGCCATCCCATATCTCGTTCTCCACTACAACCACCCCGTTCACAAGCCCGTGTGCAGCATGGTACAAATATCACTCCTTGAGTCCTTGCCATTCTGATGCCCATACTTAGCACTGCACCTATTTAGCGCCTCTGCGCTCCATTCAACCTTGTCCTGAGCACTCATGTGCATAGCTCGGTACAAATTAAAGGGCCCAAGGCTCCGTTCAGCACCCCCTGCCTGCTTCCTCCTTGCCGTGCTCACACCAGTGTGCAACATGTTCCAGCAACCCCGTGGCTCTGTCAGCAACCCTGCACTCCTTGTTGCTCAATAGAACAACCCATGGCCTTCTGTTGATGTTTTTGTGTATTTTGCAAAAATGGAAGCAGAAGAAAAACCTAAGCAAGCACCAATTTTACACTATGAGTTTTCCTAAGTCCCACGTAGGAGAGAGATAAAAACTTAAATGGGTTTTTATAAGGGAAAAAATTTGCCTAAGGGCTTGAGCCCTTTGGGCATTAGAATTTTGTGAGATTGGGTGAGGACTTGAATGAGTATGGTTCACCACACACACAACAAACACAACGAAAATCTTCCATGGTCAATCTTCTATGAGACCTTAAAAATATCATCCTCCAAAATTTTTTTTGCCTCCTGCGCGAATAATTTACCGATTCCGGCCGAATTACAAAGGGAGTCAAAATTCCGATTTCCCTCCGTGCTAAGGAAATCGAGACAGAGGAAAATCTGGGCTATTGTATCCTGGGGACGGCGTGGCCATTCCAAATTGCTAGTACAAACACGGAGCAGAGTTACGAAACGTCTTAAAGAGAGCGACTTAGTCAGCGATTCAACCCGGTGTTTTCCTATCGCTACTTGGTAAATTTGTTCCTGTTTCAACACCTTCTCAGTTGGCCCACTCACCAATGATCCCACAATGACAACTATGCCCATCTATGCGTGCATGGTGCAGAGCAGTGGAGTCTTTATGATATGTATATATTGTTGCACTTGCCATTGAGGTCAATTTTATTTTAGTTTGCCTTTGTGCTCTTTTTTTGTATCTAATCCTAGGGAGCAGGCCTTAAGTCGCCCCAACACAATCTTTATCCACTCGTTACATTTATACTCTTTCAAACATTTTTCTTCATTTGAAGTTTTTCTTCATAGTCTTGAGATTTTTCTCTGTATCCATAGTGGTAGATATTCTCTTTCTATAATTGTATATATTGATAATTTTGAGTGTTATATATATATAAACAAGGAACCAACAATCTGCTTGAACTTCCAGAGAAGATGACTATAAGAGTAGAAAAGGATTTTTGGGAATTGGGACGTGGCTTCTGATTTAAGGGTCTTTGTGGAGCAGTCGAAGTGCGAAAGCGGTAATTTGACGAAAATGTCACGCAAATTGATGCAATTGAACAGCAAGTGACTGAATTCAAAGACGTAATTTCAGTGCTCGGTAGATATGATTCTATGTTAGAATCAAAAGTCCATAAAAACATACATATACTGAAATTTACTTCAGATCATCTATTTAATACATTGTGTTATTGTGACTTTGGCCTCAAATTGTGTGGAAAGTTAAATTAGATTTTTTAAATATCAAAAGAAGTTTAAATGCTCTTGCAATACTTTAGAAAAGCTTCCTATTTATTGAATGAAACATATGCCTAATTTATATAGGCTTTAAAAAAAAAAACCTATAAGAGAGAAACAAGAAAAGCAATATCCCACGTTTAACATAACTAAACAATTGGGATTCTATGAAAACACGAACTAATTCAAATCCTACCCACTTCCCAAATAAATAGGGATTATTAACAAACAACCTGAACAACAAATTTAAACTTCTAACACAATTTACCGTTGGTTCGTTTTGAGGTTTAAAGCATCGGAGCAATGCTGTATTTGGTAAATTGCATATTGTATGTGTGAATAACAAAAACTCGATCAAAATGAACACTAGAGTTCCATTTAATAACAAGAGAACAACTTATAGCTAAAATAGTTATTTTTTGTGACAAGTAAGAAAATGAGTTGAGTGATAAGTTGAAATGTTCTCTAACTTTTTTGCTTTTATCAAAGAAAATAAATTCTTTGAGTGGTGAGGAATTATTTTTCTCCACACAAATACAAAGAAAAATGAATAATATGTACTCGTAAAATAAGCATGTGAAGAAACATCACATCCTCAACTCAATTTTCTACTTCTTAGAAAAGTCATTTTTTTTGTTATAATTTTTTTAACCTGTTATAATCGAAGTCCACTATCCATTTGATATAAAATGATTTGGAAATCAAATCATTAGACTCAGTTTGATAACATTATAAAAAATAATAAGAAAAACAACTAATTTAGATTAGAAGATGGAAAATAAGTTTAGGGATATGGTGAGATGCTCTCTATATTATGCTCATTTTTGTAAGAATATGTCATTCATCCTGCTTTATATATCTTTGAGTGGTGATGTTGCCCGCCCTTTTAATTGTTTATAACATCATCTAATAAAACATCTGAAGTTCCTCTATTGCCACCCAAAAAATTATGTCACAAACATCCGTTACATTAATCTTTTGCCCAATGGTTAAAACCATTGCATTAATCTTTTAACCCATTAATCCAACAATGGTTAACCTAATCCCAACCATTTATTCTCCCAAAAGCAAACAAACCTTCATTTCCCCCTCAACCCAATCACTTTTTTTTAATAAAACCTCTAACTTCCTTAGAAGGTTAGAGCAATAGCATTAACAAAAGAAGAAAACAAAGGGTGGAAGATGACAAAAATCCCATCTTCGTAGTTATATCTCCAAAAAGAATCCAAAAAAGAAAAAAGAGGAATTACTTTATGGACTGTCCTAGCACAATCCATAGAGTAATTCCTTAAGGAGTGTCCTATACAAATTGCCAATCTAGTACAAGTATGAGATAAGCTAAACACAGAGATCATAGAACCATTACAAAAAAACATCTATTAACAAAAAATCACTGCAGATGAAGAATATTGTCCAGGAATCCATTAAGGAGTCGAAGCAGCCAGTTGCGAGCCAATTAGACATTGAACCTGTAGTTTGGTTGAGAGGCATAATCATGGTTGATCAAATGAGAAAGGGATGAAGGATAATAACTCCACCATTGAAGACTATGGAAGTTGATGCCAAGCTTTGAAAGTTTGTCAGCCACAACATTTCCTTCTCTAAATATGTGACTTATGTGAACCTGCATATTTCCCATTTTGGCCTTACAATTCTGACATCTTCTAAGCAGATGCCAAGGAGGCTTATATCGAGGACTTTTTACACATTGAATGACAACTTGTGAGTCTAGCTCAAACTAGATTTGAAGCCAGTTGTTGTTCCATGCTATATCAATAGCTTGTATAAAAGCCATTAATTTACCCACAAAAGCAGTTTTGATGCCTATGTTTTGATAGAAGCATCCATTGGAAAATCCTCTAAAGTTTCTGAAAATGCCACCAATAACTGACACAGTAGGCAGCAAAGTGCCATGCCATCAGTATTACATTTGATCTAATTTAAATAAGGAGGTAACCAGATGACCTCAATGATTTTAAGACTTCTTTTATGAACTCCTGTGATGTTCAGATTCTTCAGGATATTAAGCTCAGTTTGACAGTTGTTCATATGGCCAGGCATCATTTTGGAAATTTAAAGCAACCACCCTTTGATGTAATGAAGGGTTTTGGAGGGAACAAGTCTAATATTGTGGAAAATTAGTTTATTCCTGGAGTTCCAAAGAGTGTATAGACAAATGAGGCAGCAAGTAATAAAAAAGTTCTTGATTTGAGAGCTGTAAGCAACTTTCCTAACAAAACTCCAAAGATTATGGATAGAATTTAGCATAAGAGCCTGAATATTGAAAGCATTCTGAATCCAATACCAAAGAAGAGAGCCAAAATAACAATGGATGAAAATATGATCAGCATTTTCCTTTTCGTTTTTGCAGAAATCACACCTGGAAGCAAAAGAGAAACCCATTTTCTTCAAGTTATCTTGGGTGGAGCATTTGTTGAGAACAATTTTCCATATATTGGCTGAAATTCTGGGAGGGATATGAGAATGCCACATCTATTTAGACCAATCAACTTTGCATATGGGGGAGACAAAGAAATAAGCATCTTTGAAGGTGGGTTGTCCATCATTAGAGTCAAGCCAAATCAAAGAATCATTTTCAGAGGTATTGCTAAGGAGAGTAATGCAGGTGAAGATGTTGGAGTGCATGGGAAATTGATATCTAAACCAGGAAGGGATACACCAACTACCTTGGTGGATAAGATTAGAAACTGAACTTATCCTATGCAATAAGGAAGGAGGGCATTCTATGGGAGAGAGATCCATCCACAAATCATGCCAAATGTTTGTGTTAATGCCATTACCAATGATCCATCTACCATGGTGATATATAAATAGTGGAGAGAGCAGACTTGTAAGCACCCTAAATAGAATAGACTTTGTAGGAAGTGGTAGCTGTGGAGTGAATGATGTGATATCTATTTCTAACAAACTGATTCCATTGAGAATTGTGTTGTAACACTCCCCACATTTACATAAGGAGAGTTGCCTTGTTCAAAGTGGATATGCTTTTGATGCCAAGCCCACCAGCTGATTTAGGCATACAAGCATTGGACGAAGCAACTGTGACCAATTTCTGTTTCAAAATATCACCGGTCCAGAGGAAGTTTCTCATCCACCTTTGCAATTGATGAAGAAGAAGAGAAGACCAGCTATAAGACATAAAATAGTGGAGGAGCATTGGGCAAATAATAGCTTTAATCAACTCACATTTGCCAGAAAATAAGAGAATTTTTGTGACGCCCCGAATCCTATTATGAGATTTTCACCTTTGGGACCCAGTTAATCACGGTGTCGTACATGACAACGGGTGCGAGTAATAAAAGAAACTTAAGTAAAACCCATTTAGAAAAATTTCGACATAAGAAGTTTGTAAAATGCGGAATCCGCCCTGTAAATAAAAATAAAAAGATCAACATTTGTTCAATCATTTCACAATCAACCATTTAATAAAAATACGCCTCATCTAATACACTTTATTAAAGTCCATTTAAGTATAAGATTATACAACAGTTCCCAAATCCTTTTATGTAAATACAAGGTTGTATACAATACAATCGTATAAAAGTGTAATATAAAGGTCTCAATGGCATTGTCCTTAAATTAAGGACTGCAAAGTTGTTAAAGGTCATCAGAGCTTCTACAGACGTACAGCGCGTGCCACCCTCGAGTATGGACCTGCAAAACTGTTGAGAATGAAGGAATGAGCCAAATCTGGGCTTAGTGGGAAAAATAAGGGTTTGTAATGAAAATAAGGTTTTCATTTGAAAACATATGTATCATATATATGTTGCGTCAACAATACATTCTTTTCGAAAACCTTACTATGCAATTCACCAAGTATGTGCGTGCCAAAACCCATAAATTGTTCTATCTCAGGTATCAAAACTGTTCCCTAACACTCATCATATAGCATTATACTCTTTCTAGCTTCTTAGGGTTCATATTCTATAAGAATCATTCAATTCTCGGCTACTCAACTGTGTGTGAGGAGTATACACCTCTTATGCCAAGTATTCATAGTTATCGCTTTGTTTAGAGTGCATTATGAATTACATACTTGGCCGACTACTAAGCGTTACCACCAGGCCGTCTAGCTTAAGCGTTACATTAAGATATTCCTCCCATCTAGCCATTCTTATACTATGCTGGCCACTTAGGTTATTAATAATTTAACATTCAATGTAAACTGATAGACTAATCTTATATCTACATTCTTTCCATGTATCTGCATCGATACACACACACACACACATATATATATATATATATTTATATATACGTATTCATTCTTACATTATCTATAATATATCGGAGGCAATATATATAGAACAATATAAAATACAACACAATAGTATCTATATTTTGAAACACCGCCACATTCGTCGTTGTGACGTATTAGTATCATTCGAGACAATGTCTCTCAAATGCCCTCACGGCCTCGACCATCACAATAATACTAATCACAATCATCCAAGCGTCACCAGGTCCGCATTTTATGGCCTTTCACCCAAGCGGCAGCAGGGCCTCTCGTTCGTTTTCGTGCACGATTTCGGGTCTTTCACCCAGGGGCACTATGTCCTAACTTAAGGTCTCAATTGTTAGAGACCAACTCGGGACCTCACATGGACTAATGTCATCTCATCATCACATTATACACATTTATAGATTCAATCATGAATCGCACAATATATACATTACCACATTCATAGAAACCATCCATTAGCAAAATACAATAAAATAATAACCAGGTGTATCATTTGTTTACTTGCGACAATAAGGTAATTCACATTTAGGGCTTCATCATCAATCACCCACGTACATATATGTAACAAGCCCATATATATAGGAATCAATATGTATGTATATTTATATATCTCGTTTCGTTGTGTCGATAAGATAATTCACACATTAGGATTTATCGTCATTTATACATATATGTGTGCGCGTATATCTATGTCAAGCCCACGCAACTAGCCCATTTGGAATCTAATTTATATACATAGAATCACACGATTATACACCACTCGCTTATCATTATCAAAAGCTTTGTTATCACGTCTTTTATCCATAATCTTTCCGTAACGTAATAATTCACATTTAAATGGTCAACTAGTGTATCACTGATACTTTACATATCATTATGTGTCGTGTGTGCAAAACTAAAGCTGCGCGAGTCTTATCGATATCCTCACGTTATTTAATCAAGCTACGCACCACTTGCTATGTTTCCTCGCTTAATTGATATATGAGCGGCATACCATATCCTCGTGGTTATGGCTACAACAACTTACGCCCCTCCAAGTATATATATATATATATATATATTACATTACTAGAGTTTGTCGTAGATGTATTCTCGCTTCTTGACACCAACAAGGTCCATATAATACAATAAACTCAAAAGTTAGTATTTACCATTTTCACCCTAGTGGGTTCTTGGTTCAATACTAATGTATAAGGTTCAATACCTTTAACTAATGAAATATATGCGTATATCTATCATTTACAATCTATAACCAACCACTCTATACACACAAATCCCAAAACCCCATTTTTCTAGTCCATACACCTTACTTCCAAATGGGTATGGTATGTAGAATCAAGTTCATGGGTCATAGCATGATGAGAGTGAATAATACATGACACATATGCGATATTCCACACTTACGCACTATCAATTAATCCTCAAATCAACCAAACTCACATGCAAATCATAATCTAGGGTTTTTCATCAAAATTCGCATCTTTGTATGAAATCGATATATAGCACATGATAGTTTGAAAAGAAACAAGTTTAAGTTTAATGTTCCCACCTTATATGAAGAAAATCCACAAGATTGAGATGCTTGGAGAAGATTTGGTGGCTAGAACTCCAAGCTCTCATTAGTGCTTCAATCGTGGAAAATTCATGGAGAAGATGATGAATAATAAATAAGGTGGGGGTTTGTAGCTTAGTTCTTGGATGGAGATGAGGATCCACCAAAACCCACAAGAATTTCCTCACTCTATCTCTCTCTAAGGGCTCTCAGATGGTGCAATGAAAATGAAGAAGAAGAACTGAACGTATGTGTACATATATAATTGCTGCTTACGCGGTTATTGTTCACGCGTGTGGAGTTTGTAGCACTGAACTTTAGACCGCAATAACTTCTTGCTCGGAAGTCATATTTAGGTGATTTTTATGTCCAAAAAAAGCTTATTCGGAGCTCTACAATTTCCTAGAAGGAAGTGTTCCCAAATTCTAGACGGATAATTCCCAGAAATTCGACGAAGTCAACGCGTTAGTGTTACCGAATGAACAACTCATAGCGATTGACCTATTTTGCGCTCAATTTCGACCTAGTAGAAGTCCTAATTTGCCTTTGGCCGAAACACCAAAGTTGTAGATTGCCTAAAAATCTAGGGTATATCCTAAATGGAAACTCATTCTGACGATGAACGAAGGAGTTACGCTTCTTCCAAGTTAACAAAAAATTATGAAGTTGGGTAAATTTAAAACTTATAATCTACATCCCGATTTCAACTCGAATCACCCGAAATGACTTACGGACATTCTAGCAAGCTTATGATGGAGACATAAATACAGGATCGTTTGATACTGCGTATAGATTGAACAAAAAACTTTTTCTAAAACCCTATAAGAATAAAGGAGTTTCACCTTTGCGGATCATGTAGAGGATCCATATGAGGAGACTAGGGTTTGAAAGCATCAGATTGCGATTTGGTCAAATTTTTTAATTCTCGCTGGGCTGCGAAAATCGATTTTTTTCGCCACCGAAACGACTTCTAATCGTCCTGATTTTTCTTTAAATATCTATAACTTTGCGTTCCGAATGACATATCCAAAAATCAGCCGGATCCAACGGTGCGATCAAAAGTTACGATTAATTTACGACAGTAGTACCGAAAACCTAAAGATCTTCTATCATATTCCTTCCGCCATCAAATCTTGCACCGAGTGTGGGCTACGGTATCACCAAGATTTTCTCCTCTCTCAATAGAATAAACCGTAACTCATGAGAATTATTGTTATTTGAGAAGAGATAAGACATGCGTATATATAAGGTTACGATAGGGACCTTAAGGAGAAATAAGTGTTTGGGCTTCTTATGGAAAGTTGGAATCCTAATTCCACTATGAATTAGTTCTTTCCATAAATTATAATTCACACCACTAAAGAATTATAATTGCACTCCCGTCCTTATTTCAAAATTTAATTTCGAGCTCCTTGTTATTAAATACTTATTATTCTCCCCACGTTAAGATTATAGATAACCGTTATTTAAATTAAATTACTGACAATTATATTTAAATGACTTCTTAATCTTTGAGCTTACCACTTAACTTATTTGACATGTCGGATTAACATAATCCACCTGCAGGGTTTGACATGGTCAAAACTTATAAGCTTTTCAAGGGGCTATCATCAATCCCTATACCGGGACGTGGATTCCATCAATAATTAATATTCATCATACATATAGTGTCGTCATCCAAGTCACGAAGATTATTGATCTATCATCAATCCCTATACCGGGACGTGGATTCCATCAATAATTAATATTCATCATACATATAGTGTCGTCATCCAAGTCACGAAGATTATTGATCTATAAATGAATCTCACTCTTAATGAGTCAAAACAACAAACACTACATATATATGTCTATTAATTATTTTAAGATTAAGAGCATAAGTAATCATAATAACCATGGGATTTTAAATTGTTTTATATAGTCAATATAAAAACAATTAACCCAAACTGGCCCTATTCAATACACACAAAGTGTACTAGCACAATGAGTTAAAACTATACCATTTCCTGTAGTTAAGATAAACTACTAAAACTTGTGCTACAATCCTACCGATGGGTGTCCAATTCCATCTAAAACTGTGAACCATTAAACTTATATTTCACAAGAACGGATGATATGATCTTCTGTGTGTAAGCTATACTCTACACACCAAATTATCTACTATATATAATAAAAGACACACATGCACAATATTTAGATAAATAATATAATGCAACCATTGCCCATAAAGATTCCCATTAAAATAGAAAAACCAAGTTTATAACATATCCAAACCAACAAGAAAATTATGGCTTTTAGTATATCACTCTAACAGCTTAAATACACTAGTATGACTTATCGGAAGTCTTCGAACCCTGTCGCTCCTTTCAAAACAATATTTCACTATTCGGAGCTCGAAATCGCCTTACTCGCGATTTTTGAACGCACTAAGCTTGAGATTTAGGAACGGGGTGTTACAATCTCCATTCCTTAAGAAATTTCGTCCTCGAAATTCTATAGGATTAGTAAGAGACAAAAGAATGCATGAGTTTCAAACTAATACTTGGTCTCCCCTCCTTAAGAAGAGAAAACCGCCATTCCAAATAAGAGAAAACTTATTATCCGAAAATCAAAATAAGGGAAATGACCTTAACGACTGACAAGAGAACAAAATAATCAACATAGAACCTTCTAACTAATTCTTGTAGGAAAATTTCCACTCATATAAGTGGTATCCGCAGCAAAACACATAAATACTCTTTACTATAGAATAATTATACAACATGGTGTTTAAACCTTGACACGATAGAATTAACTCATGATTTGTAATTGGAGATAGATTTAATCACAGAAAGGATTCTAACCCAAGTCCAAATAGGAATAGCAATCATACTTCGAGAGAATGATCATTGATACGAGACATCTTTTACGCTATAGAATCAAACTACAAACTAGGTCTCAAAATGAACTCGATTACTAAACACATATAACATGGATTTGTGAACTAAAAAGTTTTATGTACCCGAAATCCAAAATCCTCAGTCCAAGGTACCAAATACGAAACTAGAATGAGCAAAGCTCTCAAGGCATAAGGGTTATTGATATTACGGCTCACTTCTCGAAATGAAAAGAATTTGAGAATCTGATACACCACTAAGTACGTAAGAACTATAATTACTTTCAAACATTAATACACTCTATGTGTATCGTATACCAAGCCAGAATATGCAATGCTCATATAGTTTTCTCATAAATGAGGAATCACATCGAAGGAATTGACCGCGTAATTTGCCTTCCTATGAGTCCAAACAAAATGGTATCCGGGAAAACATATACAATAGTTTATGAATCAGCCTTCCAGAATCCAAAGATTAATTAATCCGGTATTCACCCTTAAGAACTAAAGGAGAAAATAGGGTAAACACAAGAAATGGATTGGCTACTAGTACAAGTAAGCCATATTTCACTTCTATTGGTGACAGAAGACCGTAGATTCATAAGTTAGTCATCCGTTGATTAGGCGACTGACTAAATTATATCTCAACAATCGCCCATTGCTAACATAATAGCAAAACTTGTCCCGGACATAAAGCATATTCAATGAGTATGAAAACGGATCACAAGAAATAAATTTGAATGAATTGGAACTCAATAATAAAGGGTTAAGAAAATTTAGATTCAGTAAGGTAATACACCATATGGTAAAGATTTAATCAATGCACCATAATGAATATTGTCTCAATAGAATGGACTGTGTCACGTGATGACCCTCAGTATTTCCCATCTCCGAAGTCATAAGAACAGACAATAACTGACCTAACAAGGTGACCTATCCTATAGTCAACCTACTATGGTATAAGAAAGAATGACCCTCGGCGAAACCATATGAATACAAAAGTGGTTCACAAGAGAGGTGATGAATGCCCCAAGAAATAGTAGGAAGTATGATATAGTTTCACCATAAAGCAATTATCTATCATCACCTGAATCCCAAAAGAAGAACATGTAATGATCAAATGACGCACACACAAAACACAATTGAATATGCATTGCAAAAATGATGGCAACTCTAGCGAATAGGGCACTCAGATCAAGGATTATATACCGCTAATTCCATGCGAATAGCTTAGAATGGAAAAATCTCATCGGCCTCCCGTGATCAACTTTCGACGACAACGCCCGACTAATGGTTTTCCACCGCCTTTAAACTACTTAGAATGGCTTTTCCTAAGAGGACAACATCACTTCCAATAATCAGTGCTATTGCACGGACCGAAATTTCATAATCGCCTCTATGGATGTGAAGATTAAGGGGAAGAGTTTCAAATATGCCGGGTTAAGCAATCATAAACCTTCCCCACTACTTCCAAAGTGGACTCGATCCTGATCTCAACATTCGTTATGGAAGAAAGATTATCATGTACATAACTAGAACGAAACTTCTCAAGGGTAAGAATAAGTGATAAGCAGAGATTATGTGTAGGATAAATAAGGATAAGGGCATCCAATGTGAAGTCAGACAAGACTCTATAAGACTATATTTTCCATACTTATCTATATTGCATATCTACCCTTGAATTCATGCCAAGAAAATCGGACCTATTGCTCTGATACCAACTTGTGACACCTCGAATCCCGTTATGAGATTTTCACCTTCGGGACCCGATTAATCACGGTGTCGTACATGACGACGGGTGTGTGTAATAAAAGAAACTTAAGTAAAACCCATTTAGAAAAATTTCAGCATGAGGAGTTTGTAAAATGCAATATCCGCCCTGTAAATAAAAATAAAAAGAACAACCTTTGTTCAATCATTTCACAATCAACCATTAAATAAAAATACTCCTCATCTAATACACTTTATCAAA
This sequence comes from Lonicera japonica, assembly GCA_021464415.1. NCBI lineage: Eukaryota > Viridiplantae > Streptophyta > Magnoliopsida > Dipsacales > Caprifoliaceae > Lonicera > Lonicera japonica. The sequence continues at coordinate 16,356,954 of CM038465.1, forward strand.
GTCCATTTAAGTATAAGATTATACAACAGTTCCCAAATCCTTTTATGTAAATACAAGGTTGTATACAATACAATCGTATAAAAGTGTAATATAAAGGCCTCAATGGTATTGTCCTTAAATTAAGGACTACAAAGTTGTTAAAGGTCATCAGAGCTTCTACGGGTATACAATGCGTGCTACCCTCGAGTATGGACCTGCAAAACTGTTAAGAAGGAAGGAATGAGCCAAATCCGGGCTCAATGGGAACTATAAGGGTTTATAATGAATATAAGGTTTTTATTTGAAAACATATGTATCATATATATATATATATATATATATGTTGCTTCAACAATACAATCTTTTCGAAAACATTACTATGCAATTCACCAAGTATGTGCGTGCCAAAACCCATTAATATAATTGTCCTATCTCAGGTATCAAAATTGTTCCCTAACACTCATCATATATCACTCTACTCTTTCTAGCTTCCTAGGGTTCACATGCTATAAGAATCATTCTATTCTCGGCTACTCAACTGCTTGTGAGGAGTATACACCTCTTATGCCAAGTATTCATAGTTATAGCTTTGTTTAGAGTGCATTATGAGTTACATACTTGGCTGACTACTACGCGTTACCACCAGGCCGTCTAGCTTAAGCGTTACATTAAGATATTCCTCCCGTCTAACCATGCGTATACTATGCTGGCCACTTAGGTTATTAATAATTTAATCTTCAATATAAACTGGTAGACTAATCTTATATCTACATTCTTTCCACGTATCCGCATCGATACACACACACACATATATATTTATATATACATATTCATTCTTACATTATCCATAATATACTGGAGGTAATATATATAGAACAATATAAAATACAACATAACAGTATATACATATTGAAACACCCCCACATCCGTCATTGTGACAAATTAGTATCATTTGAGATAATGTCTCTCAAATTCCCTCACGGCCTAGACCATCACAATAATAATAATCACAATCATCCGTGCACGATTTCAGGTCTTTCGCCCGGGGGCACTCTGTCCCAACTTAAGGTCTCAATCGTTAGTGGCCAACTCGGAACCTCACATGGACTAATGTCATTTCATCATCACATTATACACATTTATAGATTCAATTATGAATCTCACAATATATACATTACCACATTAATAGAAACCATCCATTAACAAAATACAATAAAATAATAACCATGTGTATCATTTGTTTACTTGCGACAATAAGGTAATTCACATTTAGGGCTTCATCATCAATCACCTGCATACACATATGTAACAAGCCCATATATATATGAATCAATATATATGTATATATATATCTCGTTTCGTTGTGCCGATAACATAATTTTCACATTAGGCTTTATAGTCATTTATACATATATGTGCACGCGTATATCTATGTCAAGCCCACGCAACCGGCCCATTTGGAATCTAATTTATATACATAGATCATTTATCATTATCAAAATCTTTGTTATCACATCTTTTATCCATAATTTTTCAGTAATGTAATAATTCACATTTAAATGGTCAACTAGTGCATCATTGATACGTTACATTTCATTATGTGTCGTGCGTGCAAAACTAAAGCTGCACGAGTCTTATCGATATCCTCACGTTATTTAATCAAGCCACGCGGAACTTACTATGTTTCCTCGCTTAATCGATATATGAGCGGCATACCATCTCCTCGTGGTTATGGCTACAACAACCTAAACCCCTCCAATTTATATATATATATATTACATTACTAGAGTTTGTCGTAGATGTATTTTCGCTTCTTGACACCAACAAGGTCCATATAATACAATAAACTCAAAAGTTAGTATTTACCATTTCCGCCTTAGTGGGTTCTTGGTTCAATACTCATGTATAAGGTTCAACACCTTTAACTAATGAAATATATTCGTATATCTATCATTTACAATCTATAACCAACCAATATATACACACAAATCCTAAAACCCCAATTTTCTAGTCCATACACCTTACTACCAAATGGGTATGGTATGTAGAATCAAGTTCGTGGCTCATAGCATGATGAGAGTGAATAATACATGACACATATACGATATTCCACACTTATGCACTATCAATTAATTCTCAAACCAACCAAACTCACATGCACATCACAACCTAGGGTTTTTCATCAAAATTCTCACCTTTGTATGAAATCGATATAAAACACATGATAGTTTGAAAAGAAACAAGTTTAAGTTTAATGTTCCCACCTTACATGAAGAAAATCCACAAGATTGAGATGCTAGGAGATGATTTGGTGGCTAGAACTCCAAGCTCTCCTTAGTGCTCCAATGGTGGAAAATTCATGGAGTAGATGATGAATAGTAAATGAGGTGGGGGTTTGTAGCTTAGTTCTTTGATGGAAATGAGGATCCACCAAAACCCACAAGAATTTCATCACTCTATCTCTCTCTATGAGCTCTCAGATGGTGAAATGAAAATGAAAAAGAAGAACTGAACGTATGTTTATATATATAACTGTTGCTTACGCGGTTACTGTTCACGCGTGTGGAGTTTGCAGCGTTGAACCTTGGATTGCCATAACTTCTTGCTCGAAAGTCCGATTGAGGTGATCTTTATGTTGATGGAAAGATTATTCGGAGCTTTACAACTTACTTGACGGAAGTGTCCCCAAATTATGGATGGATAATTCCCAAAAATTTGACGAAGTCAGCGCGTTAGTGTTACCGAATGAACAACTGATAGCGATTGACCTATTTTGCATTGAATTTCAACCTAGTAGAAGTCCGAATTTTCCTTTGGCCAAAACAGAAAAGTTGTAGATTGCCTAAAAATCTAGGGTACATCCCCAACGGAAATTCATTTTGACAAGGAACGACGGAGTTACGCTTCTTCCAAGTTAACAAAAAATTATGAAGTCGGGTAAATTTAAAACTTATAATCTACATCCCGATTTCAACTCGAATCACCTTAAATGACTTACGGACATTCTAGCAAGCTTAAATACACTAATATGACTTATCAGATGTCTTCGAACCCTGTCGCTCCTTTCAGAACAATATTTCACTATTCAGAGCTCGAAATCGCCTTACTTGCGATTTTGGAACACGCTAAGTTTGAGATTTAGGAACGAGGTGTTACAATTTTCCCCTGTCACCCTTCTAATTTAGTACAAATTTTATCAGCCACAAATTGCAGGTGAACCCTCTTTGGCTTGCCTTTAAAAATAGGCACTCCCAGGTAGTTGATCGAAAAGGGTAGATCCTTCAGTCATTCCAAGAGTGGAAGTAATCTCAGTTTTCATGTGTGAAGCTCCTTTCCCCAGGTAGACTTTGCTTTTGGTGAAATTCATAACTTGCCCAGGAGCATTGCCATAGTCATTAAGAATTTTAAGCACCATTTTAAGAGTCCTTTTGTCCCCTGGGCAGAATAACATGACATCATCATCAAGGGTGTGTGAGGGCATTAAAAATCCCTCTAGGGACAGCCATAAGGTGAAGGGCTCTTGTGTTTGTAGCATTGGTAAGAGATTTACTGAAAACTTCTTCAGCTAAGCCAAAGAGAATGGGACTGAGAGGGTCACCTTTCTTGACCTATCTCTTGCATTTAAAGTATCCACAAGGGGTCCCATTATTGAGAATAGACATCCTTGCTGATTGTAAGATGGTGTGAATCCAGCTTATAAAAGTGTGATTGAACCCAAAAGCATGGAGTACTTTTAGTAAAAAGTTCCAATCAAGTGTGTCAAAGGCTTTGGCTATACTTATTTTGATGGCCACAATTCCTCCATGATTTTTCATATCAAGTAAGTTGAAGCATTCTGAGGTGATACCAATGCAAGGTGTATACTCCTACCTTTAATGAAACCATTTTGGTAAGAGGTAATGAGATGAGGAACAATCAGAGCAAGCCTCTTACTAAGAATTTTGGGGATAATTTTGAATATGAAATTGGAAAGAGCAACGGGCCTAAAGTTGCTGAGGGAATCAGCATTAGGAGTTTAGGGAATAAGAGTAAGGAAGTTGGAGTTTAAACCTGGAAGGATCCAAGTTTGCACAAAGAACTGAGAAACAACATTACATGCGTCTGCTTGAATTATATTCTAATAAGATTGAAAGAATTGACCACTAGATCCATTTGGCCCAAGAGCTGAAGAAGAATCTAGGCCAAAAACTGCTTTTTTGATTTCTTCCAAAGAAGGGAGAGCCGTGAGCTTAGCATTGTCCTCCTCAGAGATGAGGGATGGGATAACAGATTGAATAAGGTTGGTATCAGTGATGGAGTTGTCTAAAGAATAGAGGTTTTCAAAGTAATCCAACACATGAGATTTGATGTCCATTGGGTCAGTGAGTAGCTCCCCATTAGCATGCAAAAAATTGACTATGTTGGTCACAGCTCTTTGCCTAGCAATTCGATGGAAAAAGGCAGTATTTATGTATCCCTCTTTGATCCATTTTACTCTGGCTTTATTTCTCCAAAACCTTTCTTGCCTAGAAAGAGCAGTTTGCAGATCTGATTGAGCTAGCTCCTTCTCCTCCTCATCCTCCTTATCTTTACTGATAAAGTGTCCTAAAGTATCAATGTTCAACTGAACCTCCAACAATTTAGCTTTAGTCCTCTCCACCTGAGAATGGATATTGCCAAACACTATGCTGTTCCAGTTTTTAAGATAAGCTTTTAATCTTTTCAATTCAAGTTGCATAACAATCATTGGACAAGTGGCATGGATGGGGCTTTTCCAAGAAGACTCAACAACTGCCAAGAAAGTAGGATGAGTAGTCCAGGCAGGAATAAATCTGAAAGGGTTGGGGCTAGTAACTGCAACATGATTGGCTTTGAGAAAGAGGGGAGTATGATCATAATCTTTCCTATGAATAGCTACACATGAAACTGAGTCCCAAAATTGAATCCATTGATGATTGCAAATGACCCTGTCCAATCTAGAATCCATGTTAGGAAAACCTTTTTTAAACCAGGTAAAAAGATGACCAATTGTGTTGATGTGGACTAAATAGCAGCTATCAGTCCATGCTTGAAAATCTTCACAGGATCTGGGATTAAGAGGGCAACCTCCTCTCTTTTCACGAGCTCCCAACACACAGTTGAAGTCTTCCACAACGGACCAAGGTAAGGGATGGTTAACTGAAATACTGGCAAGGTCAAATCACAGATTTCTTCTAGCAACATAATTATTACTAGCATAGACTGCAGACAAAAGCAAGGGGCCTTTATCGAAAGCAATAGTAAAAGAGATATGCTGTGAGGATGAAGAGATTAGGTTGAGGGAGGGAAAGTTAATGGACTAGAGAATCCATATGGAAGGCAAAAAACCAGGTTTATCATTAGCAACAAAGAATTGCATGCCAATAGAGTGCCAAAAGTGAGAAGGAATGTGATCAAATTGAACCATAGGCTCATAAAGACATATGATATATGGGTGATGAGAATTACAAATATTCTTAAGGGTTTTTTGGGTATGAGTGTTATCAATACCCCTGATATTCCAAGAAAGAACAATCATTGAGAATTTGGAGAGGTTCTGTGGGTAGTGATCCCTGTTGCATCATCCTCTTTGGTCTGAACCAATTTCCTTTATTTGATAGCAAAGTATTCCTTGATGGCCCGTGGAGAGAGGCCTTCCAAAACCAAATCCTTTCTTTCATCCTCCTTCTTATGAGCCAATTTTCATCTCTACTTATTAGAGACAGTTTTTATGATGGGAATGTAACCAGATTCTTGTAATTTTCTTTCCTTAGAATTTGGAGTAGGTAGGTAATCAGGGTCAGAGGAAAGAGTGTTTGAGGTTGAAGAATTTCTTGACACTTCTTAATATATTTCTACTGAAAGTTCTGTAGAAATGGAGTTATTATCTGAGGAGGTGGCAAGAATGGATGAGCTTTTTGACTTGTCAAAAACAACGCGAGGTTATTACACCCAAGTGCAGGTGGTCGGTCAAGTAATAAATACTCGGTAAGTCCGCGGTCAATCCACGGGGAGGAGGATAATTCTTTGAGTTAGGAAGGTTTCTTTCAAGAGGAAGATGAGAAAAGAAATGAAAAGATGATAGACTTGGTTAATAAGAAAGGAAATTAAAAATAAATTAAAACTACTAATTAATTAAACTAAAATTAAAGGAAAATCTAATCCTAGGGTGCAAAAGTAAAAGGAACCTGCGAGCGCAAGTTATCTACCTAAAAGGCTTTCTAAATGCACTAAGGGAATATGCAATTAAACTAAAAATAAATAAAAAAAATGTGCTAACTAAATAAATTAGAATATTAAATGAACTCAAACAACGAGAAACAAACGTTAGGGGTATTTGTATTTAGGGAGTACGAAACTAATCCAATAGGGTAATCCAAATCTAAGTTTAAACAAGCTTTTCACTAAAGTTCAGCTTCTATACCTTCCAACCATCCAATTATATTCCTATTTCAAGTATATGATTTCCCGTGCATGACAAAGACTACATAGACTAACTTTGAGCAATAGAATTCGATAGTGAAGCTTTTTGACTTTGAAAAAGTGTAATTTAGAACCTAGTATTGCTAGTGGGTGACAAAATAATCCAAGTTGATTAAACTTCCAAAAAATTAGTATCTTAACACTCCTCCAAGGTTTGAATATGTTTGAACATGATTCAAATCAAATCCGTCTTAAAAAGAATACCAAAAGTCAAAACTAGCGCTTTTTCGGTACTTACATGAATAAATACCAAAACAGCTCCAAATCAGCCAATTCACTTAAGAAACTAACCTAACTAATTAGAGGATAAATACCATCCTCAAATCAGCCACATTAGGGTTTTTGTACAAAAATCCGTGAATTGACGTTTTATGGTTCTTAATCAAATGAAATTTCTAAGCAAACTTATGGAAACATGTTTTTTAGGCATGCAAAGATAATAAAACACTCATACATTCAGTACATGATCTATAACCAATGCAAAAATTAGATTCAAACCTAAATTAGATTACATTCAAGGATTAACGATGCATCTTTCACTATGGACCCCTAACTAACGATTTAGCTAGACATATTAAAAGTAAATATGAAAAGAATCTTAAAAATCATGAAGAAAAGTATACAAGTACCTAATAATATATAAAATCAAATTTAAAAACTTTTGGCTTTGGAATTTTTTAATTCCGATTTAAAACGAAGATTTTACGCTTAAAACAGTAAACAGACTTGAAACGGACATAAACTGAAGAAATTCGACTAAAACCCTACAAATTCTGAAAAATCAGATTAATCATGATGAAGAATGAATCACATATGAAGAGCATTGAAAAAAGAAAAACTATTTGAATATAGAACGAGAAACAAGTATAAATCGATAAAAAACCGAAAAATCGGCAAAACGGATCTATAAACCTTAGAATCAGCCCCTAAAATGAGGGTTTAGGGTTAATTTCAGAATATATAAGATTCCTAACAACTAATATATGAATATCTAAGTAAATAAACAATTATAAGCAATTAAATTGAAAGAAATTAGAAAACTAGGGTTTACCGAGATGAAGAACAACAATTGCAATTGAAATTGAATTGATTGATGAATAAACGTAGCATACACTGATGTTATAGCCTTAAAATATGATAATTAAACTATCATAATGATTATTTTGAAGAAAGAAAATAAAAATCACTCAAGGTTCAATCGACAGATAAGCGCAAAAACTCGCAGAAAGTTACTGTGCTCTTAACCTCTCTGTTCTATAGATTCTAAAGTGTGGCGTTCCCTAAAATATGATATATGTGGCATTTTATATGTTCTACAAGTGTCTCTGGTCGTGGGTTGAATGATCCTTGAAGAAACGGGTCAAAATGGACCAAAAATAGCAAAATGGGCCATAATTAGGTGTGGGGATCAATCTTGGCGAGTGGGGATCAATCCCCGTGTATAAGTTTTTGGTAGTTTCTTCTTTTTCTTATAACTTTTTTCTCCGAACTCCGATTGACTCACCATTTTTGCCTACTCGTAGGTAATTTAATTCTCTACAACTTTTATTTTTGGATATTTTTTCAATTTCCCATTTTAGAAAAACTTTGATCAGCTACAACCTCGGGCTCTTTACGGCAGTTCTCGATTTTGCTCGAAAACTTTCGGAATTGATTCGATTGAGCTTTTTGTCTCTTGGGATCACTCTTGGACACTTGCATTCACTTCATTCATGCTTGGGGGCTTGCTTTTCTCTTCTTGCTAGCACTTTGGGGGTAGTTTAAGAAGTTTTCCTTGCCTCGGGCCTCGGAATAGATTTTGACTTGTTCTTCGGGCCTTCTTCCTTTGGTTTTTCGCTTTCAACCTTCTATCTTGCATACAACTTCAGTTGCTTAACCACTTTAGGCTTGCAAAATGGCTTAGTAACACAGAAATGCAATGCAGTGCCTTCTTTTCATGCTTAAATTGAATTTACATGCAATTTCCAGTTTGATATAGTAATTAGAAGTTAATTGAGTATTGTTTAAGGGATTAGAAATGCAATTTTTGGGCTCAATCACTTTTACCTTGTTCAAGCATGATGCATTTTAAATTATTATTTGGAATGTCCTAAAAGCTTGAGTCTGCTAAAGTTTTCCAATTATTAATTGTAGCTACATGTTCCTCATCTCCCCGTGAATGATCCACGAGAAGAGCAAATCTATTACTGGAAGAGCTTACTTTACTGGTGGAATTGGACTCTATTGGAATGGGAGAAGATGGGGAATTTTGTGGTTGGGCTTTTTGTGAGGAGAATGAGCATAGCATAATAGAGTCATTACTGTTGAAGGGAGGGGAATGAGAGTCAACATGTGAAATTGGAAGGCTATCAAAGGCTAAACTAGAGTTACTATGTATGACAAACATGGGAGTTTTTTGGCTGGAATTAATAGGAATTATGGCAAATCCTCTGAAGGACTAGTTATCAGGTTAGGGCTGTGAGAGTATGTGGCCCTCAGCTGGTAAGTTTGAGGTGCCAGTGGGAGTAGTGACAGTCAAATTAGGAGTAGAATTAACTGCAAGAGCAGTATGAGTGGTGTTGGTATGTTGAGAAGTAATAGAGCATATAAAGTTAATAGAGTAAACAGCTCAAATGGCTACTAAACGTTTGATCTAATACCATTTTAGCCATCAAACTTTAAAACGGACTATTTTAGTTATCAACTTTAGAGTGAATACCACTTTGATTATTCCGTCCAATTTAGTTGTTAAATTTGATATATTTGTGTGGCATATGATTTCATGTAAGGTCATTTCTGTCATATTACAATAAAACAATATTTATCTCCAATAATTCTTGCAAAAATGAAATACACAATGTATAACACAGTAATATTTTCAATAAACAGCGCAACTTTGACTATTTTTTAACCAAAATTATCAAAATACGCCTAAATAAAGTCATGTGTCTTACATATAGTTTCATTCCATTCAATTTGAGTGTCAAATTGAAAGAAATGACCAAAGTGGTACTCACTCTAAAATTGGATGGCCAAAGTGGTTCGTTTTAAAGTTTGCTAGCCAAAGTGGTTTATTTTAAAGTTTACTGGCCAAACTAATATTGAATTGAAAGTTTAATGATCTTTTGGGCAGTTTATTCAAGTTATTAATTAGTGTTCGTTGTAAATGGTAGGTTATTAGATAAAAAAATTGATTTGTTGGTTTATCTGATAAATATTGCTCTTAAACTAAAATTTAATGCGATAATAATGATGGACACATGATAATAAATGAAAAAACTTTCTCTATTTTATGTAATATATTTGAAGGGTCGTGGAATTCATTCTCCTTGTACTGTACAAGATTTCTAGCTTCTTTAACTAATACAGTAAAATTTAAGATCTTTCTTCCAAGACAAGATTTAAAAAACCTAGAGATCTCATGTTTACTATAGGTAAAACCGAAACTTGTTAAGGAGACATATCTCATGCAAAGAATATTTGAATAATTAAGAGAAGACAGGTAGGAACGGTAACATAAATTGACCTTTGGTAGGGGGGGGGGTGGAATATCTAGTACTTGTAGAAAATTAATTTTTTTTAATAATATTTTTTGACAAGGAGATTTTTTTTTTCGCTATGATATCATCATGAAAAAGTTATTTTTTTATTGAAAAACATCTATAATTATTATTTTAAAACCTAATTGCATTCATTCATTTGTTTACTTCTAAATAATTCGCTATTGAATAAAACTTACTTATTGCTAGGGTAATGTTAATGTGTGCCCTAAGGGCACAGATTAAGTATGCTATAAATGAAAATAATTAGGTATTGCATGAGAATATGCACATATTAAGTGTCGGGCGGGATATAAGACGGGATAGAATAACTTTTTCCTATCACATGTTTGGAACTTCACATGATAGAATAAACGAGATATTAAAAAATAGGGATTATATGAAAAAGTTTTCTGCAAAAGAAATAGGGAATAACATTTTTTTAAATTAAGTGCCTATACTTGACCAAATTCTAAAAGGATTGCAAAGTTAACTTTGCCGTAAATTTTTAAATTGTATTTTTTTTATAGAATCATGCAAAATCAAGTTTGCACTACATGTTTTTTAGCATATTATTATAAATAAGTGTTTAATTGACAGTATTTTAGAATAATTTTAACTAATTACATATTCAAAACCAATTTATTAATAAAATGCAAATAATATTTTTTTGGAGTTATGCAAAGTTAAGTTTATACTCTTTGTTTTCTAAAATATTACTATGTATTTTGTTTATTTGACATTGTTTTAAAGTTTTATGAATGAAACATAAGAATATACTTGTTAAAAAATATAAGCACATCATGTAAAATAAATTTGCACTAAATTTGTTTGATTGCAAAGTTAAGTTTGCACTCAACACAATTTAGTGCAAAGTAAAGTTTGCACTCGGTCGAAACCTTTATTTTAAAACACAATTGATAAACATGCATTTATCTTAGAATGATAATGATATCTAGGTCCTTATTTCTTAAAAATATTATTCGTTGATTTTTTTATGAAAAACATTATCACGCTGTGACGCCCTGTGAGTGATGAGTACTCCCTTGGAGGGAAGGAAGTGTAGCTCAAAGGGGTGGCATCCCACATCGGAAGATGGGGGAAACATTGAGACCCATATATGGGGCGGCTTAGCACTAACTCGTACAAGGCCTTTTGGGGGGCGTAGCCCTACCAAGAACAAAGCTGTGAGGGGGTAACCCAAAGCGGACAATATTGTACGGGGGTGTGCCGGGTCGTTACACACGCAAACCCTTTTACCTTATTTTCAGCAATATATATATATATATATATAGGAGGGGAAAAGCAATGGCCTAAACGTATATATATATATTGCTGAAAATAAGGTAAAAGGGTTTGCTAAAAATAAGGCATCGAAGTTAACCATAAGATCATAAGCTTACCTAAGGAATATATATTTATATATATATATTAAATATATATATATATATATTAAATATATATATATATATTCATATAAGTCATAAATTTTAAAAAATAAAAATAAATAACAATGAGCCATGAATATTAAGTCTTTCACAAAAAAACTAGAACTCTAAAAAAAAGTCCATTTACTTTTACAAATATTCCTTATATCTTAACATCATGGATGTTCTCTAAATTATATTTAATTTGTTAATAGAAGTAATTATATTTTTTTATTAAAAAATGACAAGTTTAAGTCTCTTTTTTGTTATAGTAGAACTAAAAGATAGCATGTGCGAGTTGAATACCAATACAACTTGAGTTAGAACTAGTAGGCATATAATGATTTTGAAATTTTAATTCAACATAACGTATTAAATTGGGTATAAAAGAAGGGTATGAGTGGTAACATTCTAAATGAATTCTCTAACACTTTAATTGTGTATTTTTAGGGACACTTATTTAGAATACTTATTTAGATAATAGCCATAAACTAAACTAATTAATAAAAATTATGAAGATAATTTAATAGTATTGTTGACCTAAGGTCTTAATATTATTTTGATAATAACAATAAATCAATCATGTGTAATTTAACATATTTCTTGATATAAGTATATAGTTCATTTACTTGAAAAATTCAAGAAAAACAGGACAAGGATCACTGTTTCACTATTCAATCATTGGACAAGACAAGAAAAACATGACAATGATCACTCTTTCACTATTCGATCATTGGACAAGTCAAGGAAGATCAAAATGCCAATCATGAAGCACAAAGGATCAAAAGACTATATGAAAAGTTTCGAAGAAAAAGTTTCAAGTGAAGATCAATTCGAAGAAACAGATCAAAGCATTCGAAGACTCGTTAATTAAGTAATTGAGTGAGTTCTTAAGATTTATGTAAAGTTACATTATTGATCAAATCCTTATAGCTCAAACGTATTTATGCATCTTTTAAAGATTGATTCAAACAAGCTTGAAATTGAATTTCTTTGAAAAACATCATTTTACAAAAATCGAGTTTCAAAATAAATTCATATTAATTTTAAATGATCATATTTTAAGCTCTAATAAAAATAGGTATCTTAACAACATATCTTTGAAGTTCATAAATCATTAGAATTGTATTTGGAACTAATTTGTTAAATTGCAAAATTTTACATTTAAAATTCGCTCAATTTTTACACAGTTTTGATCTAACGGTAAGATGGAGGCCTTCCCGGACTCCGATCATTTTGAAATTTTTCCAGTAGTTAGACGACACCTCTTAGCAGTTTTGAGTAAAATTTGAGCATGATGCAACGGTCAAATTCGGAGAAATTATCAAAACAAATTTGAATTTTTTGTCAAAACTAGCTGTTGGAAAGTTTGAAAATGTATATCTTTGACCCAAAACCTTTCTTAATCACCCCCAATGGCCATATGATTTTTCAACCTATATATATGAGGTCCTAGACATGTTTTAATACACCTTGAATCATTCTAATACTCTATTATTCATATATTCAAATATACAAAGATTCAAGAACACACTTTGATCAATCTTTCATCTTTTGAGCTATATATTTTGATCAATCTTGATAACTCTAGTGTGAGCTTCATTTGTAATCTTCAAATACACTTGAGAGTTATTGTATTGGTGTGTATCACCACAAACAATTCATTCTCCATTTCAAAAGAGAGTTTGTCTCTTTGTTGAGCAAGAGAGCATATCTTGTGAAAAGTGTAGTAGGTATAGCTACATTGTGAGTGTTGTGTGCATAACAACATTTGTATTGAGTTTTGATCTTCACCCGAAGAAGATTGAATAGTGAAAATTCTCGGGGAACTAACCGAGCGTGGACGTATGGTTTAAGAAACCAAACCGTGAGGACAAAAAGTCTCGAGCTTCAAATTGGTTTAATCTTTCTAAACTCAAGCTCTTTTTTTATTGCTATATTATTTCTTGTATTTTGAAATTGCTTATTTGCTTGTCTTGAGATTGATTACTTGAAATTTATTATTTCTTTGATATTGTTGCTTAGCTAAGTTGTTTTACTTAAATATTTTAAAAAAATGTTTTAATTCCGCATTTAGTTTTTAAAACCCTATTCACCCCCCTCTAGGATTGTTTTCCGACCAACAATTGGTATCAGAGATTGTACTCTTATTTTAATTTAACAATCTTAGAGTTTACGATCATGTCTATATATCAAGGAACCGGTTTTTCCGAAGGTTTCTCCACCAATAGACCACCCCTATTTAATGGTAAAAATTGTAGCTATTGGAAAAGTAGAATGAATATATTTTTACAATCTAGTGATTTTGAACAATGGAGAGTTATACTTGAAGGACCCTATGAAATTACCAAAAAAGATGATAGTGGAAAAATTGTTCCTAAGAAAATGTCCGAGTATGATGAAAATGATATTAAGAAAATTCAATATAATGCTACAGCCTTAAATGCTTTAAATTGTGCATTAAGCATGGATGAATATAACAAAGTTTTTAGTTGCAAAACGGCCAAAAAAATTTTGGGATAAACCTGACGTTACTTACGAAGGAAGCACTCAAGTTAAAGATGATAACATAAATATGCTTGTTCATGATGATGAATTATTTAAAATGGAGCCTAATGAATCTCTTGCTTCCATGTATAGTAGATTTTCTATTATTACTAATGATTTGGATCTTCTTGGAAAAGTTTATTCTAATGAAGATAAGATAAGAAAAATTCTTAGAATTCTTCCAAAGAAGTGGCGTCCAAAAGTGACGGCGATTCAAGAAGCAAATAATCTCAAAACACTCAGCATGGACGAGTTTTTGGGACCTTTAAAAACTCATAAGAAGGAACTTCAAAGAGAATAAGAAGCATATTCAAAATCAAATAAAACTTTAGCTCTCAAAACTATTCAACATGAAGATAATGATGTATCAATGGATGGTGATGAAGACATGGCGCTTCTATCTAGAAAATTTATAAAATTTCTAGCTCAGAAGAAAAATTCTCAAGGAAAGGATAACAAATATCCATCATCCTCTAGAAGAAACAATGATCAATCAAATCAACAAAAAGGAGAAAATAATGAAATCAAAAAGTGCTATCATTGTCATGAACCCGGTCATATCAAGCCAAATTGTCCACTCAGAAAGAAGGAGAAAATGGACAAATGAGATAAAGTATTGAAACAAGTGAAGCATGCACTAAAAGGAACATGGAGCGATTCCGAAGAAGGAGAATCGAATGCCGATTCTAGTGATGAAGAAAAGACTAACCTTTGTCTTATAGCAAATGAAGATGAGGTAAACTCTAACTATAGCTCATTTAGTGATAATTTTGATGATAATGAAAGTGTGCATAATGAATATGATGAACTATATACCATGTTTGAAGAATTACATATTAAATTTGAAATTCTCTCGAAAAGATATGCAAGTCTCAAGAAAGAAAATTCCATTACTTCTACCAAATGTGAAACTTTAGAAAAGGAAAACATTGATTTTAAAAAGGAAATCAATTATTTGAAAAAGGGAAAAGAAAATGAGACATCAAACTTACTTGCAATAGAAAATGAGGATTTGAAAGAAAAAGTAAAGGATTTAACTAATAGTTTAACCAAGTTCACAAATGGAAAAGATAAATTGGATAAACTATTGGGAGTACAAAGGTGTGTCTTTGATAAAGTCGGTTTGGGTTACAATCAAATCCATAACCAAAAGGATTATAAAAATTTCTTCAAAATATACACACCGCATAATCCCACTAATCTTTGTTCATTTTGTGGAAGAAACACTCATAATACACATTCTTGTTATTACAAAGAAAAGGATTTTCTTAAGAACAAACTTGCCTGGATTCCTAAAGGAACCACTATGTATGCTAACCCCAAAGGACCCAACTTATTTTGGGTATCAAAAGAGAAGTTACTTAAGATTTTGGTGTAGGTTTGCATGAGAGCAAAAGCTAGCAAAACAAAGTGGTTCTTGGATAGTGGATGCTCGAAACACATGACGGGAGAAAAGAGAAATTTCTTGAGTCTCACTCCTAAACAAGGAGGCAACATCACATTTGGAGACAACACTAAAAGCAAAATCATTGGTATAGGTAAAGTTAGTAATAAATCTTCTTATATTGATAATGTTTTACTTGTTGACGGTTTAAAACATAACTTGCTTAGTATTAATCAATTGTGTGATAAAGGTTATGAAGTTATTTTTAAATCCGAATGTTGCATTGTTAAAAATATTAGTGATAATTCTATTTTGTTTGTTGCTTATAGATCTAATAACTTATATACTCTTGAACTTGATGATTTATCTCAACAAGATATTAAATGTTTATCCGTGTTAAATGATGTTTCCTGGTTATGGCATAGAAGATTAGGTCATGCTAATATGGATTTAATTAATAAATTATCTAAAAAGGAATTAGTTAAAGGATTGCCTAAAACTAAATTTGTTAAAGATAAAATCTGTTATGCATGTCAACTTGGTAAACAACACAAATCTTCCTTTAAATCTAAGAAAGATATTACTACTGCTAGACCACTTGATATGTTATATTTAGATTTATTTGGACCTAATTCGGTTGCTAGTTTAGGTGGTAA
Source organism: Lonicera japonica (assembly GCA_021464415.1). Classification (NCBI taxonomy): domain Eukaryota; kingdom Viridiplantae; phylum Streptophyta; class Magnoliopsida; order Dipsacales; family Caprifoliaceae; genus Lonicera; species Lonicera japonica. Next base: position 16,372,945 of record CM038465.1, read on the forward strand.
ATTGTATGCCTTTGTGATTGTTGATGATTTTTTTAGATTTACTTAGGTATTCTTTCTTGCACATAAAAGTGAAACACCTCATGTATTTGCTAAGTTCTGTAGAAAAGTTCAAAATGAAAGGAGTGCTTCTACTGTACATGTTATAAGTGATAGAGGTAGAGAATTTGATAATATTGATATTGAGAATTTTTGTGATGAGCATGGTATTAATCATAACTTTTCGGCACCTAGAACTCCTCAACAAAATGGTGTGGTTGAAAGAAAAAATAGATCTTTTCAAGAGATGTCTAGAACCATGTTACATGAAACATTCTTTACCGGAATATTTATAGGCGGAAGCCGTTAATACCGCATGCTATGTAACTAATCGTGTTATTATTCGTAAAATGTTAGATAAGACACCTTACGAATTATGGAATGACAAGAAACCTAATATTGCATATTTTAAGGTTTTCGGTTGAAAATGTTTCATTTTAAATGATCGTGATCATTTAGGAAAATTTGATGCTAAATCCGACGAAGGAATATATTTCTTGGATATGCTACTAATAGTAAAGTTTATCGTGTTTAGAATAAGAAAAGTTTAGTTGTTCAAGAATCTATGCATGTTGTTTTTGATGAGTCTAATCCTTTTACACCCATAGTGCATTCCGATGATGATGTTGAAATTATTCAAAAAGTTTCGGATATTCAAATTAATGATACATCTAAGGAAGAACTATCGAGTGCTCAAACTTCTTCTAAGGAGATAGAAAGTAAGGACGAGCAAAACTCGAATGATTTACCTATGAGTTGGAAATTTGTGTCCAACCACCCTATTGATCAAATTATTGGAGAGCCATCTAGTAAGGTTATGACTAGATCATCCTTAAGAAATGTTTACAATAATATGGCATTTGTTTCTCAATATAAGCCTAAAAACATAAATGAAGCCGAACAAGATGAATCTTGGATGATGGCAATGCAAGAAGAGCTCAATCAATTTGAGAGAAATAAAGTGTGGACACTTTTTTCCAAACCAAATGATTATACTATTATAGGCACTAAATGAGTATTTCTGAATAAAAAGGATGAAAATGGTGTTATTGTTAGAAATAAAGCTAGACTTATTACCCAAAGATACAATCAAGAGGAGGGCATTGATTATGAAGAAACATATGCACCCGTTGCACATTTAGAAGCTATTCGCATGCTACTTACCTACTCTTGCTTTAAAAACTTCAAACTATATCAAATGGATTTGAAAAGTTCTTTCTTGAATGGATTTATTAAAAATGAAGTTTATGTGAAACAACCTCCTGAGTTTGAAAATCATACGCATCCGGATTACGTGTTTAAATTGTCTAAAGCATTATATGGCTTGAAACAAGCACCTAGAGCATGGTATGATAGATTAAATTCATTTTTGCTTAATAATGGATTTGTTAGAGGCAAAGTAGACACTATTTTATTCATTAAGAATCATGCCAATGATATGCTACTTATGCAAATTTATGTTGATGATATTATTTTTGGTTCTACTAACGACAATCTTTGCAAAGAATTCTTCACTTGTATGCAAAAGGAATTTGAGATGAGCATGATGGGAGAGATGAATTATTTTCTCAGATTGCAAGTAAAGCAATGCAAAGATGGGATCTTTGTTAATCAGGAGAAATATGTGAAGGAACTCTTAAAGAAGTTTGACATGGAAGGCGTTAAATCAATGAGTACGCCTATGAGTTCAACGTTGAAACTTGACAAAGATGAAAGTGGTAAGAGTTTTGACATCAAGAAATATCGAGGTATGATCGGTAACTTACTTTATTTGACGGCTTCTAGGCCGGACATCATGTTTAGTCTTTATCTATGCGCACGATTCCAAGCAGATCCAAAAGAATCTCACTTACACGCCGTAAAACGTATATTTCGTTATCTTTCCGGCACAAGTTCTTTGGGTTTGTGGTATCCAATAGAAAACACATTTGACCTAATAAGTTATTCCGATGCGGATTTTGCGGGTTGCAAAATCGATAGGAAAAGCACTAGTCGCACATGTCATTTTCCAGGACACGCACTAGTATCTTGGTCAAGTAAGAAACAAAATTTGGCGGCCCTTTCAACAGACGAAGCCGAATACGTGGCGGCCGAAAGTTATTGTGCACAAACTTTATATATTAAATAACAACTATAAGACTTTGGAATTAGTCTTAGCCACATTCCCATTAAATGTGATAACACAAGTGCTATTAGCTTAACCAAGAGCCCCATACAACATTCACGTACTAAGCACATTGAGATAAGCCATCATTTTATTCGTGAGCATGTGCAAAAAGGTGATGTTGATATTGAATTCGTTAGCACCGAATCGCAATTTACGGATATTTTTACTAAACCACTCCCGGACGATTGTTTTTGTACTATCTGTCGTGAACTTGGTATGACTAGAGTTTGTGGCATCTAGTTTATTTAAAAAAAATTTAAAAAAAATTCCACTGACGAAAAGCTGTCTTCTTAAAGCAAAAAGTCAAAATATATAGCGCCCCCGCGTGCATCTAAAATCCAGCGCCCTCGCATGGCCTAGATCCCTTTTTGATATTGTCATAGGGGGAGAAAATGTGTGTATGATGTTGATGCTGCAGTAAGAGTTTTTGCTTTGGTAAGATTTTTTATACTAACTTTAAATATTGTGGTAAGATTTTAAATGCTTTTTTACATTCACACTTTTGAAAGGTTTATTTATAAAATATATATATTAGTTTTGGTTTTAAAACTATCTCAAATATTTGCAATATTTTTTAATTGTGATCTTTGCATAAATTAAAGGGGGAGCATATTATTTATTTACATTTATATGCTATTTATGCTTGTTATTGTAAACACACATTAATTTATTGTCATAATCAAAAAGGGGAGATTGTTGACCTAAGGTCTTAATATTATTTTGATAATAACAATAAATCAATCATGTGTAATTTAACATATTTCTTGATATAAGTATATAGTTCATTTACTTGAAAAATTCAAGAAAAACATGATAAGGATCACTGTTTCACTATTCAATCATTGGACAAGACAAGAAAAACATGACAATGATCACTCTTTCACTATTCGATCATTGGACAGGTCAAGGAAGATCAAAATGCCAATCATGAAGCACAAAGGATCAAAAGACTATATGAAAAGTTTCGAAGAAAAAGTTTCAAGTGAAGATCAATTCGAAGAAACAGATCAAAGCATTCGAAGACTCGTTAATTCAGTAATTGAGTGAGTGCTTAAGATTTATGTAAAGTTACATTATTGATCAAATCCTTATAGCTCAAACGTATTTATGCATCTTTTAAAGATTGATTCAAACAAGCTTGAAATTGAATTTCTTTGAAAAACATCATTTTACAAAAATCGAGTTTCAAAATAAATTCATATTAATTTTAAATGATCATATTTTAAGCTCTAATAAAAATAGGTATCTTAACAACATATCTTTGAGGTTCATAAATCATTAGAATTGTATTTGGAACTAATTTGTTAAATTGCAAAATTTTACATTTAAAATTCGCTCAATTTTTACACAGTTTTGATCTAACGGTAAGATGGAGGCCTTCTCGGACTCCGATCATTTTGAAAATTTTCCAGTAGTTAGACGACACCTCTTAGCACTTTTGAGTAAAATTTGAGCATGATTCAACGGTCAAATTCGGAGAAATTATCAAAACAAATTTGAATTTTTTGTCAAAACTAGCTGTTGGAAAGTTTGAAAATGTATATCTTTGACCCAAAACCTTTCTTAATCACCCCCAACGGCCATATGATTTTTCAACCTATATATATGAGGTCCTAGACATGTTTTAATACACCTTGAATCATTCTAATACTCTATTATTCTTATATTCAAATATACAAAGATTCAAGAATACACTTTGATCAATCTTTCATCTTTTGAGCTATATATTTTGATCAATCTTGATAACTCTAGTGTGAGCTTCATTTGTAATCTTCAAATACACTTGAGAGTTATTGTATTGGTGTGTATCACCACAAACAATTCATTCTCCATTTCAAAAGAGAGTTTGTCTCTTTGTTGAGCAAGAGAGCATATCTTGTGAGAAGAGTAGTGGGTATAACTACATTGTGAGTGTTGTGTGCATAACAACATTTGTATTGAGCTTTGATCTTCACCCGAAGAAGATTGAATAGTAAAAATTCTCGAGGAACTAACCGAGCGCATACGTATGGTTTAGAAAATCGAACCGTGAGGACAAAAAGTCTCGAGCTTCAAATTGGTTAAATCTTTCTAAACTTAAGCTCTTTTTTTTTGCTATATTATTTCTTGTATTTTGAAATTGCTTATTTGCTTGTCTTGAGATTGATTACTTGAAATTTATTATTTCCTTAATATTGTTGCTTAGCTAAGTTGCTTTACTTAAATATTTTTAAAAAACGTTTTAATTCCGCGTTTAGTTTTTAAAACCCTATTCACCCCCCCCCCCCATCTAGGGTTGTTTTCCGACCAACAAGTATGATTATACATATGAACTGCAATTATATATGTACCCATCCGGTGCAGAAAAATGCTAAGATTAATTTAATAAGTAGGAATATAAATTAGTAAAATAACAAGTGTGTTGATATGGTCATCATGACTAATGGGAGTGAGGCAATAAGTAATATAGAGAATGAGCCGGTAACTTGTATTATTACCATTTTTATTAGTGCCGTGTTAATATAAAAAACACTAAGGAGAATTTATTGCCAAAAATATATAAAAATCCCCAGAAAAATCTTATCTATAAACAAAAATCTATTTCTCACTGACTTTTACTATTTGTCTTTACATTAGTTTTGCTAAAAATATTTTATTGTGGGTTAATCTAAATTTTTGGTGTCTCACACAATACTAGTAATAAAGTAGTTTTAATAAAATTATCCATAGTATTTTCTTAACCTTATGGATAGGTCTAGTGATTCACTAGATTCTTATGAGGAATCGTTCTATCTAGTGGTGTTCGAATCTTTCAAAATACAAGTTATTCAAAAAAATAGTATTTTCTTTATTAAAAAGGTTTAATTTGACGGTTTACTACAAATTAATCACGAAATCAAATCATCAGAAAGAGTTGATTTTTGTTGGGACCCACTGAGTGGAAATTAGCGATGGTAGTGCAGTACAGCCAAAAAGTGTCATTTTTTTTATTTTTTATTTTTAATTCAAGAATTTGTTTTATAGATATCTGCAATTGCAATAGATGAAACAAAACAGTGAGTCCTTTAATATTTTTGTTTTACAGATCTCAAAGCACCAATTCTCTCTTAGTTGGATCGAGTTCAGACAATTAATTATTTGAGCGAATTGAAGAAGATGGGTGAACGTCTTGTGAAACAAAATATGAGAGAATTCACGCAGATGGGTGAAAGTCTACCGTTGGTTATTGTAAAAGAAATGATGAGCAAACTGCTCTCCTTCGCATCTGACCAAGAAGAAGTTGAGCTCTAACTTCTCCAAGAAACTGTGGAAATGGTTCAAGATCTACTCTTTGATGCAACCACCAACAGAAAGACCCGATTAGAATCTGTTGAAATTTGGGTGAAGAAACTCAACACTGTAGTCTATGATGCTGATGCTGTGTTGGAAGAATTCAATTTCCAAACTCTTCGATTGAAGCTAAAAGAGATTAACCCAAACATGGACAAGGTACGTCAACAATTTCGTCTCAAGATTACAAGTATCAATAAATCTCTAGATGATATTTATATACAAGGAGCTCGAATAGGACTTGTTAGGCTTCAAGGGGTTAAAGATGCCCCCATTGAACATATTGAAATCTAGCTGATTCCCCCTTTCATGTTTGATTCGGATATTATTGGAATGAAAAAGGATGTGTTAATAACGATGCGCAAACTCTGTTTTTCATAAAACTAAAATCATTTATTGGTCATGGCCATATTAGGAATGGGGGGTTTGCAACCAGAACGAGGTGGTGAGGCATTTTGATGAAATAATATGGATCACTGTATCCAAAGATTTTGACGTAACTAGGATTTTAAATGAGATGGTACAAGCTCCCATGGGAAAAAATCCCCTGTTGTCAAATGTCAATGAAATCGTTAAAAATGAGCTTGGAGGAAGATTAAAAGGAAAAAGGTATTTACTTGTACTAGACGATGTTTGGAATGATGATAGAGATAATGGGAGTGCCTTAGAAAGGCTTTGTTAGGAGTAGATGGTTCCCGTGGAAGCAAGATTATGGTAATGATACACAAGCATTCTGTTGCTTCAACGATGTAATCATCTCATATGCATGAATTGAAAGTGCTCTCAGCAGAGGAAAGCTGGTTCATGTTTAAACGGAGAGCGTACTCAGACGGTGGAGCAATGGAGACGCGGAATATGGAGAATATAGGTAAAGGGATTGTCAGAAGTTGCAGTGGTTTGCCATTAGCAATAAAGGCTTTACGAGGTTTAATGCACTCTAAGAAGTCTGAAACTGAGTGGGTGTCAATCCTAACCAGTCGTCAATGGGATTTTAATTATGATTGGTGCAAATCCCTACCAGACCTAGCGATATGCTATGAGCATCCACCATCGCCACTGAAGCATTGTTTTGCATTTTGCTCAATTTACCCCAAAGATTTCAATCTTGAAAAGAGTAATTTAATACAACTTTGGATGGCCCTTGGGTTGCTTCGTCCTTCCAAGAATAGTGATTTGTCGATGGAGCATATCAGTAACAAGTATTTTGATATTTTGTTTTTGTATTCCATGCTACAAGTTGAAAATAAGGATGAGTACGGCTCCATCACAAATTGCAAGATGCACGATCTTGCGCAATATGAATCATATAATTATTGCTCAAATTTGGAGGCCATTGATCTGAATGGTGATTCTGATGTTGTGCATCTGTCCTTGATTTCTTCCTTAAGAGAAATTCCAGAAATTTCAACGAAAATTTGTTCGAAATTGTAAACTCTAATCCTAAAAGGTGAACTTGATGGCAAGTTATTAGTGAGCTTCAAATGCTTGCGTGTTCTAGTTTTAGAGAACTATAGTGTCATAGAGTTGCCGGATTCGATCGAGATGCTGAAGTATTTAAGGTATCTCGTGTAACGAACCATACTATAATCGCTTGAAAACGATTCAGTATTAGCCTAACCCTCTTCTTTACGAGAGGTTTTGAGTAGTGAAATTTTGGACCGAGACAATTTTTATTGTTTGAACACATCCAGTATGTCTCAATAGCATATTTACATTTCCGTGCATGGTCACAATGCAATTTGGATGGACCAAATGAGTGTTGGTTACTCAAACCTCACTTTTGGCTTTTTACCGACAAGGAAATCGCATTAGGTGGTCATTCTTACTTTAACGGGTATTTTAATCAATTAAACACCTTCCAAAAGTCATATTAGTGATTTTGTATGTGCATCTATGGTTGAAACGCATTTCGGATATCTGTAATTGAATTCGATAGGTTGACAATGAAATATCAAGTTTCAGCAAAATGAGTATTTGTTCAACTTTGGAAGTCCATAACTTCTTCATCTGAACTCCAAATGACTCACCGTTTGAACCGTTAGAATGGTACTTGATCCCTCTTCAACTTTCATATTGGAAAGTGAGCCTAAATTAAGCTCTAAGAAAGTCAAAATGGATCGCAAAGTTGTTGACAGAACTAGCCTGATGCATAGTGACAGTTCGCTGTTTTTGGCAGACCTGTAAGTTCATGAATTTTTGGCATTTATCTATTACGAATTTGAAAAAACCTCCAGACAAAAGTTGTAGATATTTGAGTTATCTTTAATTAGGAAATAACGGTGCATCAATCGGAGTCCCGAGTGAAAAGTTATGCCTAAAACACTGACAGTGCATAAACCTTTAGTCTAATTGGGTTTGACCCGAACGAACTCGGGTTTTGGAAGATTGAAAAATGAGAGTTTTGTGAGTGATTTTGGAAGATTCCACCTTAATTTGCAAGGTTTGGCAATGATTGCCTTCTTCTTCTCCTCCTTCCTCTTTTGGTGCTTGAGAAAGCTTGGAGCAGAGCTGTCTAGAAATCTCCCTACAACATTGGGGTTTCTATATTTTGGATAGATCATCATAGAGGTGGGAATACTAGTACTTATACTTCTTTTAAACTATTAAGTGTTGCATTTACAATTTCTACTCAAAATTGGGGATTTTAGTATAAACTTGTGATTGTACACATGCATGGGGTATGGGCTTGGTATTAAGATTTCTCTTGGTTGATCTGTACTTAATATAGCTCCAATTAGACAATTAAACTAAAATCCCTACTTACATGTTACAGTTTTACGTACTTGGACCTAAAAGTCACCATGGCGTAAATAGTTTCGTAATATTAGTTGTACAACTTTATAGATGGCTTTGATGTGGGTTTTAGGATGGAAATGGTTTCCAAAAACATATATATGACTACCATATGGATATTATGCATGATTGGTATAAAATGGCTTAAACCCACACTTTTCTAAATTATGGATATATGCGTATATGTTTGTACAAAGTGACAATTGTGGGTTTATCTTGTAAATTGAGTACTAAAACTTATAAAATGATATTTATTGGGATTTGTTTTAGATATCATATGGTGATAACATATTTGACACAAAAACGCTAATGGTTAGCTTATCACTTTTTCGTAAAGTATGAAACTTTACTACTACTTCATTATTTGGTGGAATTTCTAAACCTACGGAAGGTTGTTATATTTTTCCCTATAGATGTCATTATGACAAGTTTTTGTATCTTATTATGGTTTTGAGATTTATTCATGACTTTACTTTTATCAGGCACTATCGTTATAACAATTGGATATGATACTTTAGTTGCTTAGATGTGATTATCATTATACATTAGCCTATGGCAGGCTTGTCACTAGGTGTCCAATGGGAGGACTTGGCTATCGAAGCCATACTGTGCACAGTAGATAATTAAACCTAGTTGACCTATTACGTCCTATGGGAGGACTTGGCTATGGAAGCCATATTACTATTGTTTCGGTGGAAGGAACGTTACTAGGACAAGTCCGATCTGCCAGTTACATTATTGTTCCCGTGGACAGAACGTAACATGGATAGATTCGAGCTACCAATTACATATGTCCTGTGGATGGGCAAAGCAGCAAGTATCATATGATGATATATAACTAGTGCCTACTTTTAATATGAATATACCTTGGTAGTATTTCCTTTTGTACTATATTTTGGTTACACGAATTCATTTTATCCATTGGGTTGGGATAGCACTTCGTGTGCATTGCACTTATTATATTTTCATGGCATTTAAGATGAGTACTACTTATATGTATATGGTAAACATATGGCTTCTACATTATTTTGATATGGCACGTTGCATGTGAATTACTATATATACTTTCATATGTAAAACCCTATAGTTCCCACTAAGCTCGTGTTTGGCTCACTCCCATTTTCTAAACCAGTTTTTGCAGGTACATTCATGGGCTGGCGCGCTTATGATGACCCAAATACTTATTAGTTGTCCTTGGTTTGACAACTTAGTTTGCTTGGACTTGGCAATTTGTCTTATATATGTAATTTGAGCTGTATTGTATAAAGTTAAAGAATTTACTTTGAATTGTATAATCAGGTTGTATTTGGTGTTTTAAATAAGTTGTATAAATTAATTGACTACTTTACTAAAACATGTTTGGACTACGAGTGAACTTTTCTTCAATAAATGTGTTTGTTTGAAAAATGATTTGATGAGTATTATTTAAACAGGTTTTGGTTATTCCTAAAACAAAGGAGACCAAGCCGAATTTTTGTAAAAATTTAAGATATGTATTCTTTTGTTTATATGCTTTTTTTACTCATACCATTTTAAAAAAAATGCGTAATACTTGCAAATGTTTTTCTTAAATTAAAAATTTTGCACCTTCCCTGCCGTTGTGAGTGACGGCGTCCGTGATTAACCGAGTCTCGGGGATCGAAATCCCATAATGAAATTCGGGGCGTCACAAGTTGGTATCAGAGGCATAGGTTCAGTTTTTCTTCGCAGGATTTATTGGTAGATTCAAGTTTGAAGAGGTGAATTATGGTTATGTTCATCTTCTTTAACGTGTCATCGTGCGATAGGTTTTCTTACTGTTAGTTTACTTGGAAAATAGGAGAATTATTGAATGGACTATTAGCCTATGCAGGCCACTTCCATTCTCAAACTTTTAATTCTAAAGACTTTTGTTGGACTACTCTCGTAATAATCTCAATTATTGGCTTTTATGTATCTTTTGTTTAAATACCCGTTTTGTACTCTAGACTAGTTTTGCTTCAGGTTTAACTACGGGAGACTAATGAATTATATTATATTCTGCTGCAGCGCAATGGTTGAATATTTTATAAATCACTAGTTTATTGTTGCCAACAGGAGCTAGAACGTGGTTCACTCATGGGCGAGTGGCCATGAAAGTCCTATTCCTTATGTTAACTTTATTGTATCGCCTTTTGGTCCTTATGAGGGGTTAGCCTTATAACAGCCCCGCCCTAATTATTGGGATAACACCCGTAATTAAGGCCTGGAGTGTCACTAACCCATCTTAGATTGACTAAAATGGGTATATATAATGTAAAATGCATAAAAATCCAAATAGTACTATCATACATGTCAAAGAACCGTTTTATAATAGTTTTAAAACCAACTGAGTAATTTCATGATAATATACTACACTTCGGGCTAGCCGTAGCTTCCCGCAATAACATGTACATAACAAAAATACATCTGTATCAGAGCCACTAACTCGTTCCCTGTCCCTTCGCGTCCTTGTTCTCTTTGGACTCCTGAATACTTGTATAGTTTAGAAAAACGGGGTGAGCATATAGCTCAGTAGGGGGGAATAGAGGGAAAGTTTGAAAAACATTCCTTAATTTATTACTGTAAACCAAGTAAACCCTTTCATCATATAATCTAAACATTATTTATAAAATATCACAAAAGATAACTAGTTCATGATGATGCGTGCTCATGCATATGCAGGTTACCTCCCTTGTGTCAACCATTACGTCGAATCACCAGAATATGAGTGAGCCGAGATAGCAAATGATATGAGCCCGTCTGTCCAAGACCATAGCCGGTCCTTATCAGGAATTATAACTGTAACAATAACCGTGGGCCTGACTGCCCTGCCAAAAGATCAATCCATGAACATTCATAACATGGGCCTAACCGCCCTCAAGGGACATAAGATCGATATCATAATATGGCTTATCCGTCGCGGGTGAATATCAATAAATAATAACAATTTGGACCACAGTCCACTATATCACATCAACAGCTCATTTCCATATCAACCAGAATATTAGTGCCTTGCCGTTGTCTAGATTTTCGGACTTCTCACCGCTGGCTCTAGACAGCCGACAACTTACTGACCCCCTAGAGGTTTAGGGCTTTTCAACTCAAGGGCACCAGGCCTTGCCTATTTTCCATACTGACAAGCACTAACCACAATTATTCCCCTTCACCGACGGAAGGCCTAAACATAAATACTGATAACCGTAGGTAACATCCCACCATATAACATAGCCAAGAATATATCCCCATACGAATGAAGAACTCCCAAAGATAGATAATCATATGTTCAAGAATGCCTCAAGAGCATAGAATGCCATCCACACCATAGAGAAGAGATATAATTCTCCCAAGAGACAATTTCCATGCCATATGCCATAGGGAGGCTCCGAACTTGCCACGAGATCATCAAGATGCCGGGTTGACACAATAATTATGCATGTTATGCAATTCATGCTCTATTTGTAGACTAGAAACAACCTATGCCACTTAAACTTCATTCATCATGTATCCATGTTCCTTAGCACATACATAATCCATTTACAAATCCACTTGGATTCAACCAAGAGTTTATGTCCAAGGAACATCACTTACAAGTCTATGTTACATAGATGGCAAGTTCAAGTGACATATTTTGTCTTAACTCATGCTTCATAGATACAATAGAAACCACATATGCCATATAAACTCTAACTAATTTACGCCCATGTTCTTTGGTGTATACGAAACCCTTTACTAATCATTTTCTTGTCAAACCAACACGTAGACATCCAAAGAACATCCATATGAATCAATAACATGTAATCATGGAACTTAGATGGCATATCTTGCTTCATATCGTAAAATCATAACTCAATCATGCAAAACTCATCTATATTCAATGATATGATCAACATATTACATATATGTATAAAATCATTCTTGTGTAATCAATAACAAGGAGGTATGAGCTTCATATCGAACATATATGTATAAAATCACTCATCTTTAGATAAATAAAATCATATCATCAAGTTTGGAAAACATATAACCCCTACCTCAATTTAGGAGTGGGAGAGAAGAAGAAAGGATGAAGATTGCGGCTCTCCCCAAGAAATCCACATGAAAAAGACGATGAATAGTAGCAAGGAAGAAGAGATTCAAGTGATTTGGAGCATTAATCCTTGGTATGGGAGGTTGGATGGGTGGAAATCCCTCAAGAACCTCTCATCTTTCCCTCTCTAGACCCTTCTAAAGTTTTATGGATGTTTGGGTCGAAGTTGTGGCAAAAATGGGTCAAAAGAATGCTTAAAAATGCTCAAAACTGACATTGGTCTGCTTCCAGACCGGTCTAGAAAAAGACCAGACCGGTCCGCGCTTGAGTCTGCAATCCCCAGACCGGTCAGCGTGTAATTTTGGTGCTCTGATGCACTATTTTTGTTTTGGCCATAACCTTTGACTCAGAACTCCGAATTAGGTGTTCTTTATGTCCACAGAAAGGTATTTCAAAGATCTACAACTTCCTAGAAGGAAGTTTTCCCAAATTATGGACCAATCGTTCCCATAAATTCACCGAAGACAGCGTTCTGCCAAAGCACTACCGAATGACAAGAATTTAGCGATGGACCTACTTCGGGCCCTTTTTTGACCCATGAGGAGTGTGAATTGGATTTTGGTCAAAACACAAAAGTTGTATAATGATATGAATACTAGACACTTGCGCGAACGGAATCTTAATCGGGTAACCAGTAAAGAAATTACGATAGCTCAAAGATAGCTAAAATTAACAAAACGCGAAGAGCCAAAACTTCTTATTCACAAACCAAAATTGATCCGGATAGCCCGAATCACCAAACAATCACCCATACGAGTATAGAGGAGTGAATACAATATAATAAAATGTATTAAAATACCACGAAACTCCGTTACATGAAATTTCACCCCTCACCTGTATAAAGTTAACATTTAATCCTTTTTCACTTCAACTAATATGATTAAAGTAGGCTATACTCAACCCAATTAATATACCTTGAAATACGAGATATTACAAGCCTCATACATGATTATGCTTGAAATCCTTAGTATAGTTGTACCCGAGTACGGTGTGTTCTAGTTATGAGAGGAAGTATTGGCGATGAGTTTCAATCTGATAGACGTTTCGTAGTCAGACATTTTGAAACTACATGGTGCATGGGTCTAACTAATTCTTACCTATGGCCTCATTCTTACGGACATATGGAATATCATTTAACTCAAAAATTCAGACCGACAAGGATGAGCGAGGTAGATCGCGTTCCTTCATCTTGGAATTTTGATAGGGGTGAGCATAGACCTCCTTCAAGCACATTGTATCCGAAACCTATAAGGTTTTATTAATTCCCTATGGAACGGATAAAGATCTTTAGAATGATTCGTTCGACATATCATTTCTTAGTGGCTTAAGCTCATTTTGGTCATCCTTATGGTAGGGAGTTGACTATGAACTTTAACTAAGGTTATGGTACTCACTTATATTACTTAAACTGATTTGGTGGAGAACACATGGTTGGCAGGGTGGCATGGAGCCGCATCCTGTGTGTAAGATTCCCCTTAAGTCGTGGGGATGGAAAGTTCGGATAAAAGGGGAGTTATCCACAAATGTTCTCGTGTCGAGGACAAGGCGCTTTATCAATTACAAGTGAGTTAATTGGTTTGTGGGGTTGCGCTAAAAAGTGGCTAAATTCCTAAAGAATTTAAGCCATGCGTAAGAGCGTTAATTTGATAGAGCCTATTGTTGCCAATGGTCCTGGTTTAGGGATTAGTATCTCGGTATATTTGGTTTTAGAACCCTTCGATGATCAGCCAATCTAGTCAAGCCCAGTTGATTGATCCTTAGGATTAACGACCTTGTATTAGCACCATTTGGGGGTTATCGGTGTGGATGTAACATCTTTGTCTAAATACCCATTTAGGATCCTATTAGAGTGAAGTAATGCATTTACACACAAATCTAAATTGTTGAGTACCTTTACATTTTAATCGTGGAGGCCGGTGTAGTGACTTGAAAAAGAATCCTTCGATTTTTCATTAAGAACTAATGTAAAGACTAGGGAGGTGCTCTAGTTTTAGCGTATGTTGATAGCCAATCCTTTAAGGAGGGGAGTCAACAATTGATTACGTGGGGGTAGTCAATGGACGTGAGAGATCAGAGAACCTCACTACCAACTCCTACTAGTATGGTGGATTACTAGTTAGCACCTTAATGCGGGGCCGGGCATCCTTGTCAACTCCTAAGGTAACAGTCAAGCGGGATCACATTCCTTGAGTACAAACTATGGTAAGAGTGAATTCAACTTCCTTAGAACTCCTCATTTTCCTTGCAGAAGGAATTTGGGTTGGTGGTCGGTTAATTCGTGCATCACCCTTCCGTTGGTTGTGGAACCACTTATGTCTTTCCCAAATGAGGATGGACTTTGAGTTATAATATGCAGCGTGGGTTACACCTTCTAAGCTAGGTATTATTGGATTGAGACCTTTATGAAATAAGAGAGCCGTATAGAGGTGTATCGCACATATGAAAGCTATCTTCATGCTATGTAAGTTGTGGATACGTGGCAGATTCCTGAACTTTTGACACCTAATAGTGGGTTAACTTTGGGCCAATATGTTAAGTCCGAATTTCTTCCCTTGTATTCATTTTGGGTAATGCATCGGGCGACACTACTTTGAGTAAATCACATGTGCCTATGGGTGGTGACGGTTAAATACCGACCCATAAACCTTAGCAATCGGTAGTACTTTTCTCTTAGAGAGGGGGGATGACCAAATCTTTCCCGAGTTGTGCATTATTTGATGAATTCGAGTTTCGTAGGAATCGTATGGGAATGAATCATTTTTCTCGGCGTTAGGATGGTCGATTTGTGCGTGTGTACTTCGTATATCACATTTCGGATGGACATGATGTGATTTTAGCAGTGACAACGCAATGGTTGCGTGACGAATGGTTATGTTGGTCGATTTTTGTATAGCCACGAAACTTCTATTATCATATAGACGGGATCTTCCTACCTTGATAGGACTTTGGGCAATAACACTCTTAGACTTGATGGTGAGTAATTTACGTCGGGTAGCGAATCTAAATTCCACCTTGAAATTGTTGGTTCGGACTTGTCAAATAGGTTCCAGTAGCTTAACCACATTCGTAAGGGTGGTTATTTTGCATTTTGGATGGGCCAAATGCAAATTAAGGTAGTGATTACTTATCTTAGTTATATGCATCTACAAGAACCTAGTGAACTTTGGAATTGTTGTACCTCCCCCATTTCTTCAATGATTACTTCTCGTTTGTGTCCATGATTTGGCTTTGCTCACTAGTATAAGTCACGAGTTTGATTTCAGCTTAGAATTCGACGTTTTGGGATTGAATCAACCATTTTGGTTAACGTTTAGTATTTGTTAAGCTAATATATGTAGTGTGCCTTGGCTCTTTAGTATTAAGACTGGTACTAGGGGAAGAAACCTATCAATCTCGTAGGTGTGCTATGATATTTTTTAAATTTATGATTGGAAAGACAACAGTGATTACTATGGTAGCATTCGCATTCTGGTAGTCATACTTTCGAGGTCCATGGTGAACCCACAAAGCAAGCTCTTTTATATTTAGCGCCTTCTCCTTATAAGTAATTGAATTCCATGTAGAATTGATGGTTGTGGCATGGTATGGAACAAAACTTGGCCCTTAGCATCTCAAAGAGAATTTCGAGGACAAAATCTTATAAGGAGGAGAGATTGTAACGAACCATACTATAATCGCTTGATAACGCTTCAGTATTAGCCTAACCCTCTTCCTTACGAGAGGTTTTGAGTAGTGAAATTTTGGACCGAGATGATTTTTATGGTTTGAACACATCTAGTATGTCTCAATATCATATTTACATTTGCGTGCATGGTCACAATGCAATTCGGATGGCCTGAATGAGTTTTGGTTACTCAAACCTCACTTTTGGCTTTTTACCGACAAGAAAATCGCATTAGGTGGTCATTCTTACTTTAAGGGGTATTTTAATTAATTAAACACCTCCCGCAAGTCATATTAGTGATTTTGTATGTGAGTCTATGGTTGAAATGCATTTCGGATATCCGTAATTGAATTCGATAAGTTGACAGTGAAATATCAAGTTTTGGCAAAATGGGTTTTTGTCCAACTTTAGAAGACCATAACTTCTTCATTTGAACTCCAAATGACTCACCGTTTGAACCGTTAGAATGGTACTAGATCCCTCTTCAACTTTTGTATTGGAAAGTAAGCCTAAATTAAGCTCTAAGAAGGTCGAAACGGGTCGCAAATTTGTTGACAGAACCAGCCTGATGCACAGTGACAGTTCGCTGTTGTTGGCAAACCTTTAAGTTCCATGAATTTCTGGCATTTATCTATTACGAATTTGGAAAAACCTCACAAAAGTTGTAGATTTATGAGTCATCATTAATTAGGAAATAACGGTGCATCAATCGGAGTCCCGAGTGAAAAGTTATGCCTAAAACACTAACAGTGCATCATAAACCTTTAGTCTAATTGGGTTTGATCCGAACCAACTCGTTTGACCTAATTTCTCCACCATTAAACCCCAAAACACTTCCATTTTTGTGGAATACAATGCAGACACACCCAAGGGAAATTCTATATTGAAAAATGAGAGTTTTGTGAGTGATTTTGGGAGATTCCACCTTAATTTGCAAGGTTTAGCAAGGATTGCCTTCTTTTTCTCCTCCTTCCTCCTTTGGTGCTTGAGAAAGCTTGGAGCATAGCTGTCCAGAAATCTCCTTACAACATTGGGGTTTCTATATTGTGGATAGATCATCATAGAGGTGGGAATACTAGTACCTATACTCCTTTTAAACTATTAAGTGTTGCATTTACAATTTCTACTCAAAATTGGGGATTTTAGTATAAACTTATGATTGTACACATGCATGGGGTATGGGCTTGGTATTATGATTTCTCTTGGTTGATCTGTACTTAATATAGCTCCAATTAGACAATTAAACTAAAATCCCTACTTACATGTTATAGTTTTACATACTTAGACCTAGAACCCACCATAGTGTAAATAGTTTCGTACTATTTGTTGTACACCTTTATAGATGGCTTTGATGTGAGTTTTAGGATGGAAATGGTTTTCAAAAACATATATATGACTACCATATGGATATTATGCATGATTGGTATAAAATGGCTTAAACCCACACTTTTCTAAATTATGGATATATGCGTATATGTTTGTACAAAGTGACAGTTGTGGGTTTATCTTGTAAATTGAGTACTAAAACTTATAAAATGATATTTATTGGGATTTGTTTTAGATATCATATGGTGATAACATATTTAACACAAAAACACTAATGGTTAGCTTATCACTTTTTCGTAAAGTATGGAACTTTACTACTACTTCATTATTTGGTGGAATTTCTAAACCTACGGAAGGTTGTTATATTTTTTCCTATAGATGGCATTATGACAAGTTTTTGTATCTTATTATGGTTTTGAGATTTATTCATGACTTTACTTTTATCATGCACTATCGTTATAACAATTGGATAAGATACTTTAGTTGCTTAGATGTGATTATCATTATACATTAGCCTATGCCAAGCTTGTCACTAGGTGTCCAATGGGAGGACTTGGCTATCGAAGCCTTACTATGCACAGTAGACAATTAAACCTAGTTGACCTATTACGTCCTATGGGAGGACTTGGCTATGGAAGCCATATTACTATTGTTCCGGTGGAAGGAACGTAACTAGGACAAGTCCGAACTGCCAGTTACATTATTGTTCCCGTGGACAGAACGTAACATGGATAGATTCGAGCTACCAATTACACATGTCATGTGGATGGGCAAAGCAGCAAGTATCATACGATGATATATAACTAGTGCCTACTTTTAATATGAATATACCTTGGTAGTATTTCCTTTTGTACTGTTTTTTGGTTAAACGAATTCATTTTATCCATTGGGTTGGGATAGCACTTCGTGTGCATTGCACTTATTATATTTTCATGGCATTTGAGATGAGTACTACTTATATGTATATGGTATACATATGGCTTCTCCATTATTTTGATATGGCACGTTGCATGTGAATTACTATATATACTTTCATATGTAAAACCCTATAGCACTAAGCTCGTGTTTGGCTCACTCCCATTTTCCAAACCAGTTTTTGCAAGTACATTCATGGGATGGCGTGATTATTATATCTAGTTGCCTCTGATCACCCAAATACTTAGTAGGTGTCCTTGGCCTGACAACTTAGTTTGCTTGGACTTAGTAATTTGTCTTATATATATAATTTGAGTTGTATTGTATAAAGGTAAAGAATTTACTTTGAATTGTATAATCAGGTTGTATTCGGTGTTTTAAATAAGTTGTATAAATTAATTGACTACTTTACTAAAACATGCTTGGACTAGGAATGAACTTTTCTTTAATAAATGTGTTTGTTTGAGAAATGATTTGATGAGTATTATTTAAATAGGTTTTGGTTATTCCTAAAACAGATGAGACCATGCCGAATTTTTGTAAAAATCTAAGATATGTATTCTTTAGTTAATATTCTTTTTTTACTCATACCATTTTAAAAAAAATGAGTAATACTTGCAAATGTTTTTCCTAAATTATAAATTTTGAACCTTACCCGCCGTTGTGAGTGACGGCATCCGTGATAAACTAGGTCTCGGGGATCAAAATCCCATAATAAGATTCGAGGTGTCACATCTCGACATCTCAAAGACTAGCATATTTGTACTGCCAAATAACATCACAAAGCTCTATAATTTTCAGACCTTAAAACTCAGGCGTGTTCATGATGTTCCAGAAAATTGTGGACACCTGATTAACTTGAGACACTTTTTCTTTGAAAATATTATCGAATCTCAGGACTGCATGCTTATTGGGGTAGGGCAGTTGACTGATCTACAGATGTTACCTTTCTTCACAATGAACCGAGACATGGGATGTCACATTCAGGAATTGGGAAGTTTGGACAATCTTAGTGGTGATTTAACCATTTTCGGGCTTGAACATGTGGAAAACTATGAAGAAGCAAAATATGCAAATTTATCTAAGAAGTCACATCTCCATACATTAAGATTTTGTTGGGCTACCCCTAGGCTCGTAATGCAATTTTGAAATGATGAGAGAATCAACAAAAAGGTGTGCAACGATGAGGATGTGTTGGAAGGTCTTGAACCTCAATCGAATCTGAAAGGTTTATCGATCGAAAACTTTGCGGGTGGGAAATTTCCATCTTGGATGATGGTGGAAAGTCAGCCATCTTCAGTACTTAGTAACTTGGTGAAAATTAGACTCTGTAATTACAATGGATGCGAGCGAATCCCTCCACTCGGGCACCTTCAGTATCTCAAAGTTGTTAAGATAATTGGGATGGGTAATGTGAAAGTTATTGGGGCGGAATTCTATGGGAACCATGCAGCTGGTGGTGTAGGGGCAGTTGAGGTTACAATGTTTCCAACACCGAGAGAACTCACTCTAAAGCAAATGCCAAGCCTAGAGAAATGGTCAGAAGCAATGCAGTAATTGAGTTCAATGAGTGTATTTCCTTGCCTAGAAAAGTTGAAGATCAGAATGTGTTCAAGCTTAAAAACCGTGCCAAGTCATTTTCCTTGCTAAGAGAGTTGATCGTTTCTGGTTGTAATGGGTTTTCAAATTTTCCATTTAATCTACAAGCCTCTATCTTTGACTTGTCTATATCGGGGTGCCCCAATTTGAGTTTTTTACCAAACAACCTTGGGGCTCTTGTGAAACTACATTTGGAAGACTGCAATAATCTAATAGATATATCATGTATGCCATCTGTAAGTGAAGTATCTATTTCAGGATGTACGAAGTTGATAGGTCTATCAACTTTGACCCATGTCTTTCCACTTTGCGACATGAACTTTATATTAGAAATTGTGGTGAGCTGACGAGTGTTCCAGAAGTCTGCAGGTCTATATAGAGTATTCAACTAGTCTAGGCAAAAGGTCGACAAGTTTACCAGAAGAACTGGGCACAACTCTCTTGGAATTGCTCATTGCTGTTGCCTTGCTATGGTGTCTTTTCCCGATTTTTGATATGTCTGAAATTG
This sequence comes from Lonicera japonica, assembly GCA_021464415.1. Classification (NCBI taxonomy): domain Eukaryota; kingdom Viridiplantae; phylum Streptophyta; class Magnoliopsida; order Dipsacales; family Caprifoliaceae; genus Lonicera; species Lonicera japonica. The sequence continues at coordinate 16,393,349 of CM038465.1, forward strand.
GAGCTGCAAGGCCATTTGTGGAAGCAATGAGTCATCTCACCAAATTATGTGAATTGTAAAATTACATTCTCCACATCTAGAAGAAAGAGGCACCAAGTGTTCCTTCCCAAAGTGGGATATCCCATATTGCTACAATATTCATAGATGGGAAAGTTATGAGTAAGTTACTTATACAATCCTTACATTCATTTACTGTAGCCCATTCTGTTCACTGTCATATTTTTATATTGTATATATGTATGTATACTTTGTCTCCCCCCCTCCCACACACACACACACACTCTCATACACTAACAGCCCAATGAAGATAGTTAGCGATGAATATAGTCCTTCACATTGAAATATTTATTTGCAGATTGAGTAAAAATGACAATTGAGGTCCAAGCAAATGCAATACCTTATTCTATCATTTGCTATTTTTGTTTGTTTTCTTTTCCAAAGATTTTATATATATATAGATCTTTCTTGAATGAGTTTGTGTAGAACACATCACCTGATTGTTTCACTACGGATTCATCTTAATTTCCGATTAGGTTTTGGTTCTATGACATTAAATAATTTCCATTTTATCAAAATGTGCCCGCGTAGCCCCCCTACTTATCCCCCTATCATTTTTCCCACTCTTGCTTGTCTATTGAAGGAAACGGGAAAAACCACAAAGATAAAAAAAGAAAGAAGGAATTTGGGTTGGAGCCAGTTTAGTTTCCTCAGTTTAATGATATCCGCAAGTAAGGCGAAGACTCATTAACTTTTTATATCTAGACCTATTAAACAGGTAGCTTTTAATGTGCTCGAAATACAAGAATAAATCAAGAAAAAGAATAATTATTCGTAAAATAAGAGACTACCAAAAAATAACATGTATATAACTGGATATAAATTTAATTTTTTAATTTAAAATATAGGCTTTGTTCCTTTGATGCTTCTATCCACCACAGGGTTTCAAAACTTGTGTATTCAAGGAGAGGGGAAAAAGTATGATGATATTTCATTAATTTCCTATCTCTATGAATGTTGTGACTATCCAGGTTATCCCCCAAAATGGCTAGCGAAAGTTTACGAAAAAAAATTCCGTCCTCAAATATAAAGCAATATGTATATATATAATTTTATTTTTTTACAAAAATATATGTTGCTTACAAGATAATATCCAACGATTTCGTTCAATCCAAGAATGCATTAACATCACCGTTACCAAATAAAAGCTATATAAAATATTGTTTCCCAATTACCTTAAGGCCTTATCTAATTAAGAAATAACAAAGTATACGTAATTAATATTTTGACTACAATTACCGACATAAAAGAAAATAAAACAACATTTAAAAGATATCAAAGTTTCCCTTACATCCGTTGAAAACATGACATACACAAAATTCTTGAAATAAAATAAAATTTTCTTAACTCATTCCTCACTTGCCACTATGGCCTCCAAAACAAAATTGTAGCTTCTTTTTTTTTTTCTTTCAAATTTATCACAAAATAAACTTATGATTTATCTCCCTCAAAAGATTTCTTTTCCCAAACATCTATTCAAATAATGAAAATTAGAGTTTAGAATCAATCTTTCTTCAAAATTAATTTGTCGCCAAGTTTTAAATATTAAGAAAATAGGTAACAAATACAGTGACAAACAAATAGCCCAATCATGCAGCACATGAAAATAACGCAATAGACCTTTTACCCCTAATTCGAAGAGTTATTGTATACCTAACCTCTAATACCATGTTGTCACGACCTGTTTTTTGGGACTTGATAGGAAAATTTTTAATAAACTAAAAAGATTTTGAGTGAAAAATAAATAATTTTAAAATTTAAATATCTAAATCCAATTTAGAAAAATAAAAATCCTTTTACAATAATCAACGGATACATAAAAAAAGGGGGGGTTCTTTTTTTTAAAGGACAAATGTCACACTCTCTTTTTAATAAGGACGCTCTTTTTAAGAGATTAGTTTAAAGAACAACTTTTTAATTAAGGACAAAACACAAAATATTATGTTGAATTCCAAAACTATCCTTTTTATAGATAAATACCATTAATTACGTAAATAAGTCTATGATAATAAATTCAAACAAATTCAAAAACAGATAACAAAAAATTCAAATAAAGATGATAAATGTAACAATAATTCAAAAAATCAAATGAAAAACAAATTCAAAAATTTTCAAACTCAGAAAATTTAAATTAAAAAAAAGTGAATATTTTGAAATCTAAAGCAATAAAGTCAACTAAATAAATAAATTAATTAATTAAAAACTTATCAACTCTGATGCTTATGTTCAAACCAATGATAAAACAATACACGATACTTCAACTATCAAAGTCCTTCAAAAATGTCTACAAAATATAATGTTGTAGTTATTAGTTAATATGCCTACAAAATTAACAAAGATAAAAAAATGCCTACAAATTAATATTGCTACAAAATAAAATGTTATAATTGTTGGTTAATATGCATGCCTCAAAAATTAACAAAGATAAAGAAAATGTATACAAATTAATATGCCTACAAAATAATATGTTGTACTTGTTAGTTAATGTGCCTGCAAAATTAATAGTGATAGAAAAATGCCTACAAATTAATATGCTTACAAAATAATATGTTAGAAAAATGTCTACGATAAAAAATAGGTATTTTTTTGGCAGACATATTACATTACGTTCTTATAATTAATTTTCTAGCAGATATATTAAGCCATATCTGGCAGACATATTAGCTAGAATGTGGGCTCATATCATATTTATCTTTATCAAAATCCATTCTAACCAATGAGTAATCACCATATTGGAATGCCAATTTTTTGTGTATGTGTAGGAGACTTACTAGAGACAGCGAGGTAAAGCAGAGTGGTTAAAGGAAGAGGACCATAACACTAAGTACTTTCACCAGAGAGCTACTCGGAGGAAACGTAAAAATACTATAGACGGTCTGAGAGACTCGTCGGGGGTCTTGCAATCTTCGTTAACCGGAATGACAAAGGTTGCAGAGGATTATTTTGGTGATTTATTCTCAACGTCTCACCCTTCTGAGGCTATAATGGAGCGGGTAACTAGATGTGTGGAGGCTCTTGTTTCTGAGGCTATGAACATGGACCTCTGTGCTAACGTTATTGAAGAGGAGATTAGAGTTGCGCTCTTTCAGATGGGATCGACCAAGTCCCCGGGGCCGAACGGTTTTCCTGCGATCTTTTTCCAAAAATATTAGGACATTGTTCGACATGATATTGTGAGCCTTTGCCATGATTTCTTTCACTCAGGTATCTCCCTAGAGGCTTTAAATAATACAAATATTGTGTTAATTCCTAAAGTAGCTGAGCCTATCAATTTATCTTAATTTTGGCCTATTAGTTTGTGTAATGTGACATATAAGATCATCTCGAAGGTGTTAGCTAACAGATTGAGACAGATCTTGCCAAGTATTATCTCGCAGAATCAGACCGCGTTTGTCTCAGGCCGGATGATCAGTGACAATATTATTATGGCATTTGAGTCGCTGAATTTTCTGCACAAAAAGAAAGTAGGCGAAGTAGGCATTATAGCTGCTAAGCTTGATATGAGCAAGGTGTATGAAAGGGTTGAGTGGGGTTTTTTGCGCACAATTATGTCCTGTTTGGGTTTCTATGAGCAGTGGATTTTGTGGGTTATGGAGTGTGTGTGACCTCTGTATCATATTCCTTCATCTTAAATGGGAATCGTTCAGGTTTTCTAAAGCCTCAGCGTGGTATTCGTCAGGGGCATCCGTTATCTCCGTATATTTTTTTTATTATGTTCAGAGGGATTGGACAGGCTAATTAGGGAGGCGGTGAACTCTCAAGCTTTGGAGGGTTTTAATATCGCGAGCGGCGGTCTTAAGCTATCGCACCTGTTTTTTACTGATGATAGTCTGATCTTCTGGTGGGGAGATACTCACCAATGTAGGGTTCTCCGGGTCTTGTTGGGGAGATATGAGGAGGCCTCTGGGCAACGGGTGAATTTTGATAAGTCGAGTTTGGTTTGTAGACCAAATTTCAGCCTTCGTAAGAGAAGGGCAAGTGCGCGAGCAACAGGGATGAGACTGGTTCCCCGTTTTGACAAGTATTTGGGGATGCTCTTGTGCTTTGGTCGTAGCAAAAAGGTAATGTCGATCGATATCAAGGATCGGGTGCTTAAAAAGATCGGAGGCTGGAGCCGATGTGATTTCTCTAGCGGTGGGAAAGAGAACCTGATTAAAGTAGTCTTACAAGCTATTCCTAATTATTTCATGTCCTATATCTGGTTTCCCGAGTTTTTTTGTAAAGAGCTTCATTCTCTTTGTGCGAGATTCTGGTGGGTGTCAAGTGGTAATCAGAAGAGAATTCATTAGGTCTCGTGGGAGAGATTATGTGTGCCTAAAGCATCTGGTGGGATGGGCTTTAAAGATTTGAGTGCCTTTAACAAAGCTATGCTAGCTAAGGTGGGGTGGAGACTACTTAAGGAGTTGGATTCCCTTCTGGCTGGATTTCTTAAAGGAAAATATTTCCCCGGATGTACCTTTCTTGATGCAGGGGTGCGTAAGAAGGGGTCTCTCATGTGGTGTGGGATTCGGTGGGGCCGGGATCTTATTCTTAAGGGTGTTTGATGGAGAGTCGGTAATGGTGATAATATTTTTGCATTTAAAGATAGATGGATCCCCAGGCCTTGTCTTTTAAGCCTTAGTCTCTAGGGGGCGAATATCGATGCGGAACTTCATGAATTAGTACTCCCCTCAGGTTCTTGGAATGTGGGGAGGGTTCATGAGTGGTTCTTAGAGGGGGAAGTAGATGAGATCCTAAGAATTCCGGTTGGGTCGCGAGCTAGGGAGGATACTCTAGTTTGGTATTTCGATTCGTCCGGGGATTATTCGGTTCGTAGTGGTTACCGTGCTGCCCGGTTGGCGGGTAATTTAATTTCATCATCGTCTTTTTCTTTTTTTTGGTTGTGGTGGAAGGCGCTTTGGAATCTCAAATTACCAAATAAGATCAGGGTGTTTTTATGGCGTGCATCCTCAAACTTGTTACCAACTTGTATTGCTCTTTTCGAGAAGAGGGTGATTCCGAGCACTCTGTGTCCCCGATGCCGATCGAAGCGTGAAACAGTTTACCACGCCTTATGGTCATGTCCGATCGTGCAAGAAATATGGAATGTTTCATGCTTTGCTAACCTCGCTAAAAATCTTAACAACTAGAGAGATTTTGGCAGTCTTTGTGCTTCGCTGGTGCAGTTGGATAAGAACTGGAATGCGACCTTGTTTGCATCTTTATTTTGGTTTATAAGGTTTGACATAAATGAGCGGGTGCAAGGAAAGGAGGGGCGCTCCGGGACAACTCTGGTTGTAGCTGCAGAAGCTTATGTAGGTGCTTTTTTGGCAGCTCTTGATGTCTCGGTTTCTTCCCCGGTTTTGGTGGCAACATCCTGGTGTAAGCCCAAGGAGGGTGAGGTTAAAATCAATATGGACGCGGCGGTGAATCCCGTGTCGGGGAGATCACGGCTAGGTATTATTTGCAGGAATTCTGCGGGTGTGGTTATCGGCGCCCGTGTTATCCCCTTTCGTTCTGCAATGGATGTCGAGGCGGCCGAGGCTCTGGCAGTGCTCGAGGGTTTGAGGTTTGCGAGCTCTTTGGGTTTGAAAGTGATTGAAGTCAATAGTGATGCGTTTCGCGTGGTAAAAATGCTTCTTGACAACTCCCCTCCAATGGCGGATGTGGGGGGTCTATATTTTGGACGTTCTAGACCTTGCGAAATGTTTTACTAAAGTGTTGTTCTTCCACGTTTTGCGGTCCACAAACGAAGCGGCCAATTCTCTAACGGTCTTCGCCGCTCGAGTTGACTCTTTATGGTCTTGGGGGTCTGATGTCCCAAGCTAGCTCCAAACTTTTGCTTTGCATAATTTAATTTAATTTCTGGTTGTTTTGATTTCAAAAAAAAACACTAAAAGACATAAAAATATTAATTCGCTTACGCATTCATCAGATCAATCAATGTGTGTGTCTTAATCGAAATAATTCTTGTATTCATATACACAATTACACACACTAATGTGGCTATTTTTATGAAAATCTGTAGGTGTATTCATCAGAATCAGAGAAGAATTGATGAAATTGAAAGGATGAATGAATTAAGCCCAAGAAGTGTATATACGTCACAATCCAAATAACTCTCGTATTCATATACATGGACGAAATTGAACGGAAGAATGAATTGAATGTAGGAATCAAACAAGAGAAGTGAATAATTAATTAACCTTAGGGTGGAAATTGGGGACAATTGATTGCAAAGCAAAGTATCTCAATGATTTTGACTCTCTTGTTGCGTTTCCTTCTATATATTCTCCATCTCACCAACTGATCTAATTCCAATGATGCATCAGCTGCTGCTATGGCTATGGCTACGGCTATGAATTGGAGAGAATAAGAGGGTGGTGAACACTTCATTGACAATTCAACTATATACCATACTTATTTGGTTTGAATTTATTATATTGATTTAATTCGAATTTAATTGTATTTTTACTTCCTCGTTTTTATCTTTAAGAAGGGTAGTATTGGAATTTAAATTAATTAATTGAAATAAGAAAATAATTAATATTTTGTCCTTGATTAAAAACTTGTCCTGCAAACTAATGAATTTAAACAAGTGTCCTTTATTATAAGCACCATTTATTTATTGTCCTCTATTATTATTTCCTATTTGAAAATATATAGGCCAGGGGAACTACACGCTTTCCTTCCCAAATATGACAAAATAATTAATCCCAATATCATTCCTTTAATTAAATCAATGACATAAATTTGACAGATCCAAGTACAATGCTCGATCAATATCATTTCTGTAAAACAATTTGATGGGGAGTTAGCATGAAACCCAGTAGGATCCTAGATAATACATAAGTTCTACTCAATTTCATTCATAACAAACATATAGTAATTGATATAATACATAACAAATAACACACAATTTAATATCACAAATAATGCACGATTTATATCATAATAACAAACGATTTAATATCTCAAGGCAACGAGTACATAGGAACATATTCAGGCAAATAAAATTGGACAAGAATAAAATTGAATAGACTCAATAAAGTAATTCTCCCCCACCTCGAATCACAAACAAAGATGAATTCGCTGAAAGAGATATGTCCTAGGACTATTCATAGATTATGATTTGTACTTGGATATTTTATGCTTATTGTTATTAATAAAGTTTATTTATTATACTTTATATTCTCTTGTAAATAATATATATTAATACTAGTTCATCAAGTACGTGACTTGATTGTGGGATGCTAGTAATGTTATAATAATATTATTTAGATGTCCCTAATCATATGTCAATAACCTAGGATCACATTGATATAATGATTAGAGTATGGGTCAGCTGATGATTATGTTCCACAAGTCATGGATATGGAAATATCAAGCTGAACATACTGATACTTGTTAGGGAACAAAGTATTGGACTGACCCGCTTTGGGGACACTGCGAGGAGTGTTACATAATGTCATCAGTGATGTTCCCCATTTGTGATATCGTATTATCCTTAGACCTGAGATCGCCATGGTTACCAACATATGGATTAGCATGTCAGGCATTATCAAACGTTGCTCTTGATCGAGTAATTATAAAGATGATGACCGAGCATACTATGAACTATGTAGAGGTATGTGGTTGATCAAGATGGGATTTGTCACTCTCGTATATTGAGAGAGATATCGTTGGGCCCCTTGATAAGTGTAATTAATATTTGCATGGCCATGCACAAATGAGATGTCATTTGTTTTAGATTAATTATACTTAGAGATCAAGAAATAAAGATTGAACTATACAAGAATGACACTTGCCTAGTCTTGTGTTCAATCTAGATATCGATTGACAAAAGGAGTTAATATGTGGAATATCAATTTAAGGTTGTGTCGTTTTTGACCTTTATACCCTTTGGATAATAGTAATGTTTTAGTAGAGACCGCTTACTATTCGTATAATAAAACGGGCTTTTAATTATACTGCCAAAGAGTGTAAAACCTACAGGGTCGCACACCAAAACGAGTTGGATCAAAACGAATTAAAACGGGCCAAGTTGGACTTGGGCCCAGTTCGTTTGTTGCTTAGGGTTCTCACTAGGGTTCTCTTATAAAAGGGAACCTTTATTCGTCTTGGCCGTCAAGGAAACCCAGAGAGACCAGAGAGTCGAATTAATTGAGAGAACCCTAGAAGGCGCTAGTACACCAAGCAAGGGTCTCACCTCGTTCGTGTGTGCATACCGTAGAGGCGTCGTAGTTTCTACGCTAAGGACGACAACAACAGAAGGATCTGATCCACCCTGTTCGTTTCATTAACACCAAATCGCATATAAGGTATGTCTTCTGTCGATTTTATTGAACAGCATAGATCCTAGGGTTTAAAGATTAGTGCGTAAATATGTGTATGCGATGCATGATTACTGCCCTAATTCCCTACATTCGCGCACTTATATTTTCTTCTTCTTCTCTTTCCTCCCTCATTTTCCTTCTTTTTTTAATCTCTCCCTCTCACTCTCGGCAGAGAGTAGAGTACCTCGTTTTCTTTTCTATGTATTCAAGGAGAAGGGAAAAAGTATGGTGATATTTCATTAACTTCCTATCTTTATGAATTTTGTGACTACCCAGATTATCCCTCAAAATGACTAGTTGAAGTTTACGAAAAAATTTCCATCCTCATAAAGCAATATGTATATAAATATATATTTTTTTTACAAAAATATACGTTGCTTATATATAAGATAATATCCAACGATATCATTCAATCCAAGAATGCATTAACATCACGATTTCCAATTAAAAGCTATATAAAATATTGTTTCCCAATTACCTTAAGGCCTTAACTAAGAAATAACAAAGTATACGTAATTAATATTTTGACTACAATTAACGACATAAAAGAAAATAAAACAACATTTAAAAGATATCAAAGTCTCCCTTACAACAGTTAAAAACATAACATACACAAAATTCTTAAAATAAAATAAAATTTTCTTAACTCATTCCTCACTTGCCACTATGGGCTCCAAAACAAAATTGTAGGTTTTTTTTTTCTTCCAAATTTATCGCAAAATAAACTTATGATTTATCTCTCTCAAAAGTTCTTTTTTTCCAAACATCTATTCAAATAATGAAAATAAGAGTTTATAATCAATCTCTGTTCAACTTCAAAATTAATATATCACAAAGTTTTAGAACATTTAGAAAATGGGTAACAAATACAGTGACAAACAAACAACCCGATCACGTAGCACAACCAAATAACACAATAGACCTTTACCTCCAATTCAAAGAGTTATTGTATACCTAACTTCAGATACCATGTTGTCACAACCCATTTTTCAGGATGTGATAGGAAAAGTTTTAATAAAATGAAAGGATTTTGAGTGAAAAATAAATAATTCTAAAATTAAATTATCTAAATCCAATTTACAAAAATACAAATCCTTTTACAATAATCAACGGATACATAAAATTGAAATGTAGGCCATGAGATCTACACGTTTCCCTTCCCAAATATGACAAAATAATTAATCTCAATATCATTATTCCTTAAATTAAATCAATGACATAAATTCAATAGATCCAAGTAACATGCTCGATCAATATCATTCCTGTAAAATAATCTGATGGGGTGTGAGCACGAAGTCCAATAGGATCCTAGATAATATATAAGCTCTACTCAATTTCATTTATAACAAACATATAATAATAAATTGATATCAACACATCACAAATAACGCACGATTTAATATGTCAAGGCAACAAGCACATGGGAAAATATTTAGGCAAATAAAATTAGACAAGAATAAAATTGAATAGGAACTCAATAAATTAAGTATTTCTCCCTCATCTCGAATCACAAACGAAAATGAATTCGTGCGCTTATATTTTTTTCTTCTTCTCTTTCCTTCCTCCTTTTTCTTCTTTTTTAATCTCGATCTCTTTCTCACTCTCGGCAGAGAGTAGAGTACCTCCTTTTCTTTTCTTTTCTTTCTCATCTTTTTCCTCCCTCTACTAAGGGTTTTTTTTTCTGAAAAAACTCTGCTAAGGTTTTAAGAAAATATAAATAAATGTATAAGTTTAGTCTAATATTCTAGAATAATAGTTTCCATTATATATATAATGCACACCAAATTCTCATCATAAAAAGAAGATCATTGAAAATGGAAACAAAGTATATAATCAAGCACAATAAATTAATAGTCAACTAATTCAAATTTAAACTTGTTACTTTCTTTAATTAATTTATTGATTTCTATCTAAATAAATTAATCAATTTCTAGTAAAATATAGGGTTTTACAGTTTATCCCCCTTAAATAAATTTTTAAAACCATGTGGTATCTAAAAATGAGACAATACTTCATAAAATAATAGAGAGTAAGATTCCAATTCGGATTGCAAAGAGTAAGATTCCAATTCGGATTGCAAAGAGTAAGATTATTAAAGTTCTAGGGTTTCACAATCCACCATCCTTCAACAAATTTCTTCCTCGTACTTTCAAATCGAGTATAAAATATTTTTTTTCTCATAATAAATGAAGTGATCAACAAAAATCATAAATATCCAAGAATCCCAACAAACCATCATTCATGTTCATTCTCGTTCTTGGTGCTTTTAACCGTGGTACAAGTGAAACCAGTGTGCCTTACAAAGACACTAAGATAATGGGATGTGTTGTCTTTGCATACTCGTTCTTGATGCTTTCAACTGTGGTACAAGTGAGCCCACGTGCCTCACAAGGACACCAAATATTTATCATTATCATAGCCAAGATACATAAAAAAATAATGGGATGTGATGTCCCTGCTCAATTTACATAGCTAAGATGGTTTCCTAAATATTTATCATTATCATTTTTCTTTTCAAATATCATCGCAAACAATGCCAAAACATCCATTAGGAGCAAATCAAATTTTATGAAATTCTCATGAATCATGAATAAAATATATACATTTGTTTTGCCTAAAATTCATCATTTGCTTCCACAAGTAATTAATAAATATATAACCACCTGGGGTTCTCTCCTAAAATGGCTAGCTCAAGTTGTAAATTAGGGTTATTATTCCCATACATATACCAACGAACTTCGCATTACACTATCGATGTGGGATATTTTGGGTCGTTACATATGTCCCCTCCTTTTGTGCAGTTGCTTTTGGTTCTCCTTCTAAACTAATCCAAGAAAATTCTTGCATAGACTACTTTACCAAGTGATTTGATATTGCTAGGGAAAGATTTGGTTGAGAAAATAGAAGGAGAGAAAAAAACATGAGCGTGAATTAATACTATGTTATTGTAATACCCACTTCTTTAGTCCAATGTTAATCATTCCTTAATCGTGCTTAAGGTATTGGGTAGTCATTTTTTTAGTTGTTTTTCCATAGCATAAACACTTTTTTGACACACATTAGTTGTAATACATGTCCTCGTACAGCTAGAATGTGCATTGCAGAGCTGCAGTTGAATTTGGATTACTAATGGTGAGAATTGAAGTTTTCGGTGATTGGAATCCTTTTTGATTTTCTCAGACTCTTAACCATTGTGTTAGACCACTATGCTATGGTCATTTGAACTTTCCCTAACCTCTCTCGTATGTCCCAGGACTTTTCTAAAGCATCAGATCAAAACAGTAGGGATCGGTGCAAATTAAGAGCCAATTGGTTGCCTTACGAATTTCTGAAATAGCAAGGGTATTTTGGTAATGACACCCTCATCCGATGTTCTAAGTCATTGTTTGAAGAATTTGAAATATAAATTGATTATCAACAGCTTTCTTGTTTTGGCCGAGTCATGGTTTGAAGAACTGGAAATATAAATTGATTATCAACAGCTTTCTTATTTCGGCCAAGTCAGGCGTTCAAGGTCATTTGAACTTGCCTGAACCTTTCTCGTATGTCCAGGGACTTTTCCAAAGCACTGGATCAAAACAATATGGATAGCTGCAAATTAAGGGCCAATTGGAAGCCTTATAAATTTTTGAAACATCAAGATATAAATTGATTATCAACAGCTTTCTTGTTTTGGTTGAGTTACGGTTTGAGTAAAGCCCACGCTTCCTTGTTTTGGCCGAGTCATGGTTTGAGTAAAAAAAATAGTTAGATCAAGATATAAATTGATTATCAACAGCTTTCTTGTTTTGGTTGAGTTACGGTTTGAGTAAAGCCCACGCTTCCTTGTTTTGGCCGAGTCATGGTTTGAGTAAAACAAATAGTTAGTATCAGAGCGAGGTTTCGATCCTCGGACCTGTGGGTTATGGGCCCACCACGCTTCCACTGCGCCACTCTGATTTGTTGAAATATAAAGGCTATGGAAACATAGAAGTTCCCTAGTGGATGTGAACGAGTTGGAATTTTATCAAAATATACATTGCAGCAAATTGGAGTCAAGATGATATTGCAATTGGACAAATATTTTCTCTTGAATTGATAGTTTTATTTTGACTATGTTTAGAAAACATTAATTTCAATCTAATAAATAGTCAAAAAATCCAAATTTTGTCCTTACAAGATTTTGTACAACCTCGATCTCAAATTTAAGAGTTACACTTTCCTTTTACATGCGTCTATCTCACATTAAGAGTCTCGTTTCCTTTTAAGAACATAACCAATCTACCAAATCTCTTAATACAATATAAGTATTTTTCATTCATTCTGAAATAGCTTCTTATATATTAATCTCACTTTTTTAACTACTACATCAATTCAATTATCCAATAATATTTTTAGCCATTGCAGAACTGGGTATAGTTTTTGCAGCCAAGTAGCTAGCCCCATATTGGGCGATTGCTGTCCATTTTTTGGAGTAATTTATTAATATGGGAACAACAATTTGTCTTTGGTTCATTTCCTTAGAGTACTTTTAAAAGGATCATTTGTTTTATTTTCTTCAAAAATAATTATCATGTTACCTAGAGTGGTTTTTTCTTTTCATTCTCTCCTTAGAGTAGCTTGTCAAATTATTGTTATGCATTATGTGAAAAATTTGGCATGTGCTGTTATATATTAGTATAACCTCTCCCTTAAGATCTAAATTAAATGATTTGTACCTTTTTTCTCCCTTAAAAACAATTTGTTTTAGGCATCATTGGAGCATCCATGCAGTTATTTCACTAATACACACTAGTTTTTATTTTAATAAGAATCGAGGTGTTTAGGAAAAATACATGGGCTCACTGGAATTATTTAAGCATTCTTACATTACTCGGTCCTCAAGAACAAAACAGTAGCACATTACTCGGTTCCTCAAGACCAAGGTGTTTGGTGAAAATACATGGGCTCATTGAAATTTTTTACTCACTCTTTCAGTCCCTAAGGGTCGAATCTTTGGCTTTTACTCAGTTCTCAAGAACTGAACAATAGCACATTACTCGATTCCTTAGGATCAAGGTGTCTAGGAAAATACGTGGGCTCATTGGAACTTTTTACACACTTCGTCGACTCCTAAGAACAGAATATTTGGATTATACTCGATCCTCAAGAATCGATCAACAACTCATTATTTGGTTCCTTAAGACCGAGGTGTTTCGGAAAAATACAAGGGCTCAATGATATACATACTTAAAATTTTTAGTTTTATATAGCTAGAGAGACTTTGTTTTTAAGTCAATTTGTATAGATCTCCTTATACAATTTGTATTTTTTATCTCCAAATTCACACCTCTCTCATATATAAAATTAAAAATTACTTTAAGAGATGACAATAAGTCCACATACTTTAATGGACAGCTATGAAAACAACAAATATTTTGCAAAATTAATTTGGCATTAAATTTATAGTTACTCATGATCTTTGTTCTCAGAAAAACTATTAGAGATGAAATCTCATCCTTTTAATGATAAAAGTTGTTGTCATTGATATACAAAGAATTACATCCTTGAAACTTTGCGAACAACAAAAAATTACATGTAATGGCAAGCATTTTCTATGCGACAGATTTTACATATTCGCATAAAAAAACAATAAAAAACTTCACAATAGACTGATCACTCAATTAATTAAGTGTGATTGCTGAGTCTATTGTTGTTAAATCTTTTTTCAGCATTGTGAGATTCTCATGCAAGCATTTTGAAAGTGATTGGGCTAAAAACTCAGGTTAGGCACTTGATTAGCAACTAGACTCAGATTCAGATGGTGTTCTTTTGCTTTTTTTTTAATGCGCATTAACATGACTTAATCATTTTAATTTGTGGGATGACACCATAACATACATTTCATATTGTATATGCTATAGTCAACTAATAGTAGGATCAATGAATTAATCCTTGCCTCATTACTTTAGCACACTTACCTAGGGCGATGGATGATACCGTCTAAGGAGCATGTCTTGGAAAGAAATTGGGCCTAATTATATTGATCTGAGGACTAAAGGAAGACTATTCAATAATACACCATGTTTTGTTACTCATTAGTTGGCCAGTAACCACATCAAGTTTGTCTCAGATAGAAGGTCGTGAGTGCATTACATAATAAGGGGTAATGCACTGCTTTTTATGAGGAATTAATTGTGCTTAATCCAATGTAGTTAGATTTTCTTCGTATATACGAGAATCCTTTTACTGATTTATTTTTTCTAGTTTGGTGATAGCTTAGGAAGAACGTCATATTTCATGTATAAAGAGTAAAACGACAGAGAAATTTTTTGAGAAGGGAGATTGAACTGCCCTACATAGGCGAGTGGGATATGTTAATATATTGCACGGCTTAATCTAAATGCAATAGGTCTGCCCACTTAGTGTCGGCCCGACCCAATTAAGATATTTACGCAACCCAAGAGAATCACTGTTTATAGTATATGATAGGAACTCTAGGGTTTAACCAATCATTCATTATTCATAGCCTCCATCTCTCAAATACATAGACTCTTATTCTCTCTCTAGGGTTATAACCTAAGAACCCTAGGATTTGTGACGTGGAGAACAAGAGGCAACTATAGTAGCCAACCCAATACCGTCACTGATATCCGGGAGCACACAAGGACGATGCTTGTATATTTAAATCCTTCTAGATTAGTAATAACACAATTCATTTATTAACCTACTTTGATCTCTTTTTGTTTTTTTATAAAGGAACATTTATCGAGTTCCGGAGTGGGACGATCAATGTATAACCAATCGAGTGAAATTGCAGTTAGAAGAACTAAAAGAAATGAAGCAGATGAGATGAAAATTTAAAAATCCCGAAGTCAATGCTGGTCAACACCCAAATTATTTTTGACTAAATATTTCTGGCGCACTATTTGTAATTTGGTCATAACTTTTTTATCGGAACTCCGATTGGGATGATCTTTATAACAACAAAAATTTGAATTAAAGATCTACAACTTCACAAGAGGATGTTTTTCCAAATTCGGGATAGATAAATACTAGAATTGTGTCGAAGACAGCTCTGCCGTAATGCTACAGTAATTTGGTATAAGCAGATTTTATTAATCAACTTACTTTACACTCAGTTTTGACCAACGATGATTGTAAATTAGCTTTCGGTAAAAACACAAAAGTTGTAGAATGAAATATGATATAGCTACTAAATATGACGGAGTGGAATTTGGTTAAATATTGATGAAGTTATGACTCTCCAAAGTTGACTGAAACCTAACCGACGAGTAAATGATCCCGATTCCAAAAAGCTTTTGAAATTTCAAATTCACGTCCTAGTGCACCGAAATTTTCTAGAATAGTTTTAAATGCTTAAGAAGCCATGATGTAAAAGACCTAACTATATTCCGAAATTTCTAAGATTAGGAACGTTACATGTCAAAATGGGAGAATTTTACAGAAACAAAAGCAAAACTAACACGGGGTGTTACAACATTCCCCTCATAATCAAATTTTGACCTCGAAATTTGAGCAAACCAAGGTGTCCACCAAAAAATGAAGTGGTGAAACCCAAATCCTTGACTTCAAACCTGTACCAAAACTAACGCCTAGACCAAGATTCAACAAACCAAAGGGGGAAGTTAGAATTTCCCCATTTCGACTCCCACCTGGGTCATAAGACAAGAATACTAAACTAAGAAACAAATACAACGAAAAGTAGACATCGATGATGGAGCGAGATAAAAGAAACTTTCACAATTCCAAGACTACAAACGAAGGACAAAACTCTACTAGACACTAAATAGGAGGAAACTGGCAATCCCACTAAACTGACTACCCATCAACGGTTCACTAACCACAACCACCAACTACAACTCATGCATATTCCAACTCTAAGCTCGTCAAACGAAAACGAGAATTCTCGAACAACCTTCCCATAATTTATCTAGAAGTTAAGTATGGCATAAGCCCAAAATTTTTCCTACTCTAGTACACCTTGCAGCCGCAGAGACAATTATTGGAGAAACATTATCACTGATTCCTATGAAAGTTTATATTCCATCCCAGGATAAGATCACTTCTGCCAAGTGCTCCAAGTTATTTCTTCACACAATCTCATAGTTAACCATCTGCAGTTCAGTTCTTCGCGTTTCTACCTACCCACTAGTCTTTACCAATGATGAGTTTGTAAACTCAATTGTTTTCATTCTCAGTCCTTATGTAGACTTAAACACAAGGAATTCACTTGCAACTCAAACCGATGCCTTTGTTGTTTATCTTTAACCTTGTCATGGTATCATTCTCTATGATTACTAAAGAACTTCTCAATTACCTATCCGACTTTGTAAGAAATTCATCTCCTGATAGACTACCTACTACACAGGATTCTTTCGTCTTCAATCCTTAAATGTTTATTGTCCCGTAACTCTGAATATCACACGATTGAAGAAAATTCTGAAACGGTACTCCGTGGTCTCTTCTTTCAATAAATCTGGACCTTATATCCTTTGTAAACCAGTAAGCACCTAATGAGACGACCTGTCGTCAAGATTGATTCTCTACTCACCTAATTATCTCATGTCACAAGCATGATAACACTGATAATTAAGCTTTACAGCTTCCTTTCTTGTTAGCATTGTGTTAGATCGAATGCATTCAGCTCAAAACTGTGTTGCCAACCTTTACTTACTCGCGAAAATATGTTTTCCAGCATACACTATACTATTGAGGCATCGAGCCACAAGAATTTTTTATTTTTTTTCTCAAGCTCATATCGTTCCACGGATACCCGGCATCACCCAAAAATCCAATGTACTAAACAACTTCAATGATCAACAACTGACAATCCTCATGAACCAAACCAAGCAGAACCAGGGTCTAAAACAGTAAATTACATGCAAGAAAATACATTTATCCGTCCAAATGACAAGATCAATACTCTATGACTAGACCATTCATGACACAAACAAAGCTCTATTTAAGGAATTAGAGTTTGAGATTGACTTGACACCAACTTCTAAACCAAAATACCACCCTCCAGGAGCGGTAATCTAAAGCTTCGACAAAGAGACGAGTAAAAAGGTTTATACTTCTAGGCGACACACAAGAGAGCTAAAGTACACCAACAAACAACAATTTTAAAGACTGGCCCAAAAACTGAAATTCGTACTATCACCGAAAGAAACCCCCACATCAACTTATTGAGAATATATAACTTACTTTCCAAAGACAACACTAAGTCCAAGATCACTTGAAATAGATTCAGTACAAGGACTCAACAATTCAGGAAGAGCTACATTCACAAATGAATAAATAAGCAAATACCAAACTTAAGATGGAAACCTTAGAAAATTACTCTTGCTGACCGAGATAGATTTACCAGTCCAAAATTATATGGCAAGTTTTAAGGGATTCAGAATCCAACACAAAAGGATACGCAAACCAAAGAATTCCTAACAACTTGGTTCAGTAATGAATAACAAAACCATGATATAGAAGGTCCGAGCAGAGGAACTCCAAACTAGAATAAAGAACAAGGGTCCACTAAGAAGTGAATGCTCTTGCCACTTTTGCTGCACACTTGACACTCTAAGCATTACAGTCTAAAATTCAAAACTTTCCTTTTAAAATACACTATTACTACAAAACTTACTTTGGCAAACACTATTGTTTGGACCACAAGTTTTCAAAATAAACTTCCCAATAGAAACCATAATATACTTTTCTATAAATAAGGTAAGAAAAAGTTTTGAAAAACATGTTGTAGTCATGTGTGTCCAAACACCACTTTTCAGTATCAATGTTGAAAGCAACTACTCGTGTGTTAAGGTCTCAAACCTTTGGTATTATTTAAATCTTCTATGTAACACACTTTTGATGGAGACTAAGGAACCATCTTAGCATTGCATGCATAACTTGTCATATCCTTAAATATATTCAATTAATATCTCCCATCAAGATCTTATAATTTCCAAAAGCAAGTATAGTTATGCATGTAATACTAGCCAACGAGTAACACTAGAAAGCTTTTAATGTGATGACCTGGATCCCGTTATGAGGTTTAGACCTCCGGGACCCGGTTAATCACGGTGCCGTGCGCGACGACGGGTTAGAATGCATAACTTAGAACTGATGTAATAGAACATTTAACATATAAGGCTGCATATTTATACATCGTTTACACCATACAACATGATGTATACACAACCCATCTCGTATGCTAGATAGGAATATAAATACACAACTCTTCATAGCGATATACACTTACTAACTAAGCTTAATAATGTAAATATGGAGTTTCTTGTGTATTTATCACACTAATTCCCCAATGACTCGAAAACCTAAGTAAGAAATTTATATATATATATATTCCAAGGTACCAGATTTACGTCTTGGACCACTATAAGCCATAACTAGTACTGCTCCTTATTCTTAGTTCATATATAAGCATAATATAGGCCGCTTATAGTGTAAATCCCAATGCAACCTCAACAAACTACAAAGGAGTTGGAAATGTCAAAATATAGCATAATATAACTCGCATCATGCTTAGCATCTCATATTTAGTGTGTATCTAAGTTTTATTATTCACGGCCAGCTTATACGCACTTGCGCGCTGGTGACCAGTAACATTGGTTTGTGATAAATCAATGAGATATAAGATTTTCTCATAGAATCATGAAATACTAACAATAAGAATTAATAATCAACCATTATAATCATAAATCATAAACCCAAAACCCATAAATGCGTAGAAACCTCATTCGTATAGAAAAAAACCCCAATTTGTGGAAAATATGGTGATTGAATGCATAATCTTTGAAAATAAACTTTAATACTATTGTTCCCACCTCAATCAAGCAGATCTTCGAGGTTAAGAGCGGTGGATCGAGCCGTAGTCCAATCAATTGAGAAATCTCCACGGTAGAGCTTGAAACCCTCATCAATGGAGGAAAGGAATTGAGGAGGAAGATGATGATGGTGATGATTCAAATGATAAATTACATGTATGGGTGATCAAACACTCTCAAAATCTCCCCACATAGCCCCCAAATCGCCCCCTTGAAGCTCTTTATGTAGGTGTATGTGTTGGGGACAAAATGAGCTATGTTTTGGCTTTATAATCGGGCTCCCCCTTTAGTCGACTGATCAACCCCATCAGTTGACTGATGGGTGAAATCTGGTGCACTCTTAGTATTTTGGACATAACTTCTTGCTCGGAACTCCGATTGAGGTGATCTTTATGTCCACAAAAAGGTATTTCAAAGGCCTACAACTTCCTAAAAGGAAGGTTCCTCAAATTCTGGATGGATCATTCCCAAAAATCCACCGAAGACAGCACTCTGCCGAAGTGTTCCAAACAACCAGATTTTAGCAATTGGCCTACTTCTGAAGCTGATTTGACCACCGAGAAGTGTGATTTCCCTTTTTGTCAAAGCATAAAAGTTGTAAAGGGTATTGAGATAAAGACGTGGCCACAAACAGAGAGTCATTTGGACCTCGGATAAAAAAGTTATAGACTCCCAAATTTGGCCAAAAATTAACTTTTCCGAAAAGTTCAAAATACGCGATTACTTCCCATTTTCGATTCAGATCACCCGAATAATGAAATAATTGATCTTACAAACTTAATATACCTAATATGACATGCTGAAGGTGTCGGGTCAAATACGAGAGGCTCGAAACCCAATGTTCACGATCTAACGGTAATAAAGCCTTAACCGGGCTGAAGAGGAGAATTGGCTCGGAAACGAAATATGAGACGTTACATTTAAACATTAAAGTAAAAGTACCATTTATTTACTAAAAGATTACTCACACACGTATGAGCAAAAATGGGGCTAATTATTAACTCTAAGCGTACATGAGACAGAGAGCAAAAGGCAATGATTAATATAAATTCCCACTAAGAGTATTCATCGCCGAATAGTGATGCCACAAGGATTTTGATACCTCGACCATTCATGATCTCAAGAACAAGAATCACCAATGCAAAGAATGTGGGATTCCAAATAAACTTAAATCGTACTCCTACTAATCACACAAAAGTCTCAAAAACAGAAGAAAGCCAATTCGTAACTCCATACTCACAGAAATCTTAACTTCAGTTTCGATTATTAGAAAATCCCAAGTATACAATGGAAAGAAAACACAAATACCAAAGAATTAGGTGGATTATTGGGTCCAACTCTAGTTAGCTTCGACAGACTAAAGCTTTAGAAGATAGTCAACTGTTGGCCGGCATGTGACACCCCGAATCCCGTTCTGAGATTTTCACCTTCGGGAATCGGTTAATCACGAATGCTGTGCACGACGGTGGGTTTAAAATATATAAAAAAATCATAACTTTTAAAGAAACTCTTTCTTAATAAAACATGATCCGAGGAAAAGCTCGTTTTACAAAATTTTGGCTTGTGGAGTTCGTTTACACAACAATCCGCCCTGTTAAGTTTAAAACCATTTTCATACAAAAACAATACAAACCAATCCACAATTTAAATCAACTCAACATATAAAACCATTTACAATACAATAAAAGCCAACCAATTAAATACTTAGTCCTTTATCTAAGGACTACAGAGTTCTAAGGAAATTGGAGGCTTCTAAATGGACTCCACGCTCCTACCCCGAAGTCTACGTGCAAAACTATTTTGAAAAGGACTACAGAGTTCTAAGGAAAAATATAAATATTAGTAATAGTTTATGCTCTTTAAATTACAAATTAACATAATAAATTATACCAATTCTTTTGCGCATCAAATTCTCCCCAACTTACACTTTGCTAGTCCTCGAGCAAAGCAAAAGTCTTAAAACAAATTAATTTCTTAAGCCCAAGATTTTCAATATAATTCCAATACAATGGTTATTTTTAAAATTTAATTCCTCTTTCTTTACCAATGTAACTAACTCAACAAAGAGATCTAAATACCCATATGCTAAAGCAGTGTGACACATATACAATATCCAAGTTCTCAAACTAGCAAGATTAATAAAATATTTTATTCTCACCAATCTTCATCGCACGTGTGTGAATTAACAACAACATAACATCATCGATATCAAAGAAAGCAAACTTTCAAATCCCATCCAAACTATGCTTTGACTCAATTCCTCACACGGCATACACTCAATAAATGAAACACTTGATAATAGGGTGTATTTGCTCTCATTACATACGGGCTATAAAGAGTAGATGCGCGCAAATTCAAAAGCCTCTCGCATGTATATATGAAAAACGCTATAAATGAAAAGAATATTAGTCTCATGAATGGATATATCCCACTAGAAAAGCGAAATGCATAAATAGATTCTCTTCTACCACTCTTACCTCCAAACCATATTCCAAAGAATCATTAGGACTTTTTCTGGGTTGTATCGTAAGGTTTAGGGTAAGGATTAATCAAATGAAAGGTATATAAGGGATTCAAAGATCTAAGAAATAAATTGAGATATAAAATAACACTTTGGACTTAACTTTGACTTCATATGAGCTTTTTCATTTTTTCTATCTTTTCAATTCTTTTTTTATTCATTTCTTTTGTAGATCTCCTCTTTATCTTCACATATTTATTTTTCTTTTGTATTTAGAAGAGATTTCATAACTTCTATTTTTTATCATTTTTTCCTTTTCATTCATTTTTTTCCATACTTTTTCTAAGCTCATTTTTCACTATTGCCCATATATAAGATAAATAATCTCAAAATATTCTTAGATAAAAAAGGGTAGGTTATAAATATGGGTTAAACTCCTAACTGGAGTAGGGTAAGGATATTGGGTTAACCAAGAAATGCTAATATAAAAAGGCTCAAAGGGGTGACTAGTGGTTTAAATGTAAAGGTAGGATAACGCTAATATATAGGTTACCAAAGACGGCCTAAATCACTTCCTATGGGTTATAGTTCTTCAGTTCAAGCAGTATCAATTATCATAATTAAAATTGCATTTCATGAACATACCTTTCTAGTGTTCAATCAAAGGAAAAAATAATGAGACTACACAAAAAATTACTCTTCAAAAAATTTAGAGTTAATATACAAACCCTCAAAAAGGAAGATTGGCTCAAATTCTCACGTGATATTTAGTCTCCACATTTATGTTCTTCAAGAATTTTAAGTTATGCTCACTCATCCATCTAGTCATGTATTAGTTGTCTTATGTGTATAAATACGACAGGGATCGAAAATCATAAAATTTCTACTAATAATGATAGTAAGAGAACTAAGGATGCACATGTAAAGTATTCAGACGAATGTGTCATCGTTAGCACACTGATTAGAAAGGAAATTTCAATTAAAATCAAAGAATCATTGCAATTTTTTTTAAAATATATGCTATTTTCTTTATTTTATTTTTTTTAATATATGCAGGACTACCAAAGTTAAGAATTTTATCCACTCCCCCCAACTTGAATGTTGCTTTGTCCTCAAAGGAATACATTAAATTAAAATTTAAAAGAATAAAGAGGAATGTAAGATATCACCTGGATACGCGATTCGACTAAATAAAATAATTCCTGCAAACTAGATAAAACTTTAAGCACATCATTTCAATAATATAAATGGCATTAAAAAATATGTGAAAATAAATTCATAGCCAACTATCATCATTAAATATTTAATATCCCAAATTTATCATAAATCAATAATCTAAAAAGTTAAGGATCATCCCAATAAAACATATATATCACCATAAGCTTAAAAATATAATCAAAATAAATATAGCACTTGAGCTCGAGATAACAAGACTTTATTATATAATCATGACCTACTAGAGAAAAAGAGTCACATGGTGGTGGCCATGGGTCTTGAAATATACGAAAAAAATTATGATCATTCTTAAAAGAATTATAAGCATCATAGATATTATCATTCACATTGGGCTCAAAATAAGGAGAATTAAAATTCAACATTTCAAAATTATGCTTGAAATTCTTTAACGGTGTAGGAAATAAATTAAAAGGCTCAATTTCATCTTGGATGTCATAAAAATTTAAATTCATTGATTTATCAATCATATTTAAGGTCTTATTGTCATGCAAAAAATTTGGGTTCATTGTCATATTATTTTCAAATTGAGAAATATCGCTAGAACCTATGTTTAAGAAATTATCAATATTTTCATCCAACTCATTAGAATTAATATCACAAAGAGAATCAAGAAAAACACTAGCTTCATAAGATATATTATCATCAATTGGACCACAAACTTTTAAAAATTCTTCTAATGATATGTCACTAAAGTTCACATCTTCTTTTAAAGAAAAAGAATCAACATTATTTTCAAAAAATTTATCTTCCACTAAACTATCAATTAAATTAATTTGACGAACAAACTCATCTTCATAGTCCAAGGATGTTTTAGTTACATCAAAAATATTAAGTTCAACAATAAGATTGCCAAAAGATAACTTCATCACACCATTTTGACAATTTATAAGAGCATTAAATTTAGCTAAAAATTGTCTACCTAAAATTACTGGTATTTGCCCTTTCATATTATGAGTAGGTTGCGTATCAATAACAATGAAATCAACTGGATAATAAAATGCATCAACCTTAATTAAAACATCTTCTATGACTCCTCTAGGAATTTTTATAGATCTATCAGCCAATTGAAGCGTCATAGGTGTAGAATTTAATTTTTCAGGTTCTAATTTCTCATAAACAGAATACGGTAAAACATTCACACTAGCTCCTAAATCTAGTAAAGCACGTTCTATGTGATGATCTCCTATTTTACAAGATATAGTAGGACAACCTGGGTCTTTATATTTAATAGGAATTTTGCATTGAATTATGGAGCTTGCTTGTTCAGCTAAGAATGTCTTTTTAGGAACATTAGTTTTCCTCTTTTGAGTTACTAAATCTTTAAGAAACTTAGCGTAGGAAGGGACTTGCTTAATTGCATCTAGAAAGGGTATATTAATATGAATTTGCATAAATACTTCTTGAATTTCTTCAAATTGAGCTTCTTTCCTATTGTCTTTTAGTCTTTGAGGAAACGGGGCTTTGGGCACAAATTTTCTAACTTCAACTTCTTTTGAATCATTAGGATTAATGGTAGGATTAGAATCTTTCATGGGAGTGATTGACTCTTTAGGAATAGTTTCGTCCTCTTTTTCCTCTACTTTTTCTTCGTTTACTGGCATTCTAACTTGATTATCAATCTGGCGCCTTGATCTAAGAGTAGTGATTGCATTAACTTGCCCTTGATTATGTTCAAAAGGTGGATTTTGAATTTGATTAATATTATTATTAATAATACCTTTAGGATTAGGGACAGGTTGACTAGGGAATTTTTCTTTTTCTCGCACGACTAACTGGTTAGCTAACTGACCCATCTGATTTTTTGGGTATTTAGTAAAGTAGTATTTTTTACCTCATTCATAAATGATTTAAAATTATATTCTAGGGATGAAAATTGTTGTTGTGTAACAAAAGATGTAGCATTATTCATGTTCACAGGAGCTCTAAAACCTAGTGGGTTTTAACCAATGTTATTATTTTGATTTTCTATATTATTAGTCGATTGATTTTGGGACCATGAAAAATTAGGATGATTTCTCCACCTGGGATTATAAGTTTATGAATAAGGGTTGTAATTTTGCCTAAATTCATTAGTAGCATTTACTTGTCCTAGATTGTCTACAGTGTATCCTAACATAGATGAACAAGATGCTGCTACATGCATAGGACTAGCACAAATAGAGCACACTTCATTCTGCACAAGGTTCACTGGATTATTGGACAGTCTCATCGGCTTCTAATTTTTTATTTAGACTATCTAATTGTCTTCTAGTTTCTACATCTTCATGAATCTCATAAATTCCCCCCTTTTTAGGTTGAGATTGCGTTTCCCTCTTAGAAAAGTCCCATTGTTAAGAACTTTCAGACAAATTTTCTAAGAATTGATAAGCTTCATCTTCATTTAGACTTAGAAAACTACCCCTATTCATAGATTCTATCATATTTCGATTAATTTGTAAGAGGCCATTATAAAAATATTGAATTAATCTCCACGTTTCAAAACCATGATGTGGACATCTAAGTAGTGTATCTTTAAATCTTTCCCATGCTTCAAAGAATTTTTCATCATCCTATTGGCAAAAATCAGTTATTTTTCTCTTAAGTTCATTAGTTTTAGCCATAGGAAAGAATTTTGCCAAAAATTTAGTAACCAACCCCTCCCATGTTGTGATAGATCTTGAAGGTAAAGAGTTTAACCAAGCTTTAGCTTTATTTTTTAGAGAAAAGGGGAGTAAATGCAACCTAACGGATTCATCAGGAAAATTTTGAAATCTAAAAGTAGCGCATATCTCTAAAAAATCTTTTATATGCATATATGGATCTTCCATCTCTAAGCCATTAAAAAGTAGGGAGTAATTGAATTACTTGCGGTCTTAATTCAAAGTGAACTACTGTAGTAGCCGGTAAAACAATGCATGAAGGAGGATTAGTAGATAGAGGTGCAAAAAGTTCTTTTAAAGTCCATTGTCTTCACGATCCCCCATCTTTAATTTTTCTTCAAGTAAAGGATTAATCTCTAAATTTTCTATCCTATTAAGCCTCACTTTTTCTCGTTTCCAACAAACGCTCATAAACTAAACATTTTTTTTTTAAAAAAATTATTAATTAATCTTTTTATTTTTTATTAATAAAATAATAATACTAATAAAAATAATATTAATAATAACCTATTTAAGAGGTATTAATAATAAATTTAATTAAATAATAATAATAATAATAATAATCTAATATATATTGGAGTAAATAAAAGGGTTGATAATAAGGAGGAATGGCTTGAGACAAAAAGAAGGTTTCCTTATTCCTGCCAAGTATTGAACATATGACATCTTCTATCCAAAATACTACACTTACCAACTAGAACAGAAACACTTAATGCAATAAATTGCACCACTGTTTATGTATTGTTTCGCCCACAGATCTTTTAATTACCCCAAAAACAAATAAAAAAAAATTTAAGTATATATATATCTGAATATTCTGTTTTCTGTTTTCTTTTTTTTAAAAGAAGAAAACTAGTAGAAGGAATTTAATTACTAAATTAACAAGATTAGATTATAGTCCCCGGCGGCGCCAAAAACTTGTTGTGATAAATTTTAATACTCGCAAGCGCACGAATCAATTTATAATATAGCGTATAAGCGAGGTCGATCCCATAGAGACTCACACAATATATTTAAATTTTATCTTGTTAATTTTTCACTAATTCCTAATCTAACTAAGAATAATTGGTGAGAATCAAACTAATAAAATAAATCAAATAAAATAAAATAAAGTAGAGCAAGTAAATTAAATTAATAGAACTAAATTAAATACTATTAAGAAAGATAATAAAATTAATGAATTAATTGACTAGGGTTTCGGAGTCATATATTTAATATCATCTTCCTAAGTATTCATGCGCATAAACTCTACTCTTATCTCGCACTAATTTGGTCTCTCGACTCTATTAGATGCGAAAAATAAAATCATTAAAGTCCAATTAATTTATAAAATTCAATTATAATTCTTCCACAGTCAAACTAATGTATAAAATCAAAACACTCACTATATCCGTCAAAACATACCCTATATCCGCTCTTAACAAATCATAAGGTGAATCCAACAAAAAATAATGAGAATCCAACTTTATTTTTTGTTCAATTAAAATAGGCATCCAATAGGAAGAATTATATTTAACATTAAAGCATTAAATTGGTAGAGTCAATTGGCATTAACACGTGCAAGGGAATCAATTAAATATACTCATCCTAACCCTAGCACAAATTTACGCTAGCATAAAATTAAATAACAAATAGAATTGAAAGAAAACTTACTTGGCATAAATTAAAGAGAAAATATAAATCTTCAATCTTCAATCTTTAATTCTTCAAACCAAAAGAAAATAAAAGGAAAAGAAACAAAAAGAAAAGAGGAGAGGAATAGTGCACGGCTAATTTGCTGCTGTGCTCGGCTGTTCTTCAATTTGTTATTGCTGCCTCCTTAAATGGTTGAATTCATGAGTTAGGGCTCAAACTAATTAAATGGGCCTGGCTTTGTAGACAACACTTGGGCTAGGATAAAGAGTTGGTGAATTTAATTATTTATTCATTTCATGAGGCTTCAAGTTAATTTGGCTAATGGGCTGCTTTGACTGAGCTTTTAATGGCTGGTGAGTGCTAATTAATTAAATGTAATTGGGCTGGCTGTTGAATCATATTATTTTGGGCCCATATTAAAATACAACTTGAATTTTCGTCCTTATTAACTGCAGAGTTTTGCGTCGCAATTTCAGACTTCAAGATGGCTGAATTTGAAAAAGTTCTGAACTGAAAAGTTGTAGCTCTCGAAATTCTCTTCAATTTAGGCTCAAGAATCGGATTATTTGAAATTCCGAGTAAAAAGTTATACATCCAGAAGTATTGAGCACTTGTAGGTGTCTTCATTTGTTTTAATTTCTCTATTTTGTCAATCTTTTCCAAATTCATTACTAACACCTGAAAAGCATTAAAAATATAAATATTAGTAATAGTTTATGCTCTTTAAATTACAAATTAACATAATAAATTATACCAATTTGTTGGCGCATCAAATTCTCCCCAACTTACACTTTGCTAGTCCTCGAGCAAAGCAAAAGTCTTAAAATAAATTAATTTCTTAAGCCCAAGATTTTCAATATAATTCCAATACAATGGTTATTTTTAAAATTTAATTCCTCTTTCTTTACCAATGCAACTAACTCAACAAAGACATCTAAATACCCATATGCTAAAGCAGTGTGACACATATACAATATCCAAGTTCTCAAACTAGCAAGATTAATAAAATATTTTATTCTCACCAATCTTCATTGTACGTGTGTGAATTAACAACATAACATTATCAATATCAAAGAAAGCAAACTTTCAAATCCCATCCAAACTATGCTTTGACTCAATTCCTCACACGGCATACACTCAACAAATGAAACACTTGATAATAGGGTGTATTTGCTCTCATTACATACGGGCTATAAAGAGTAGATGCTCGCAAATTCAAAAGCCTCTCGCATGTATATATGAAAAACGCTATAAATGAAAAGAATATTAGTCTCATGAATGGATATATCCCACTAGAAAAGCGAAATGCATAAATAGATTCTCTTCTACCACTCTTACCTCCAAATCATATTCCAAAGAATCATTACGACTTTTTCTGGGTTGTAACGTAACGCTTAGGGTAAGGATTAATCAAATGAAATGTATATAAGGGATTCAAAGATTTAAGAAATAAATTGAGATATAAAATAACACTTTGGACTTAACTTTGACTTCATATGAACTTTTTCATTTTTTCCATCTTTTCAATTCTTTTTTTATTCATTTCTTTTGTAGATCTCCTCTTTATCTTCACATATTTATTTTTCTTTTGTATTTGGAAAAGATTTCATAACTTCTATTTTTTTATCATTTTTTCCTTTTCATTCATTTTTTTCCATACTTTTTCTAAGCTCATTTTTCAATATTGCCCATACATAAGATAAATAATCTCAAAATATTCTTAGATAAAAGGGTAGGTTATAAATATGGGTTAAACTCCTAACTGGAGTAGGGTAAGGATATTGGGTTAACCAAGAAAGGCTAATATAAAAAGGCTCAAAGGGGTGACTAGTGGTTTAAATGTAAAGATAGGATAACGCTAATATATAGGTTACCAAAGACGGCCTAAATTACTTTCTTATTAATTGTAGAATTTTGCGTCGCAATTTCGGACTTCAAGATGGCTGAATTTGAAAAAGTTCTGAACTGAAAAATTGTAGCCCTCGAAATTCTCTTCAATTTAGGCTCAAGAATCGCATTATTTGGAGTTCTGAGTAAAACGTTATGCATCCAGAAGTATTGAGCACTTTTAGGTGTCTTCATTTGTTTTAATTTCTCTATTTTGTCAATATTTTCCAAATTCTTTACTAACACCTGAAAAGCATTAAAAATATAAATATTAGCAATAGTTTATGCTCTTTAAATTAAAAATTAACATAATAAATTATACCAATTCTTTGGCGCATCACCGTCACTAACAACGGTGAAAAATAAACCCGAATTACACAATATAGAAGTAAAAGGGCACTAGTTAACATGAAAATTCAAAGTTCACTCAAATATTAATACAAAATACAATATTTTGAGTCACTCAATATGGTTTATAGCACCACAATCTTAACCTAAATCAGATTATATTATAAATAAATTTGATACCATTAACTTAAATAATAGACTTGGTTTGTCTCGATATCAGAGGTTCTTGGAAGACTTTTTCCTTTCCCAAGTGCACCCAAGCTAACTTGTAAGACACAACTGTAGGGGAAAGAAGGGAATGAGCTAAACTAGCCTAGTTGGAACCAACGGGGAAGGGGAAATGCAATGCAATAAATAAAATAAAATAAAATAATCGATAATAAAATAGGTATCACCAAGGTACAAATGAAATAATATTAGTTATGAGGCTAGTCATAACAACAGATGTAGAAAAAATATAGCACAACCATAGCATACGTATAACATGGAAGGCACTAATCTTATACCACTGTATGATACCTGACGCTTCGTCCATCCACCAAGACATGTGTAACTGGTACCTTGAATTTGCCCCGGCTACGCTCCGTCCACGGGAATAATAATGTAATTGGTAGTTCAAACATATCCCAATTATGTTCCATCCACAGGAACAATAATAATATGGCTGCCATAGCCAAGTCCTCCTATAGGACGCAATAGTTCAACTAGGTATAATAGTCTACTATGCACAGTATGGCTCCTATAGCCAAGTCCTCCCATAGGACACCTAGGGACAAGCCTGCCATAGGCTAATATAAAATAATGATCACATCTAAGCAATCAGGGTATCATATCCAACTGGTATAACAATAGTGCCCGGTCATAGTCAAACCATATATAAATTCTCAAAATCATATAAGAAATCCTAAACATATGAAATATATAAACAACCTTCCATGGGTGTAGAAATCTCATCAATTACCAAAGTACTAGTAAAATCCCATACTTTACGAAGTGTAGTAAGCTAACCATTAGCATAGTAGCGGTGACAATAACACTACCATGAGATATATATATATATATAACAAATATCATTTTATAAATTCTAATACCCAAATTACAAGTTAAACCCACTATTGTCATCATTTATAAGTTTTCACGTATACATATATCCGTAACTTTCAAGTGCGAGTTTAAGTCATTCCTACACAAACTATGTGTGATCCATACATTATAGAAATCAGATTCAGCATAAATTTCATTGATTAGTTACAGCTCACTGTTCGTTTCAGAATAAGGATTGTAGAAATCTAGCTGGTATTGTTACGGACTGGTGGGTTTTTAGAAAATCTTCATTATTAGCTAACCAATAGCTCATGTACAACAATGATATCACGTTTATGAATTATTGTAACCAAAATATACAATAAACCCATCAATTCATCATTTTATGTGTGTATAGCAAAATCTATCTGTTACAGTATCCGTCCATGGGGGTTTTAGCAAAATCTTGTGATATTGATACATGTAAGGGGAAATTCTTATAAAAACATCAAATTGAAGTTATAATGAGTATAAATAAACTAAAAGAACCAAGAATACCCAACCCAAACTCCATGCATGTCTACAATCAAGAATTTATGCAAAACCCCCAATTTGTAGCATATAATAAGTTAAAAATGGGTTTGAGTACTAGTGTTCTCACACGCATGACTTCTAAAATAGAATTGATAGGTTACATTTAGATTATTAATTTTGAACTTTCATGTTTTGAAACCATATTTAAGGGAAAAGAACTTGCATGTTCCTATTTTTACTCAAATCAGTACTGGAAAGCAATATATCCAAAAAGTAAGGAAAACCTACATGCATGCCTAAAAACTCATATAATCATGACATGTTATATGTAATCATCTCATATCTATAATCTGATCGTTACCCAAAACACAAATAGACAAACATGCAAGCAAATCCCATTTTTGGTACCATAAAGGCCAAAATACTACGTTTATAACTAGTTTTGAAGAAAATAACAAGATATGATGGGAGGTTCCCACCTTGATAGCTCAGGATAGAAGTGAAAACACTAGGATTAGCTCCATCCAGCCACGAAATAATGAAGCCATCTCCGACCACAAACTCTACAATCGAGGAACTTGCGAAATCTAGAGTTTTCGGAAGAGAAACACATTAATTTGAGGTAGAATTGATGTTTGATCTTGAAACCCTCATATTATCTCTCTAAATACCAAAGAAGAGCTCTCTAGGTTTATTGTGTGTAAAAGAAATGAAGGAGATGAGATGAAAATTTAAAAATCCCGAAGTCAATGCTGGTCAACACCCAAATTATTTTTGACTAAATATTTCTGGCGCACTATTTGTAATTTGGTCATAACTTTTTTATCGGAACTCCGATTGGGATGATCTTTATAACAACAGGAATCTGAATTAAAGATCTACAACTTCATAAAAGGTTGTTTTTCCAAATTCGGGACAGATAAATACCAGAATTGTGCTGAAGAAAGTGCTTTGCCAAAATGCTACAGTAATTTGGTATAAGCATATTTTATTAATCGGCTTACTTTGCACTCAGTTTTGACCAACGAGGACCATAAATTAGCTTTCGGTCAAAAAATGAAAGTTGTAGAAGGAAATATGATAAAGCTATAGGAGTTGACGGAGTGGAATTTGGATAAATATTGAGCAAGTTATGTCTCTCCAAAGTTGACCGAAACCCAACCGACAAGTAAATATTCCTGATTCCAAAAAGCTTCCGAAATTTTCAATTCAAGTGCGAGTGCACTGAAATTTTCTAGAATATTTTTAAATGCTTAAGAAGACATGATGTAAAAGACAGAACTATATTTGAAAATTTCTAAGCTTAGGAATGTTACACGTCAAAAATGGAAGAATTTTACCGAAACAAAAGCAAAACTAACATGGGGTGTTACAAGATTGTTGTGACCCAAAATATCCACATCGGTAGTGTAATAAGAAGGTCATTGGTATATATGTGGGTTCAATGAGCTTAATTTTCAACTTGGTCTAACCATTTTAGGGAAGAACCCATGTAGTTACATATTATTTATTTGTAATTTTTGGAATTTAAAGTGATAACGAATTAGCCTTTTCAACCGAAAACTAAATAAAAATAAATAGTGATAAGAAATTACATTCTATTTGGTGTAACACCCCCACCCTAGTCTTCGGGATTGCACTCGTCATTTAGGACCTGGAGCGTTACTGGCCCACTATGGACTGGCCATAGTAGGTTTGTTAAAAAGAAATATATCCATAAATAACATGTCAAGCAATCATGTTGGCCAGATAACAATAACATACATCAGGAATATAATGCGAATATTCACAATCCAAAAAGTTATAAGTGATGTGGTATATAACAAAACAGCTAAAGTGCCTTAGGCCAGCCATAGATTGCCTTACAAAGTAATCATACAACAAAATAAAGGGGTGAGCATCAGAGCTTTCTACTTCGGTCCCAACCCTGCTGTTTCTTTATCCTCACTCGTTTTTTGGACATCTAGATTAGTTAGAAAACGGATTGAGCTATGTGCCCAGTAGGGAAAAATAATCATAAAGGTAGTACATTTAAAATGTGCATCAATTCAATGTCATACACTAAACAAACAAT
This sequence comes from Lonicera japonica, assembly GCA_021464415.1. NCBI lineage: Eukaryota > Viridiplantae > Streptophyta > Magnoliopsida > Dipsacales > Caprifoliaceae > Lonicera > Lonicera japonica. The sequence goes on from CM038465.1 coordinate 16,426,375, forward strand.
GCATACACATGCTAATACATGTTACCTCCCTTATGTTAACCGTTGAGCCATGTATCTAGAGTACATCAATATCAAGCCAGACTTTAATAGAGGCTTGACTGCCCGAGAGAATAATCCGTCAATGTTCATAAGTTGGCCCATCCGTTTCAGGAGAATATCAAGAGATAATATCCAAATTGAACCACATGTCCCACAGTAATATCATAATCACCAAAATCATCAGTGTCTTCCTGTTGTCTAGATTTCTGGGCTACTCACCGCCGGCCCTAAACAGCCGTGGCTTTGCTACCCTCTGAAGGTTTAGGAATTTTCAACCCAAGGGCGCCGAGCCTTACTTATTTTCATACCGGTAAGCACTAACCGCACACATTCCCTTCACTGACAGAAGGCCGATAATAAAATAATAACAAATCGCATACATCATGGTATGACAACCGATATTAGAACTGATCATATACGAAGAATATAATACTCCATCATCATTGCCATACGCCAAGAAGAGGATTGAGTATGCCAAGATTCTTCCAAGTTGTCGGGTTGACACAATAGTGATGTAATTTATGAATTATATGTCAACTAGAAACGATATGTGTCATACAACTCCATTCAACACATGTTCACGTTCCTTGGTATACATAGAACCCATTCACAAGTCTATTTCAATTCAATCAACCATATGTATCTAAGGAATATTTTACATGTAATTAAGAATATGTAAATACGAGTTTGGATGACCTATATTGTCTCAATTCATGCATTAGTAATGCAATTATTCATGAATCAACATTAATATCTGACATGTCCTTCATCTCAACATCTATATTTAGAATTCCCAATTTTCTCAATGAATAGAACCAAATAGAACCAAGTTATGGAGTTTAAAATCATATGAATCAATTTGTCGAGTTTTAAAATCGAGAATTTTCCTTACCTTGAAGATTCAAGCCCGAAAGAAAGGAGAAGAGTGATAATCGAAGCCTCGTCTAACTGAATCCCAAGATTGAAGACGATGAATAGTGGAGAAGGAGGAGATTTGGATGATTTGAAGCTTTGATCTTAGGTGCGGGAGGTTTGATGTATAGAAATCTCTCTTTTTTCTCTCTAGAACCCTGTAGAACTCTCCTTAGGTGTGGATGAGTGTTTGTCTCGAAGTTGGGGTGAAAAATGTGTAAAACGTGCTTTAAAACGAGCTTAAGTCAGTGTCCAACATAACTGACAGACAGGTATGCAAAAATGCCAGACCGGTCCCTATCCCGGTAATTAAGGTGGGAGTGTTACAATTGGTCTCAACATTAATATAAGATAAGGTCACAAAAAATCTTTTTTAAAGTGCCATTGAAATTGTGTGTTTATCGTGTGACCTAGTAAGTATAGACACTTCTAAGAAGTTTACGTGTTCGTGTCGTATCCGTGTCACACACAGACACTTTAATCGCATTATACACGTGTTCGACACCTATTTTCAATGTCCTTAATTTACGACTCCGTTTGATAATAATATGTCAAATCATATACAAAAGAACTATATTTATGTGAGAAGTTAGAAAATAAGTTGAGTAACATGGTGTTATGCTCTCCATTTCACACTAATTTTTATGAGTATATGTTTTCCAAAAAATTATATTTTTTGTGGAAATTTTTTCTTTCTCACCAACCAAAGATTTTTTTTTCTTTTCATGAAAAAAGCTAAAAAGTAAGAATTAATCTCATCACACGACTTAACTTGTATTTTGACTTTACAAACAAATCAAATGTTTTTCCTACTATTTTCCCTATTGCTATCAAAAGGAGGTTAAGTATATAAATTTTCTTTAGGGCACGTATCCAACACTTCTTGGATATTATCGGATAATTGTCATCAACTTTTATCATAATGCGATACAACTTTATTTTATTTTGTGTAATAAATTTAATTACGTAAAAACCTTAAAAGAATGCTTGCAATAATTAAAAAGAAAAATATTATAGATGATAGAATACGGGAGGAATATAATAAACATCTTAATCTTATATGATATGCATATATATGATTAAATATATTTTAATAATATAAGATATTATTATTATTATTATTATTATTATTATTGTTGTTGTTGTTGTTGTTGTTGTTGTTGTTGTTGTTGGTCGGATTTCAACCCTAGAAGGGGGGGTGAATAGGGTTTTTAAAACTTAATGCGGAATTTAAGAACTTTTCGAAAATCGTTTAAGTAAAACAAATTTACAAAACAAATTATCAAGGAATGCAATCAAATAAACAATCTCAAGCAGACAATAATGTAGCAAGTAAATAAAGAGATTGAGTAAGAAAGATTGAACCGATTTGAAGTCCAAGGCTTTTTGTCCACACGGTTTTGGTTTACCAAACCATAATTCGCGCTCGGTTAGCTCCCCGAGAATTTCCACTAAAAACAATCTCCTTCCGGGTGAAGATCAAACCACTACAAGTGTATCCTCTCACACACTCTTCACAAATATTGCTTGACCACAATATTCACACAAGAATCTCTCTCTTACTAACCTTGTGAAATTTACCTTTCACAATTTCTAAACAAGAATTTACCTTCTTGTTTTTCCTATGAGATTTACCTCTCACAATTGAATACTAAATTGTTTGGTAATTCACACCAATTAACAATAACTCTCAAGTGTTTAAAGAATACAATTGAAGCTCACACTAGAGTTACTTGATTGATCAAGATTTATAGCTCAATAAGAATGATTGATCAAAAACAATTTCTTGAATCTTTGAATGATAAAGATAGATGAAGAATAGAGTATATAAATGATTCAAGGTCTTCAAAATGTGTCTTAGATAGTGTATATATAGTCCTAAAAGTGATATAGCCGTTTGTGAGGTTTGGTAGAAGTTTGGTACCAAAAATAATAAAAAAAACAGAAATCCAACGGCTATATTCTGGGCCATCAGTCGACTGAGCAAGGCTCATCAGTCAACTGATGGACTCTGCTGCCCAACAGGCTAAAAGGCCAAAAATCCCAATTTTTGCACTTTTGCATATAAGCTCCAAAATCAATTCTAATGCTTTGGAGACCTTAAAAATAAGTTCCTAAGACACTTATTTGTGGGAAAACTCAAATATGATCATTTGAATTTAATATGAATTTATTTCAAAACCGGTTTTTTTTACAAGAATGATGTTTTGAAATGATTTTGATTCAAACTTTGTTTTGATCAATCTAAGAATGATATTTCAAAATATATGAGCTATATAATCAATCAATTAAGAAAATTTACATTAATCCTAAGCAAACACTCAATTACCGAATAAGAAAGTCTTTGAATGCTTCGATTTGTTTCTTCAAATTGATTCTCCACTTGAAGCTTTTCCCTTGAAGCTTTGGCATATAATCCTTGATCTTAATCATCATGGATTTGCATGTGATGAGTTTGATATTCTTGCTAGTCCAATGCTTCGTTGACTTGATCGGATAATAATCGAATGATCCTTATCATGCTTCCTTTGAGCAATCATGCTATTCTTGATTTTCCAAATAAGAAAGCTATAATCTTAGATCAAGAACATGTTAAATTACACATGATTGAATTATTGTTATTATCAAAATAAGATTAAGACCTTTTAGGTCAACATTATTATTATTATTATTATTATTATTATTATTATTATTATTATTATTATTATTATTATTATTATTATTATTATTATTATTATTATTATTATTATTATTATTATTATTATGTTTCATTTGAGCATAATATATATATACACACATATATATACATACTTAGACATTTATTAGCTATCATCAATGTGCTCATATCATAGTTTTTTAGATTTGACATGTTAATGTATCTATGTCTTGTGTTAGTGTACATCATATACTATAATAATATTATGGAGGAAGTCTTCTTCTCTCTCTTAATTAATGTTATCCAATTAATTATGCATTCCTCTTTCTACTTCTTTATCTCAACTTTTCCTCTCCTCAGTATCATAATATCTATATACATTCATCCATTTATGCACCTTTGTATAACCCTTCATATCACTTGATTCATTTGCACAACAATTCATTCATACACCTATAAATCCGCGAGCATGCTGCAAAAAGATTTGTTGCTTCATTCCAATTTCAAAATTCCAAGAAAGATTTTTCTTATAACTTATATATTAATTACTAACTACATATCAGTTGACTAAGATGCATAGAATTTCTCAAATTTAGTAGGCATTATATAAAATAGTTAATGTGCAAATTAAAGTAATATGTTAGTAAAAAATTTGTAAAACAAAATTATATAAGAAATTTTATGTTAAAACGCCTACACATCGCGTGGGTATTAAGCTAGTGCTTTGTAATGTGTGACAATATTGCTCTGTACAAAATAGAGAACGGGTGAAATCTTTCTTATATCATTATATTTTTCACACAATATTTAAGATCAAATATTTTAATATAATAGGGACATCCTTTTTTACCATAACCAATGGCAAGGATAAAAATTGAATTAATTGTATTAAAATTTGACATATGTACCCATATTAATATATATTTAAACATAAAAATTGTTCCATACCATGAATTGTTCCTGAGTTGCTAATTATATTCCTTATGCCAATTATTTCCTAATTTGCATTTCTATTTATCCATACTAGATTAGTTACGCGATACCAAAATGCTCTACAAAATTATGAATTCCATTAAAAACTTGGTTATAAAACTTAAATTAAAATTTAGAAGTTTTGCTGTGAATGTGAAATAAAAATTTCAAATATAATCTTAAATTTGCAAGATTTTTAATTTTAAGATTCAGTTACGGGTTTGCACTTCACGGATTCGAGTAATCGGTTAGATCACTTGTTTTTAGAAAAATAAAAATAAATAAATCTAAAGTTTATTAAATCAAGAAAAGATTTATATCTATTTTACAATTTATAATTTTAGATAATGATATTAGCATTGTAAAAAAGTAATTTTAATTTAATTAATAAGACATTAAGGGTGCGTTTGATTACAAGTATGTAATTTGAATGAAAATAAAATAAGTTCTAAACAATTGAATTACATGAAAAATTCAATTAAATGTGTTTGATTGCCTTAATTTTCTACCTAAAAAAATATTGTAATTTTTCATCTTTACGTGTTTGATTGCCATTATTTTCCATAGAAATTGTAATCTTTTCCAACTTTTGTTATTTGATAACTATTATTTTTAATGGAAGTTTTACTTTTTTTTCAAGGAAGTTGTTCCTTTTTATATGGAATTTGAGATATGTTTTTTTAAAAAATACATGAAAATAAAATAATTTTTTTTTTGATATTCTAAATTAACCATAAATTTGGGAGTATAATAACTATAATACTAAGAAATATAATATATAATAGTGATAAATAAATATGTTCCCTAAATTAAACAACATAAAATTAATTATTTTATATTGATATATTAATTTTCAAAAATACTTGAAAAATATTTATGGGTGATTATGCATTTATTTTGCTTATTCTCAAATATATAATACCAAAAAAACAGAGAGTAAAAGGAGACAAAGAGAGATAAAGAGAAAGGGTGTAAAATATTAAAACTGTAATTTGACTACCTGAAAAATAAAACTAATCAAATATAGTAGAAATAAAAATTTGAGTGGAAAACTTTTATTTTGTAAAAGAAATATATTGCCTATCAAACACGCATAATAAAAAGGCTTTATTTTCTCTATCAAAAAGGCATAATTCGGCAGTTTATTACAAATTAACCACATAATCAAAATTTATTGAAAAGAGCTAATTTTTGTTGGAAAGCTCTAAGTTTGCTTTTAATTGGTAGTGCAGTACAGCAAAGCGTCATTTTTTTAATGCTAAAAAGAAAAGGGAAATCTAGGTTGTCATTTTTATTTTGTCGAATCTGTAATGTAATAGATCAAACAACAGTGTGAGGATAACTTGTAATTTTTACCTTTCACAGTTATAAAAAAAAATTATTTAAATTTTTTTGTGCACTAAACTTACACTTATTATAAACACACATCCAGAGATAAATTTATTATCACTGGCATTTTATAAGGCTCGCTTAATAAGATATGAATACAGTCATACATACTCGGCCACTTAAAGAGAGTTTATTAGTAAGAACTAATCTTGATGCGGTAAATATTAATTTACCATTGGCCTACAAAAATAAAAAATAATTTTAACATTGGCCTACAAAAATAATATTCTCCACTTTCTTTTAGATAATTATTTAATTTCCTTTAAATAATTATCCCACTCCATTATATTCCACACTTTCCTTTAGATAATTATTTAATTTCCTTTAAATAATTATCCCACTCCATTATATTCCACACTTTCTTTTAGATAATTATTTAATTTCCTTTAAATAATTATCCCACTCCATTATATTCCACACTTTCCTTTAGATAATTATTTAATTTCCTTTAAATAATTATCCCACTCCATTATATTCCACACTTTCCTTTAGATAATTATTTAATTTCCTTTAAATAATTATCCTCCACAAAAAATTTACATTTTTGCCATTCCCCATTTACCTATAAATACCTCCCACCATTCATTCATTCAGGACACACCAAAAAACATAATTCTTCTCATCTTTCTAAAACAAAAATACACAATTCTTCTTATCTAAGATTCATCCATCTCATCAAAGAGATATAAAGACATTGGCAATATAAATACAAGCCAATTCAAGAAGAAATAGAAGAGTTATATACTCTCTCTTTTCATACCCCCAAAAATAGAAAGGGTCTTATACCCTCTCTTTTCATACCCCCAAAAAATAGAAGAGTCATATACTCTCTATTTTCATACTCCAAAAAATACCAACAACCCTTATACACTCTCTCTCCTACACAGTTTATTATTTATTCTGTTGAAATATTTGTAATCCTAATTCTATACTTGTAAATAGAATTAAGGAAATTATAGAGAGAGAGAGAGAGAGAGAAGTTGGTAGCTTGTATTATCATCCAAATTGATCGCCTTTGAGCTAATACAAAGCAAGCACACACAAAAGGAGGACGTACCACTGGAATAGCATAAGGCTACCGGGGGAACCTACCTTAAAAAAAAGTCATGTGTTCATTATTGCGCCGCATTTATTTTTTATTCACCGATATTCGCTTATTGATTGGTTAATTATCTACTTCTAGATTTTGACACCATCAGTTGCCCCCTCTCCTTATCATTTAGCTCGGATGAGCTGATTGGTGAGGATATCCTTCAATCCGGGAGCTAGTAGTAACTCTGAGCTTTGATACTTGAGATGTCTTAGGCCTGAATCCTTGACCGTAAGTTTGTGGAGTTTGGAACATTAATGTGTAAAGCTAGCTAGACTTTGATCATTAGTCTTAGAGTTTTAGAACATCATTGTGTAAGGCTGGCTAGACGTTGATCTCGAGTCTTAGTTCAAGGACGTTAGATCTCGGATGCTAGTCGTTGAGCTCAAAACATCAATGTGTAGAGCTTTTAGAGCTTCAGAACATCATTGTGTAAGGATGGCTAGACGTTGATCTCGAGTCGTAGTCCAATGATGCTAGATCTCGAATGCTAGTTATTGACCTTGAAGGTCTTAATCTTATTTTGATAATAACAATAAATCAATCATGTGTAATTTAACATGTTCTTGATATAAGATTATAGATTTATTATTTGGAAAATCAAGAATAGCATGATTGCTCAAAGGAAGTTTGACAAGGATCATTCAATCAATATCCAATCAAGTCAACGAAGCATTCGACTAAAACCGATCTATCCGAATCAAGATCATTCTTCTACAAGCGTTGGACAAGACAAGAAGATCAATCTCATCACTCACAAGCTAGCAATGCATTTCATGAAGCATAAAAGATCAAGGATCATATACTAAAGCTTCAAAGGGAAAGCTTCAAGTGAAGAATCAATTTGAAGAAACTAATCGAAGCATTCGAAGACTCACTTATTCGGTAATTGAGTGTTTGCTTAGGATTAATGTAAAGTTTCTTAATTGATTGATTATATAACTCAAATATGAACTTGCATCATTGTTAGATTGATCAAAATCAGTTTGAATCAAAATTTCTTTGAAAACACAATTCTTGCATAAACCGGTTTTCAAATAATTTCATATTAAATTGATTTGAGCATATTTTGAGCTCTCATGAAAATAGGTGTCTTAGGATAATATATTTGACCTATCCCAAGCATCAAAATTGATTTTGGAACTTAATTGCAAAAATGTTTATTTTTTCCCTTTCTAGATTCGCTCCGTTTTTGCGCAGTTTTGATCTAACGGTTTGAAGGAGGCCTTCCCGGAATCCTATCATTATGAAATTTGGACAGCAGTTAGTTAACACATTATAACACTTATATCCAAAATTTCATCAAGTTCCAATGGCTGGATTATGAGATATGATCAAAACAAATCGGAAATATTTGCTGTCTGCAGCAATCTATCTAAACAGACCAGCAGAGGGCATCAGTCGACTGATGGGCTTTGCTCAGTAGACTAATGGTCACTCAGTCGACTAAGGAGCCTTGCTCAGTCGACTGATGACCTGAATATAGCCGTTGGGAGTTGTTCTTTTTGCATTTTTTAGTCTAAATCTTCACCCAAACCCTTCAAACGGCTATATCACTTTTGGGACTATAAATATGACTTCCAAGACTCATTTTACACACCTTGAATCATTCATATACTCTATTCTTCATCTATCTTCATTATTCAAAGATTCAAGAAATTGTTTTTGATCAAATCATTCTTTTTGAGCTATATCATCTTGATCAAATAGGATAACTCTAGAGTGAGCTTCAAATTGTATTCTATACACACTTGAGAGAGTTATTGTAAATTGGTGTGAATCACCAAACAATTTAGTATTCAAATTGTGAGAGGTAAATCTCATAGGAAAAACAAGAAGGTAAAATTCTTGTTTAGTTTTTGTGAAAGGTAAATTTCACAAGGTTAGCAAGAGGGTATCTTGTGAGAGTATTGTGGTGTAGCAATACTTTTAGAGTGTGTGAGATAACACTTGTAGAGGTTTGATCTTCACCCGGAAGGAGATTGATTTTAGTGAAAATTCTCGGGGAACTAACCGAGCGCGGACTATGGTTTGGTAAACCAAAACCGTGTGGACAAAAAGCCTTGGACTTCAAATCGGTTCAATCTTTCTAACTCAATCTCTTTATTATTGATTGTTTAAACTGTTTGAGATTGCTTAATTATTTGCTCTTGTGCTTGATTGTTTATTTGCTTACATTCTCTTTCGACTACCACGAATCTTATAGAAAATGGGGCTTCTTTGACTGAAGTAAATTTGCCGTCATTTCAGAATCCGTCCTATAACCAGGCTACCTTGGACTCCGTTTACCAGGCTGCCTCGGAAGGTTTTTTATCGCAATCTTCACTAGATGATTTTATTGCAGATTTTGCTGAAACAACGGGCCCTGATTGGACAGCTTCAGGGAATATCCGCCATGATTTTTTTGATTCTTCTTCTTCTGATTTAAGTACTATTTTGAATTTTGATGCTGATGATCTTCAGATTCTTCAGCCTTTTTTGAGTGACTAGATAATGTGTATCTCTAGTGAGGGTTTTGTAAAAATGTTCCGGAGATGTTCCACTTGTGGCCCTTATATGTTGATAGCAATTTTTCCGAAGTCCTTGATTTCTTAAAAGGAAAAATTGTTCTATTTGGCTAAGTCTTGAGTAGAGTCATGCCCACTTCTGACTTAGGCAAATTCTGACAATTTTCTCATTTAAGTCCTTAGTTTCTTAAAATGAAAATTTGTTCTTTTTGCTAAGTTTTGAGTAGAGTCTTGCTCCCTTCTAACTTTAGGCAAATTGCTAAGTTTTGAGTAGAGTCTTGCTCCCTTCTAACTTATGCAAATTCTTACAATTTTCTCATTTATTACCAGGATTTCTTAAAAGGAAAATTTGTTCTTTTTTACTAAGTTTTGAGTAGAGCCATGCCCCCTTCTGACTTAGGAAAATTTTGACAATTTTTCTCATTTATTACCAGGGAACGTCAAAATCTTGGTCTCTGACCAGTGGTGCAGCAGTAGATAATCATTCTCAGCCAGGTCTCTTTGGGTTGAGGTGGATGAATCTTAGATAAGAAGAATTGTGTATTTTTGTTGTAGAAAGATGAGATATTAGCTCAAAGGCGATCAATTTGGATGATAATACAAGCTACCAACTTCTCTCTCTTTATAATTTCCTTAATTCTATTTATAAGTATATAATTAAAATTACAAATATTTCAACAGAATAAATAATAAACTGTGTAGGAGAGAGAGTGTATAAGGGTTGTTGGTATTTTTTGGAGTATGAAAATAGAGAGTATATGACTCTTCTATTTTTTTGGGGGGTAAAAATAGAGGGTATAAGACCCTTCTATTTTTTAGGGTATGAAAATAGAGAGTATATGACTCTTTTATTTCTTCTTGAATTGGCTTATATTTATATTGCCAATGGCTTTATATCTCTTTGATGAGATATATGGATCTTAAGAATAAGAAGAATTGTGTATTTTTGTTGTGTTTTTGGTGTGTTGAATGAATGAATGGTGGGAGGTATTTATAGGTAAATGGAGAATGGCAAAAATGTAAATTTTTTGTGGAGGATAATTATTTAAAGGAAATTAAATAATTATCTAAAGGAAAGTGTGGAATATAATGGAGTGGGATAATTATTTAAAGGAAATTAAATAATTATCTAAAGGAAAGTGTGAAATATAATGGAGTGGGATAATTATTTAAAGGAAATTAAATAATTATCTAAAGGAAAGTGTGGAATATAATGGAGTGGGATAATTATTTAAAGGAAATTAAATAATTATCTAAAGGAAAGTGTGAAATATAATGGAGTGAGATAATTATCTAAAGGAAATTAAATAATTATCTAAAAGAAAGTGGAGAATATTATTTTTGTAGGCCAATGGTAAATTAATATTTACCCCATCAATTTCCCCCTATCCTTATCATTTAGCTCGGATGAGCTGATTGGTGAGGATATCCTTCAATCCGGGAGCTTAGTAGTAGCTATGAGCTCTGATGTTCGTGATGTCTTAGGCTCGAATCCTTCGTAGGGAGAGAGAAGTTGGTAGCTTGTATTATCATCCAAATTGATCGCCTTTGAGCTAATACAAAACAAGCACACACAAAAGGAGGACGTACCACTGGAATAGCCTAAGCGCTACCGGGGGAACCTACCTTAAAAAAAAAGTCATGTGTTCATCATTGCGCCGCATTTATTTTTTATTCACCGATATTCACTTATTGATTGGTTAATTATCTACTTCTAGATTTTGACACCATCAATTGGCGCCGTCTGTGGGAACGATAAGCTCTCTAAAGCTCTCGTTCTTTAGAAATTACAAGTGAATTTTTGGTGAAAAACTCGAAATCCCACAGGTCTACGTAGCTCAATATTTTCGGGGGAATAACTTTCTGCTCAGAACTCCAAATCATGCGATTCTGGAGTCCAATTTGGAGAAAATTTCAAGAGCTACAACTTTTCAGTTCAAGCCGTTTTCAAATTCGGCCATCTCAGGGTTCAAAACTGCGATACAAACTTTCTGGAATGAAATCTTGCGGGTCTACGGTGACTCAATATTACCAGGCGCGTAACTTTGTGTTCAAAACTCCAAATCATGCGATTCTGGAGTCCATTTTTGAAAACATTTCAAGATATACATCTTTCCAGTTCAAGTATTTTTCAAATTTGGCCATCTCGGGGTCCAAAACGGGGATACAAAGTTGCTGCGATGAAAAAATGCGAAAATCCGGCAAGCCTACACTAGCTCAATATTTACGAGCACATAATCATTCAAAAATTCGGTTACCCAAGGGGATAAAACCCAAAAGAAGAGATAAGTTATTTTTTAATAACTCATATATGATTTTTCTCTTTATTTTAATATATCTAAAGTTGTATCATTTTCTTACGATCAATAATCTTTATTGTAGGAAAAATTGATGAGCTTTCAAAAAAAAAAATTACAATTGAATGTAATTTTTATCAAGTTCATCCGACAAACCACAAGAAAGAAATTAAAGAAATTTTCAGCGGATATCAAACTTCTACAAAGCTAAACGCGATTTTGAAGTCCGTCAGACAACTGCTGGACCACTCCAGCCCAAAGAGATCTAGCTGAAAATTGGCCAACAACAAAGGCATGCCTTAAAAAAAGAAGAAGAAGAAGAATAAGAAGAAAGAAAGAAATTCGAGAATTTGATGACAGTTGGAAAAGGCCCGAATATAATCAAACTATTTATGACCAAAAGTATAGCGAGCTTGACTTATTAATGTTCCAAGCTCTACGACTTACATCTAATGTCTAACGAGTTCTACACATTGATGTTTCGAGCTCAACGACTAGCATCCGAGATCTAGCATCATTGGACTACGACTCGAGATCAACGTCTAGCCAGCCTTACACAATGATATTCTGAAGCTCTAAAAGCTCTACACATTGATGTTTTGAGATCAACGAATAGCATCCGAGATCTAACGTCCTTGAACTAAGACTCGAGATCAACGTCTAGCCAGCCTTACACAATGATGTTCTGAAACTCTAAGACTAATGATCAAAGTCTAACTAGCTTTACACGTTAATGTTCTAAGCTCCATAAACTTACGGTCAAGGGTTAACAAAATCCTACACATCGGTTATTCGAGGTCTCCCCATGATTATCTTTCTCGACAAGTGTCCGCTCTCACGCCTCAGCTTCGAAAAAAATTTCTAATAAAGACAAAAGACCTAACACAGGCATTGAATTGTCGACCTTATTCGCCTACGAAGGATTCGAGCCTAAGACATCTCGAACATCAGAGCTTAGAGCTACTAGTAACTCCCGGATTGAAGGATATCCTCACCAATCAGGTCATCCGAGCTAAATGACAAGGATAGGGGGCAATTGATGGGGTAAATATTAATTTACCATTGGCCTACAAAAATAAAAAATAATTTTACTATTGGCCTACAAAAATAATATTCTCCACTTTCTTTTAGATAATTATCTAATTTCCTTTAAATAATTATCTCACTCCATTATATTCCACACTTTTCTTTAAATAATTATCCCACTCCATTATATTCCACACTTTCCTTTAGATAATTATTTAATTTCCTTTAAATAATTATCCCACTCCATTATATTCCACACTTTCCGTTAGATAATTATTTCCTTTAAATAATTATCCCACTCCATTATATTCCACACTTTCCTTTAGATAATTATTTAATTTCCTTTAAATAATTATCCTCCACAAAAAATTTACATTTTTACCACTCCCCATTTACCTATAAATACCTCCCACCATTCATTCATTCAAGACACCAAAAATACAACAAAAATACACAATTCTTCTTATCTAAGATTCATCCATCTCATCAAAGAGATATAAAGCCATTGGCAATATAAATACAAGCCAATTCAAGAATAAATAGAAGAGTCATATACTCTCTCTTTTCATACACAAAAAAATAGAAAGGGTCTTATACCCTCTCTTTTCATACCCCGAAAAAATAGAAGAGTCATATACTCTCTATTTTCATACTCCAAAAAATACCAACAACCCTTATACACTCTCTCTCCTACACAGTTTATTATTTATTCTGTTGAAATATTTGTAATCCTAATTCTACACTTGTAAATAGAATTAAGGAAATTATATAGAGAGAGAGAAGTTGGTAGCTTGTATTATCATCCAAATTGATCGCCTTTGAGCTAATACAATGCAAGCACACACAAAAGGAGGACGTACCACTAGAATAGCATAAGCGCTACCGGGGGAACCTACTTTAAAAAAAAGTCATGTGTTCATTATTGCGCCGTATTTATTTTTTATTCACCGATATTCACTTATTAATTAGTTAATTATCTACTTCTAGATTTTGACACCATCAGTTGATGGGGTAAATATTAATTTACCATTGGCCTACAAAAATAAAAAATAATTTTAACATTGGCCTACAAAAATAATATTCTCCACTTTTTTTTAGATAATTATTTAATTTTCTTTAAATAATTATCCCACTCCATTATATTCCACACTTTCCTTTAGATAATTATTTAATTTCCTTTAAATAATTATCCTCCACAAAAAATTTACATTTTGCCATTCTCCATTTACCTATAAATACCTCCCACCATTCATTCATTCAGGACACACCAAAAAACATAATTCTTCTCATCTTTCTAAAACAAAAATACACAATTCTTCTTATCTAAGATTCATCCATCTCATCAAAGAGATATAAAGACATTGGCAATATAAATACAAGCCAATTCAAGAAGAAATAGAAGAGTTATATACTCTCTCTTTTCATACCCCAAAAAATAGAAAGGGTCTTATACCCTCTCTTTTCATACCCCCAAAAAATAGAAGAGTCATATACTTTCTATTTTCATACTCCAAAAAATACCAACAACCCTTATACACTCTCTCTCCTACACAGTTTATTATTTATTCTGTTGAAATATTTGTAATCTTAATTCTATACTTGTAAATAGAATTAAGGAAATTATATATATATAGAGAGAGAGAGAGAAATTGGTAGCTTGTATTATCATCAAAATTGATCGCCTTTGAGCTAATACAAAGCAAGCACACACAAAAGGAGGACGTACCACTGGAATAGCATAAGGCTACCGGGGGAACCTACCTTAAAAAAAAGTCATGTGTTCATTATTGTGCCGCATTTATTTTTTATTCACCGATATTCGCTTATTGATTGGTTAATTATCTACTTCTAGATTTTGACACCATCAAATCTAATATCAGGTAATAAAATATTAGAGTGTTTCTCAAATAAGTTACGCTGAATTACAGGAGAATACATTTATATAAACTTGGTTTAAATGGAGGGAGTGTGTTGCTAAAAACTCACTTAATATCAGTAATGGAGGAGAGTATTTTTGATGGAGTTAATAAAATATTTTTTTTGTTAAATTCGTGAGTATTAAAATAATTTTTTAGTTAAATTTTTTTTTAAAAAATATTTGTGATAGATTTATGTGGTATAAATAACCCTGTTTTAATTTTAAGATTATAATTCTAAAAGAATATGTTAGAAGAAAAATACTTTTAATAAAACTATCGATAGTGTTTTGCTCTAATAAAAAGACTTTATTTGACAGTTTATTATAAATTTCAAATTTATTGAAAAGAGATTTTTGTTGGGACCCTCCGAGCGGAAATTAAGCATGGCCGCTCCTTTACTTAAAGTTGTAGTGGGGTACTGCAAAAAAGCTTTCATTTGTTTATTATGTCTTTTATTATTATTATAGATTTTAAAAAGAAAAGGGAGATTCAAGAATGGGTTGTCGTCATTTTTCTTTTGTCGAAACTGCAATGTGATAGATCAAACAAAAGTGTTGAGGGATCAACAATACTACCAATTCTTTCTTTCTTTCTTTCTTTCTTTCTTTCTTTCTTGTTTCGATCGATCGAGTTCCAATAATTAATTAATTAAGCAAAGCTAATTCAAGAAGATGTATTGCAACTCTACCGATGGTTATTGCGAATCAAAAATTGAGCAAGCTGCTCTACTTCGTCTCATCGAAAGAAGATCTCATTCGTCTCCAAGAAACTGCGGAAATGGTTCAAGCTCTATTCTTTTATGCGTCTGTCAAATACGATATCGGATCTGATGAATCTGTTCGAATTTGGCTGAAGAAATTCATCACTGTAGCCAATTACGCTGATGCTGCGTTGGAAGTGTTCAATTATGAAACTCTTCGATTCAAGCTAGAGATTAACGGAAAGATGGACAAGGTACGCCGCCTATTTTCTGCCTCCAAAAACCCACTTTTATTTGGTCTAAAGATGTCTCTCAAGATTTCAAGTATCAATAAATCTCTCGATAAGATTTATAAGGAAGGAATTCAAATCGGACTTATTAGGCTTCAAGGGGTGAAGTATCTAGATATCAACATCCAAAATATTCAAATCCAGCTGACTTACCCGTACGTAGATGATTCAGAAGTTTTGGGAAGGGAGGATAAGGTGTCAAGCATAGTAAAGAGACTCTGTTTTTCTGGATACGAAAAACATTTATCGGTCGTGGCCATAGTAGGAGAGGGGGGTGTGGGTAAGACGACGCTTGCTGGGCTGGTTTGCAAACATGACAAGGTGGTGAGGTATTTCGATGAAATAATATGGATTATTGTATCCGATGATTTTGACATAACAAGGCTTTTAAACGAGATGGTACAATCTCTCACGGGGAAAAATCCCCGGCTGTCAAATGTCAATGAAATCGTTAAAAATGAGCTTGGAGGAAGATTAAAAGGAAAGAGGTATTTACTTGTATTAGATAATGTATGTAATGACGATGAAGATAAATTGGGTTGCTTGAGAGAGGCTTTGTTAGGAATAGTTACATCCCGTGGAAGCAAGATTATGGTAACGACACGCATGCAACAATTTGTTACAACCATGCCATATTTTAATATTTTTCATTTAAAAGGTCTCTTCCTAGACGAAAGCTTGAGCATGTTTAAGCAGAGAGCATTCGCAGAGGGTGGACCAATTGAGACGCAGAATATGGTGGATATAGCTAGGGATATTGTCAGAAGCTGTAACGGTTTGCCATTAGCAATAAAGGCTTTCGCTGGTCTTATGTACTCTAAGAAGTCTGAAACTGAGTGGCGGTCAATCCAAAGGTATTGGCTACCAATTATTGACACGGGGAGAATCCTAAGCATATGCTACGAGCATCTAACATCACCACTGAAGCATTGTTTTGTATTTTGCTCGATTTTCCCCAAAGATTTCAACCTTGAAAAGATTAATTTAATTCAACTTTGGATGGCCCTAGGATTGCTTCATCCTCCTAAGAACAGTGACTTTTCAATGGAGAATATGGGCATCAAGTATTTTGATATTTTGCTTTTCAATTCCATGCTACAAGATGCAAAGAAGGATGAGTACGGCTCCATCACAAGTTGTAAGATGCATGATCTTTTTCACAATCTTGCGCAATATAAATCAAATAATTATTGCTCAAATTTGGAGGCTAGTCATTTGAATGGTGATTTTGATGTTGTGCACCTGTCCTTGATCTCTTCCTTAAGAGAAATACCAAAAATTTCAATGAAAATTTGTTCAAGATTGCAGACTCTAATCCTAAAAGGTAGTCTCGATGGCAAGTTGTTAGCGAGCTTCAAATGCTTGCGTGTTCTAGTTTTAGAGAACTATAGCATCACAGAGTTGCCGGATTCAATAGAGATGCTGAAGTATTTAAGGTATCTCGACATCTCAAAGACTAGCATATTTGTACTGCCAAATAACATCACGAAGCTCTACAATTTGCAGACCTTAAAACTCAGATGGGTTCACGAGGTTCCGAAAAATTTTGGACATCTGATTAACTTGAGACACTTTTGTTTTGGAAGTATTGTTGAATCTCAGGATTGCATGCTTATTGGGGTTGGGCAGTTAACTAATCTTCGGACGTTACCTTTCTTCGCAGTGAACCGAGACAGGGGATGTCACATTGTTGAATTGGGAAGTTTGGACAATCTTAGTGGTGACTTAACCATTTTCGGGCTTGAGCATGTGGAAAACTATGGGGAAGCAAAATATGCAAATTTAGTTAAGAAGTCACATCTCTGTACACTAAGATTTTGTTGGGCTACCCCTAGGCCCGCAATGCAGTTTCGAAATGATGAGAGAATCAACAACAATGTGTGCAATGATGAGGATGTCTTGGAAGGTCTTGAACCTCACTCGAATCTGCGAGGTTTAACGATCGAAAACTTTGCGGGTGGAAAATTTCCGTCATGGATGATGGTGGAAAGTCAACCATCTTCAATACTTAGCAACTTGGTGAAAATCAGACTGTGTAATTGCAGTGGATGCGAGCAAATCCCTCCACTCGGGCACCTTCAGCATCTCAAAGTTGTTAAGATAATTGGGATGGGTAATGTGAAACTTATTGGGGCAGAATTCTATGGAAAGCATGCAGCTGGTGGTGGTGCGAGTAGTAGTAGCAGCGGGGCAGCTGAAGTTTTGATGTTTCCAGCACTGAGAGAACTCACTCTAAGGCAAATGCCAAGGCTAGAGAAATGGTTGGAAGCAGTGCAGCAATCTGGTTCAATGAGTGTATTTCCTTGCCTAGAAAAGCTGAAGATTAGAATGTGTTCAAGTTTAATAACTGTGCCAAATCATTTTCCTTCGGTAAGAGAGTTGATCATTTTTGGTTGTCCCAATCTACTAAATTTGCCATGTCTGCCATCCGCAAGGGAAGTATCTGTTTCAGGATGTACAATGTTGATTGGTCTACCAAGTTTGACCCAAGTCTTTCCACTTCACGATGGGAACTTTATACTAGAAGTTGAGATGAGTTGACAAGTGTACCAGAAGTCTGCACGTCTCAAAATTGCATAGACGAGGACAGGACATCAGGTGGAGATGGAGACAGTTGAAAGTATATATGGATTTCTAACTTATGCAGCTAGAGAGATTCATAAAGGTAGCAACATTGATTAATTGAAGTTCGGTACGAATCACCATCAGTTTTAAGTTCAGTGGTAGTTATCTCTATCATAAGTTACTCTTCTGTTTTGCATATATGAAAGTAGTATCTACCATGATAAATAGTCGTAGAAAAGTCAAAACTAAGATTTTGAGGTTTATAAGCGTAGGCATTGCATTTATTTTTGGAAGAATTTAATTTATAACTATTAATTTTGGAATCCCCCTCTCTCAAAAAACATAAATAAATAAATAAAAATGGAATACACATCTCTCTTTTCCCCTTTTTTGTTTTGTATGTAGGGAAGATTGTAGAGATCCACCTTTACTTGTTTGAACAAAATTTTGCTTAAGCATTAGTCATTTTCAGTTTGCGCTACGATCAAAATATATATAGCCAATTATATAATTTTGTGGTGTCCCTGGGGTTTATGACTTCTTGTACAGAACAGAGCTATAAATTTGATCGTTTCAATATACAACCAGATGAACGTGTTGGCTTTTGATGTTCAAATTGTTTATCTTGCACAGGTGTCTGGAAGTTGTGGAAGATGAGAATCATTAGATGAAGTGTACATTTAATTCAGTTAGAATTCCAACTTTTACACTGAATTTTTTGACCAAAATCAGTAAGTTAATGTTCTTTCTCCAGAATACTCTTTTCCTTATCTAGATGGCCAATAATACGTACTCTAGTACGTTTTGGACTTGTAACTTAACACTTCTAAGACTAATTTTAAGCTTGGATGCATGATTAACCTTTCTTGTTGAAATAAAGTGCGCGCAGAGATACTCAAAAGGATGTGGAGTGGACGTTGTTTTGTATTACAAAGCCATGATTGTATCAGAGAAGGCTATGTTCCTTTAAATTCAATGGTACTTACTTCTATCTTACCATAGTGATAATTTCTCTTCCGTTATTAGAACCTGTCTTTAAAATTCTGAAACAACTCTGAGAATGTGCATGTGCTTAAGTTACGCACCCTGTTTGCAACATTCATTTCTTACTGCTTGAGATAATCACCACCTATGGTGACATTTGTATGGGGGTGTGCTGGGGGCATGGGTAGCTTTGTGGGTTAAGCCTTAATTCATTTGCTTTACACTATTCTCATCATGCCAATCAACCCATGTTGTTTACTGTTTTAATTTCATATATCTTTCTTTTATAATGTAAGGTTGGAGAAGAGGATGACACTGATGGAAGAAGTTTCAAATTCGTGGTTCAGGTAAAAGAGTTATTGCTTAATGTGGAAATGTCCATAGTGATGGGTAAATTAAAAGTTGCCGGTACTGATGGTCCAAATGGTTTGAAATGAAGCTGTTGCATGTGGAGCTTTTGAAATGAGAACTCATGCGTGTAAGTGTTATATCTTTTATTTCTTGCTGGCGACTCTAGTTTGAGAGGAAATATATAGATATATTTTTGCGTGGTTGGATTGTTGCGATCGTTTTAATGTTGTTTTGTACCGCAAATCGAGGAGGGCTTGTCTTATTATTACGTACAATGAGCATGTGCATGCGTTTTTATCTGGTTGCATAGAGGATTAATATTGTGAGTGTAATCACACAGTTTATTTACATGGTTTTCTTTCTTTTTCTTTTTCAGAATTGTGATCTTTGATGTCAGTGTTAATTGTGAACAATTGTAATTCATTATCCCTACAAAGTTATTGGATACAAGTTTTCGGTTCCAATATACTTTTGAGAGATTGTATTTATTTATTTTGAGCTTCACACTCCGTGTAAGTGCTGCTTGGAACGAGTTATAATTTACTTACCTGAAACTTCAATTTATACACAAGGAAATGAATGATCATGTTAAATTCTTTGAGCATTAAAGAGAGAAAAAGCTAGGGGGAGAGCATGAATTCACATTTAATTTATGATAATCTCTAAGCATCGATTTCTACTACATGGCTGCATGAGACTAAAATATGTAGTTTTGTACTTTCGACAAACCGCAAGAGGTTTGCATTTTTGAGATTTCTGAAATTATTAAGCTATCACAACAATCATTCACTAAAACATTTAAAAAGTTTGACAAACTAAATAGATAGTAATTTTGGCAAGTTGCCTTCAAAAATATGCAGCAGCTAATCGGTCCTCGACCAGATCCGCCCACAAACGGTTGGATTGATAACATTAGCATAAAGAACTCTCTGCTACCATATTCCAAGAATTAACATATCCTCTACAACATGAAGTGGCTTCTTCAATGAGGACTCAATATACATTATAGAATTTTTTTTGGCGGTACAATATCCTTTAACCTTACGTTTACTCTTCAAACACCATAAGTTAATCACCTTCTCCTTGCTCATGCATTTTTCTTTTCTTTCCTTATTGACCCAACTCAAAATTTTGGTCTCGATGAGGCAGAGAGATCAAGGTGACTTAACCTCGATGGTTCCTTACTGTTTCAGTTCTAATGTTATCATAAATGGAAGGCGCAAGTGTTCCATGTTAGTATTTTTATGTCAAAAATCCATTACCCGGCTCATTATATGGGAAATTGATAAATTTGCACCAGTCCTTGAAATAGTAGAACAATTGCAGTGTTTAGAGTAGGAAAACTATAGAGTTATTGTTAGAGTTGTGAGCTGATTTGGACCGCTTATGGATTGCTACTAAGTTGCTGTCACATGTTACACTTCTAGTACATGAATTAAACTGGTGTTCGAATCGATAAAGAACTAATGAGTAACGAGGAAGAATAGACGAAGTGATTGGTTGCAATACATACATATTTGATGACGAATTTGAAGGTGATTTGTTCAAAATTGTATAAAGATATGATAGAGAAAGTAAAAAAAGAACTCTCCCTTACAACAGAAAAGGTTGTCCGCAGCATAAAGATGCCTTGTTGAGGCGGCATTTCTTCTATATGAATTAACAAGGACCTTTAACTAATTTATTTTACCAACAGAAATGGCATATTGCCTTCTAGTATTGTTGTTCTAGCTGTAAATTGATACCCATAACTTAGTATCCAGTTTTGGGGCATTATTTTTTTGCCATTTTGAGTTCTACAGGTTAAATCACACAATCACTAAAATGAGTTTGTGTAGATCAAACACATTATCTGATTGTTTCACTCTAAGGTTTTATCTTAATTTTGATTTATGACATTAATTAATTCTATTTTATCAAAATGTGCCTATGTAGCCCCCATTCTCAGGTCTTGCTTGTCTCTGTTGAAGGAAAGGGGTTGGAGCCGGTTTAGTTTCCTCAGGTTAATGATATCCGCAAGCAGGGCGAAGACTCGTTAACTTTTATAACTAGACCTAATTAAACATGTAGCTTTTAATGTGGTCCAAACACAAAAAACAGTCAAGAAAAAGAAGAATTATTGGTAAAATAAGAGACCTACCAAAAGATAACATGCATATAATTGGATATATTTTATTTATTTTTTGTTTAAAATAGGAATGCAAAGTATAGGCTCTGTCCCTCTGTTGCTTCTAGATATGCTTATGCATGATCCTCCATAGGGTTTCAAAGCCTGTGTATTTAAAGAGGGGAAAAAATGTGATGATATTTCATCAACTTCCTATCACTATGAATGTCACCTCTTTTGTGCAGTTTCTTGTAGTTCTCCTTCAAAACTAATCATAGTAACTTCTTGCATAGACTATTATACCAGGTGATTTGATATAGCTAGGAAAAGATTTTGTTGAGAAAATAAAAGGAGAGAAGAAAACAAGAGCATAAATTACTGCTATGTTGTTGTAATACCCACGTACCCCTTTAGTCCAACGTTAATCATTCCTTAATCGTGCTTAAGGTATTGGGTAGGCATTTTTTTTTGTTGCATTTTTGTAGCACGAAACTTTTCTAACATCACGTTAGTTGTACTACATGTCCTCTTAGGGCCGGAATGTGCATTGCACAGCTACAGTTGAATTTGGATTGCTAATGGCGAGAATTGAAGTTTTTGGAGATTGGAATACTTTTTGATTTTCTTGGACTCTTAATCATTGTGTTAGACCACTATTCCATGGTCATTTGGACTTGCCCGAACCTCTCACGTATATCCTGGGACTTTTCTAAAGCATTGGATAAAAACAGTAAGGAAGTTGTGCTTGACATGGTGGTTCAATTAAGAGTTTCTGCTGTTGGTGGAAACATGTTTGCTGTTGTATCATTGAAGTTGTTGCTGCTGCTGCCACAGCCTCCCAATGTTATTCTTCAACTGGAGCTAATTATGTTGACACAGGTGGATGAAATTATATGTTGTTCAGCAGAGTTAGAAATTATTGAAATGCATGTTTTAGCAATTAGAACTTTTGAAAATTGACAAGCAATCATGTGTATCATGTCTTCTATTCTTGGTCAATGTTGATTCAAGTTGAATTATAGGTTCTTTGTTGTCACATGGTGCCTCCCGCCATCCTATATCTGGTTTTCTGCAGAAACCACTCTGTCCACAAGCGCCCGTGCGCAGCATGGTTCAAATATCACTCCTTGCCATTCTCACGTCCATACTTAGCACTGCTCCTATTCAGCGCCTCGGGATGTACGAAGTTGATTGGTTTACCAAGTTAAACCCAAGTCTTTCCCCTTGCCACAAGGACTTTATAGTAGAAGTTGTGATAAGTTAATGAATATGCCTCTATGGACTCTTTGAATTGTCTATTGCAAAAGGTTGACAAGTTTGCCCGAAGAACTGGGCACAACTCTCCAGGAATTGCATGTAGCCGCTGCCCTGCTATGGTATGTTTTCCGGATTTTCGATCTCTGGAAATTGGAGTTCTATGAGATCTCAGAAGAGCTTGATTATTTCCTGTGGCCTTCCTCCTCCACTTCTACTACTTGTGATGATGTTGCAGTAGAAGAGAATGATGATGACGACGTTCAACCACGGTCTACTGATTACCGCATCCAATGCGTAGAGTTGAAATTTTAAAGGGTGGCCGGTGATCAAGTCACTCCCCGAGTGCCTGGCAAACTCCCCTCTCTTCAGTCTCTGATTGTATGCCCCCTGTGGAAGCAACAAGACGCCTCACCAATTTAAGTCGATTGGTAATTTACGGTTCTCCACTTCTAATATGAAGATGCACCAAGGATTCCCGTCCCGATTTCCGATTTTACTACAATCAACAATGACAAGAGTGTAACCTGTAAGTTACTTATGCAGTCATTTGCACTAATTTATTCGTATCCATTCTCTTCACGCATAGCTATTATTTTTTTGAAAGTGTTTCACTTACTTTATATATGTAAATATTTATTTAAATTCTGTGTATCTCTCTATTTCTTTCTCTCTCACCACACATATTCACCCTCACATACATTAGCAGCCCAATCGATCTAGTAGTAAGTTATGTAAATTAGTTGTACACCGCCAGAATATCATTTACAACGCTAAAATTCAATTTCCATCGTGAATTTCTGTTGAAATCAGTAAGTTAATGTTCTTCTGCATATTTGACGAGCACATGCTAGTTAACAAAATTTGAATTTCTATCTTTTGCAGCTAGTGTTTGACCTAGAGGCAAACTAGAATAATCCAAGCTATTTGGTGTTAAGTAGCACCGGAAATAATCAAGGAGGTCCACCGGCTTACTGTAAATATCTTTATGGGAATTTTTACTTGTTAATATGATTGATAGAATATTAAATGATTGTGAAGTTACTGATGCATGTTCTCCTTTATTTTTCAGGAAGTGAATTCGGCTTCAAATCCGGAAAGATAGGACGGGGACGAATATAAAAGGTGGTTGCTTGCTGGTATAATTAGCCTTTGTTTCTTTTTCTCTTATTGGATTATCTTTATGTACAATGTTATAGTTGCTGGATTTTAAACCATCAATTGGTGGCTTGTTATATGTATACACGATACCAAGTATGATGAATTTTCTGGAACTCTGATCCCATGTTTCAAACTCCCTTACCAAACACTAACATTCTGGTTCTAATACTTTTAGCAAATTGTCTACAATTATGCAGCACTGAATCTTCTTATTGGATATTTTAGCTAGTTTCTAGGAGCTCATTTTGCTTTTATATCTTGCCAAGAGAAAGGACCGTCATCTTTTTCCAAAAGCAATAATAGTAACTGCAACAAGCAGCTGAGGCTGAATTTTCTTCTGCATCGATTTTCTGATGTGGAATTTATTGTCTCGACAATTTAAACCCTCAACTAGTTTATTGTTGCATGTGTGAAGAGGGCATAATGTATGCATTGTAGTATTGTTGCCTGAAAATTGGAGTTCTAATTGTGACATCTGGTGATTTTGCAGGATAAAAGTTTTATGGTATGTGTGATTGAAGACTGAAACCTCTCCTCTCTTCAATCTCTGTCTGTTTACATATGCAAGAAGCTGATGCATATGCCATCTGTGGAGGAAATGAGATGCCTTATCAAATTAAGTCAACTGGAAATTTACTCCTCTCCAATTTTAATGGAAATGCAAGTGTTGCAGAATATCATTTTTTACTCTCTTTGAAAAAATATTTAGAAATTGGAATGTTTATTGCTGATTTAGTGAATTGAGGATCAAAGCAAACACATTATTTTATTCTTACATTTGCCCCTGTTTTCTGAAAAAGAAAAATATTATTTCGAAGGACTTAGAACTTTTTATTTGTTCGATGAGTTAAATCGTTCTATAAAACTTGCACAGATAAGCAAGGCATGTAGGCAATTCAGGGTCCAAGCAAACACATGACTCATTCTAACATTTGGCTGTTAATGTTTCTTATTTAAATTCTAATTCAAAGGATTTATATTTATATCTGTTTGAGTTAAATTGTTCTTGAAATTGCTCAGGCGAGCGGATGACGCCGGGTAAATGAAGGTTTTTGAGTATGGAAATCCATATTTCATCTTCTGCAAAGGTGATCTCATTTCTAGAATGTTAATTTTGAAAGAACTATCATTTGTAGCTCAACGTAATTAGAATGAGATTATAAGCTTCAACGCGTAGATTTATCTGCATACTCTCATAGATGACTTCTTTTGGAGTAAACAAATTGGAAGTGTGTATTCGTACATGGGTTTGTAACTTTTTCAGCTAGTGAGAACCATAAAGGAGGCAACATCAATGAACTGAAGCTCCGAATGAAGGATCATCATGTTTAACTCGAGTGATACTTATTTCTATGATGATGGTAAGTTACTCTTTTGTTATTGCATATATGAAAGAAGTTTCCACCTTAATAAAGAGTTCAAGAAAAGTGAGAACTAAGATCTCAAGGTTAATAAGCAGTAGGCATTAATTGCATTTTATTTTTGGGAAGAAATTTGGAACTAATAATATAGGAGTACCTATTTTATTTTGCTGCAATACAGAAGGAGAGTTGATTTAACCATTTCTATAATGCATATCTTGTTTTCCACTGTTTTGTTTTGTATGTAGGGAAGACTGTATAGATCCACCAATAGTTGTTTGAATATATTTTCCTTAAGTACTAATCTTTTTCAGTTTGCCCTAAGATGAAAATTCAGCCAATTATGACTGCTTGTACATTACAGAACTATAAATTCATTTTGATATACAACCTGATGATCATGTTGGCTTCTGATGTTCAAACTAGATGTTCTAATTTTTTTTTTTATTTTTTTTTTCAGGGTCCGTTTCAGTATTAGTATACAACAAGTGTTGTGTTACAAAGGAATTGAAGCCAAATAAGCAAATTGAGTGGTGATTGGGAGTTGGACAAGATATATTAAATAGCAGCTCGTCTATTGGATAGATATCAGCTGGTATTTGATAAGGTCAGCTTTGATTTTATCATATTTGTCCTCATTTACATTGCGAATTTTTAAGTTTCTACATAACTTCAGTTTAAATGACTTAGCTTCCCTTGTTTCTCACTCTTTTATAAGGAAGTGCACTCTTCAACACCAATTGGCTTTTTGCCTAGGACTCTACATACAATGTTGGTCCACACTTTCTTCTAACAGGAGGCTTAATTGAAAATTAGTAAGATAATCTTTTCCATATTTCTTGCATTTTTTCTTTTTCTTTCTTTAGTCACTTTGTCCCGTTGTTCGCCTCCCTAAGGCAGAGCTTATTGAGGTCAAAAGTCATTTTCGATGCAACTTAATACCTTTATGATCAGATGAAATAGCATGTTGATGGAAATGTGTATTGCTGTGTCAAAGGATGCGCCCATGCTACAATTTTCCTGCTGTTGATGGAAATGTGCTTCAATTGGAGCTAAATCTGTTGATTCAGGTGGATGGGAATTTTAATGTTGTTCATGCAGAGTTAGCAATGGTTGAAATGTTAGTCTTAGCAATTGTAGCTTTAGAAAATGGACGAGAACTTGTGTGCGTTGAGTTATGTCTTGTATTCTTGGCTGGCATTGATTAAAGTAGAACCATACATTCCTTGTTGAATTGTAGATAGTGCTGCTGACGGTCCCATCAGAATGGAGTTTATGCTTACTGTTTAACTGGAACTTATTCTGTTGATTCAGGTGGATGGAATTACAAATTTTTCAGGCCGAGCTATCCATGGTTGAAATGAAGTCATTGCCAGTGGAGCTTCGTTAAATGGATGAGTGCTTGTCTCAGTGTTGATTCAAGGTGAATTATACATTCCTTGTTCAAGTGAAGTGGTTGTTACTTGTTTGTGGTTGAAAGGAAGCCAGTGCAAGGTGAGAGCCTAAATGGTAAATGAATGAATGAGCAATTTTGGTGACTTCAAGCACTCGACCAGTGGAACAAGAGACGATATACAGGATTGGTTATGGTAGAGGATACTCATGTTGATTTAGTTCATTCGCCTCTGTATTTTTTCTTTTTCTTTTTTGGTATTGTAATCTTCATCAACAATTGTAATACCTTTCCACTGAAAAGTTTCGACTTTTAATACAAGTTTTTGCGTCCAATTGATTTGATTGATGGATTTTATATATTATTTACTTTTGATCGAGTTGTACACTTGATTTTGATGTCGCTTGGACTCATTTCTATTTGACATACCAGAAACTTCATGTAATACAATCATCAGTAATCAGTAAATTACTTATACAATCCTTGCATTCATTTATTGTTGCCCATTCTCTTCACCCTCATCTTTTTATGTATCTGTGTATGTCTATGTATGTATACATTCTGCTCAGGTCTCTCTCTAACAGCCCAATCAAGGTAGTTGGGATTTATACAATGAGTTAATTGTACAGTCCTTCAAATGGAAAACTTTATTTGCTGATATTTAATATTTCCAGAATATCTTATATATATATATATATATATTCTTGTTGGATGAGTTATATAGTTCTCAAAATTGCACAAATGAGAACGGGACATCGGATGGAAATAGATACAGTTGAAAGTATACATGGATTTCTAACTTATGAAGCTAACGAAAAGGAGGCCGCAACATTGATGAACTGAAGCTCGGCTGAAGCACCATCAGTTTTCACTTCAGTGGTACTTATTTCTATGATGATGGTAAGCTACTCTTCTGTTATTGCATATATGAAAGAATTTCCACCATAATAAAGAGTTCAAGAAAAGTCAACTATGATCTCAAGATTTAAGCAGAAGGCAATGCATTTATCATGCAGCTCCTCTTTGGATAGGCTGACTTTTTCACTAGGTCAGTCATTAATCATTTCTCATTTGCATTGTGAATTAAATTTATAATAACTTCGCTTTCCTTGACATTTTCTAACTCTCCTAATGAATTTTCATTTTAGATGAATCAAGAATTTGGAGAGATGCGTTCAATATATTATTATCCTAAGAATGCTGCGCCTTGAAAAGGCATGCCGAGGGGTTTTCTAACGGTGAAATGATTCATATGTGCCACCACAAGGATTCAATTCCAAAATGGCTAAAGCCGGCCTACAGTGCAGTTTTGTCACATAGAAAGATATCGATAATCTCTCGTTCCATCCTTTTGGATTACATGCCAACATTGTCTCCACCATGGGCGTACGTACATCAATCCTCGTTTGACTCCATGGGTACATTTCCATGATCTAATTAAACGATAACACACTTTTATGCATTTGCAAGCAGAGTTGTCGGTGGTCTTTTGTCAACGCATTTGTGCTCGCAAGTTTGTGTATTTTTTCCATCTTTACTTATTGATTGCTTATTATATAATGGTTGTGGATATTCTTCATACTTGCGTTCGTCACTTATTATAATTCTCTTTTGGAATTGTGAATTGGGAAATTTCATTTAAACCCAAATATTAGCTAAGTTGACTTAGTTTATAAGTATCCCAAGGAATTTATTTTATTGTTAAGTAGTCTTCCTATTAACTATACCTAATAATCTAATATACCCTAGTTAAAACTTAAAAAATGAAAAAGAAAAGGGAGTGATTTTAGGTAAACCTACACTAGCTAATATACCCACCATTTTATTTTGGGAAGTCCTAAGAGTTCATTGATTTGAGAGTACTTAAAAAAAACATTAAAAATAAATGGGTCAACTTAGCTAATATTTTGGCTCAAATACAACTTCCCTTGTGACTTTCATGTTAATGTTGATTGTAAACAACTGTAATCATCTATTGCAAAGTTTGGATAATTGAATATGACAGCATCATATCTTCTTATTACAACTTACAATGTTCTTGGACTTGGTATTTATATCTATCTAGCGGCAAAGAATTGGACAATACAATATCAAAATAGCAGGTAGCTAGCGAGAGTGAAGCAATTCAAGGCACATACAAAGTTGAATTAAAATAATATTTTTTATTTTTTTCTGGAAGAATCTATTTTTAAATCAAAATAATAATTTATTTTTGTTTCAATCAGAAACATAACTTCTATAGAAAATATCAAGAAAGATACAACACGTGGACAAGATGTCCACACAAACATATGTAGTCAAATTACAACCATACATAACTGAAGGCCTCCTACTAAAGCCCTCCAAAGCTCAAAAATTTGATGCACAACGAACTCATTTTTCATAGTATAACACATTAATTCAACACACAATAGAGATATACCATCAACATCAAGAAATCATCAAAGTCCTCCTTAATCTGAATTTGCTCACGCTTAGTGTGATTGATTTGCAGGAAACTTCCAAACAAGTAATGCCCAACAACTTCACTGACGTCCAAGTTTCACAAATACCTCAGTATTTATTTGTCCTTAGCAATCTCAAGTTTGAGATCGAGCTCAGATATTCCTTACATGGATTTGCAACCCTTCACATCCGATAGTTAATGTTGTCATCAATCTTTCTGAAATATAGCTTTTCTATCTTTTTAGAGCTTGGCAAATGGGATATTTTTTCTAGAGATCGACAAAATGATAAATTCAAGTTTTTAAACGATACTGCTTGTTCAAGTCCATCAAGACTACGTAGCTGTTCACACCACTGTACATCCAAACTCTCTAAAGCGGGAAACATGGAACAATCCAGGTTTTTTATGGACTGGCAATTTGAGAGATTTAAAACTCTCAAAGTTTTAAGATTCCCACCCGATGGCTCAATTTTTTCCAAAGATGTACAATAAGAAAGAATCAATCTCTCTAAACTTGCAAATGCAGGAAAAAGTGCAACTCTTCTTAAGCCATAGCAACGCGATAGATTTAGAACTTTCAACTTGCCTGCCATCTGTCAAAATAGAAAGTGAAGTTAACTTCCAAGGGAATTAACATGAATATATTTGACGATAAAAGCAAAAGTAGAGAGATTTTTATGGAACCTTGATCTCACTCCAACCCTTCCACTCGTCTGTGATTTGGCTCCCTGATAAATCGAGAATAACGAGGTTCTTTAGAAGAAAATTAGTTGGCGTAAAATTTATCTTGCAACTCCATTGAAGCCATCTTAAACTTGGAAGAAGGTGCTTAAAATCTCCCTCAAGGTCTGCACACCCCAATCTAAGAAACCTTAGGTCTACTCCTACAAGACACTGGCTTTGAATATGCGAGTCTATCTCCGAGTCCTGTCTTAAGTCAAGACAGAGGACTTTTACCTTTCTTGTCAACTGTTGAAAAAAAAAAAATTAAAAAAATTTGTTAAACTGAATTAAAGCTAAACCTACCATTATGTAAATCATACTGTGTTAAATTATCCTAATGAGGAAACAGGAAATGCAATGGGCCATGGACCATTTGTCTGTACGTCAAATTGTGACTTAGAAAACTTACAATTATTTCTAATTCATGATTAGGCAACTTACAAATTTACTATTCATCAATTGAAAATGAACAAATATTAGAATTAGAAATTTATGCAATAAAACGGGCCCTAAATAAAAAGGTTAAAATTGATGCTGTGGTCACACTTGACAATTGACATTTTAATAAAGAGTCCATGCTGAGAGCTTTTTCTGTTTCTTGCTACCAAAGAGTATTAAAAGATTCCAAATTGACGTAACAGTGAAAGAATAGTTTTTATTAAATTCATGAAACGGGTTATAGTGAGTATTTTTAATGTGAACATTACACTTGAAGAAAGGGGTCAGCACAAAGTTTTTTAAAAACATAGTGGAAGTGAGGTATTTTCGGGGAGTACACTTGGATTTTCCTAAAAGATCAAATGGCCTATGTGAATACTCTTTTGTAAGGACACAAAGCATATATATTTTGCAAAATTGACAATATTCTTCTTTTTTCTAATCCAAAAACTGGAACGTATATGACATACGACCGAAGCTTATCCTCCTGAGCAGCGACATCAAATTGTCAAAGAATTCCCCAAAAGATTTATCTTGTATGTGGATTAAATAGTAGATATTCCTCCCTCTGTTTCAAATAAAAAGTCCCATTTTAGTTGTTATATTTTGTTGAAAAAAGGTTAATTTCCACCTAATCAAAGGTTAGGAATAAAACTTATCTACTTTGAGATATGGTACAATGATTTTGTTCAAAAAATTCAAATGTGTATGACAACCCAAAAAAGGAAAATGAGAATCTTAATTTGACATGGAGCGAGTACTAAATTGTCAGGATAAACATGATAAATGTGCTTAGATCTTACCTGATGTGTCCTTAACGCATCCAAAGCTTCTTCAGGACACCACAATCTACTCCGCTTCCCCGGCTCATCCTTATTTTCATCGTGGACAATCTGCCTACCAAGTTCTCTTAGTTGATCATGCATCCTTAGGGTGTTATCTTCTTCTCTAATTGTTATGAGAGACCTGCGAACGAGAGCATTAATCCCTGCCAATGGAAAAAAATTGCAATCATCCCACATATAGCAAGGGTTCGTTTTGTCTACTCCAGCGAATAAACATGCAATATCAAGGAATATTTGTTGTTCCTGATCATCTAGTGCATCGTAACTTATTCTCAAACGTTCCAGGACTTCTATACGAGGTATTGTCTTTAGCTTCTTAAATCTCTCTTGCCATGAACCTATATCCTTCTCAACAGATAACAACGAACCCAGAGTCACAAGAACTAAAGGAAGACCTCCAGCATTGGATACAAGTTCGTCAGTGAGGTTTTCATAACCTTTTGGAGGAGAGTCCCTCGTAAATGCATACTTGCTAAATAGTTTGAGAGAATGATCATCATCCATCAAATCTGGTTTGTAACTCGCATAAACATCACTTGAACCTTCTCCTTCACAACTCAATTGAAATTTATCTAGAACCTCTGCATTTCTTGTTGTAAAGATGATCCTACTTCCGGCTCCATAACAATTAAAGTTTCCAGCAAGCTTGTCGATTTGATCCTTTTTATCCACGTCGTCAAGAACTATAAAAACTTTCTTTCCACGAATTGCGCCTCGTATTTTGTTAACCCCTTCATTATCATCATCAAATGTGGGGATTTGCCTTTTGAGGATCTTAGAGACAAGTTGATTTTGCAAATTAATGATACGATTGCCATTTGAGTTTTCGCGGACATCTTCAAGAAAACAATGACGTTCGAAGGACTCACAGAGTTGGTTGTAGATGACTTTGGCAATAGTTGTCTTACCAAGTCCACCCATGCCAAGGATTCCAACGAACCGTACACCATTGGACTCAATGTTTAGTAATTCCTTCAATTTGTCTACATGATGGTCTATTCCAACCAAGATCTCAGGTAGATGCGTGTAGTGCTTCTTCAATTTTGACAAGACCTTTTCCACAACGATTTTTACTAGTTCACCTTCACGCCTGCCACACATATAATTTGTATAAATTTAAAGGAAAATGAACAAAAATAGTAATACTAATAACTTTTTATTAGTTCAGTTTTTCACAGGAAACAAAGAATAACTAAACAAAATCAAGCCTAAATTGTAAATTGTTAAGATATTTGGAATAATGTTTCCAGTACCTGCATAACAAAAACAATATTCTTAACAACATTATCATCAATGACATCATGTTTAGCACATTTATTGCTCTTTTTGTTGCTTCGGTCAGCCATGCCGTAGTTTATTCTTATATCTGAGGCTAGATGTTCTAAGACCATAATTATAATTAAGCTCCAGATAGATAAAACCTACATCCTTGTGGAGTATCATACTATAAGAGTATAAGATAGGATAACTTTCGCTCATATCTCTGGCAGTATAACGTGATAGGTATTTTACGAAAGGTAGTTTCATGACATCCTTTTTTGCCACAAATGGTGAAGTCCGATGTTCAATTCTTCAGTATACTACCAGGTACTACTCTACCTGGCAGGCCAAGGGATGGTTGTCTCCTAAACTGGTAGGTCAAGCAAGAACTATCTAAAGCCGGTGGGATCCAACAACTCCCATCGTCAGGGTACTGATCTTACTCTTACGGATGGGCACAAATGGGCCTGTCGCTAAGGGTCCCTCTCTACGGTCATAAAATTTCTTTACTGGTTTTTACTTATTTTCATTTGAAGAAACCTACACTATTACATTAGGGATAACATGCTACACTGCAGTAGGTGACACTCGAATCTGCTCCCCTAGGTTCGGTGGGGTCCTTTACCGCTAGAACAACCATTTCGCTCGTCTTTAAGGTTGAATAAAATTTATTTTCCATACCCCAACTTAAAGCCCGAGATTGCCCCAAACACAAAATATATGTAATTCTAATCCGACTAATTCCTATCCAATCATATCCCCCATGATCCTTATCCGATCCTATCCACATAATTCTGATCTAACTAATTTTGAGTCTCATCCTATACCATATTGCCTTCTTACCAGGTGCATCAAATACAATATGTAGGAGTAGGTGCTCTAATAAGAAGACTGGAATGTTTCTAACAAGTAAAAATTTAATGTGCAAGGGGGTAAGCAAGCAAGGATGAAGAAATTGAAATTACCAGTTAGTTTCTTTCTTCAATTCCAACCCCTTCAACTTTCCAACTATTCCCAAAGCTTCCTCCCATTGCTGGACTTTCTTTTCATCAAACTTCTTTTTGTGCTGACGAAAGGCTTTCTCATAACTCCCCGTGTTAGGATGCCTTACTTCCGACGGATCTACGTCATAAAAAATAGGAAAAATCATTCGATCCCCATTTTCTTGGCACTTTACCATATGTGCAAGCTCAAGTAGGCACCATTTACTAGAAGCGTAATTTTTTGAAAAAATTGGGATGTAGATTTTTGAATCGTTGATGGCTTTGAGAAGCTCGGGGCCGATCTCTTCTCCAACGTGAAGGCCTTCGTTATCCCTAAAAGTGGAAATGGCAGCACCGCAAAGATAGGTGTAGAGGAAATCAGTGAAGCCGAGACGAGTGTCTTGACCACAGAAACTCAAGAATACTTCGTATTCTTCTCCAGCTATTGCTGCTAATAACTCTGCTGATGGAGATGGAGATGGGGAAGGTGGAATTGGCCTCTTTCTATGAAGAAGATTAATAGATTTGCTAAATAGAAACCAAGTAGTAAGAAGAATTGCCAGAATTGAAGGCAGCCATAAATATTCCTCCCAAATCATTTTTTTTTCAACTCTCTCTCGATTGATCGACTAATCTCTCTTTACACAAATCTATCTCAAAGGAGGAGTGAAACTGTGGAAGTCAAAATCAAATTCTTTCTCTGTGAAGAAGAAATAACAGGGGAGAAGTAGAACCAATTATGTTATAGCATTCTCTTTCCCCGTTGTTTGACTTTACTTTCCGTCGGTCGAGAGTGGGCCCCGGGAAGTGGGCGGGTGCGTGGAAGTTTCCAAGTAAGAACCGGGGGAGATACGTCCGGAATGAATATATTTTTTTTAGCAATTAGATAACATATTTTTTTGAGAAGAGATATAACCTTATAATTAAATGTTTCTTAAAAAGAATGTTCTATTTTTAAAAAAATATGGTTTTTTGAAAGAATCTCAACATTTTTTAATAGTCACTTTAATTTTTATATAAACCATCTTTTTCTACATGTGTAATTATTAAATTTTAACAACAAATCTTATCCCATTTATTTTCGTTACTCAAATCATTAGTTTTGTTTTTCGAGTTCGGTATGAGAGTGCAATAATTATCGATTTGCTAAAACGTACTTACTAAAGTATTACTTGAATACGCGTCAATTGTTATATCTTGGAAAACAATGTTTATGGTTGCTACTTAAGTACACATCAATTGTTATATTTGGGAGACAGTGTATATGAGTCCATTAATACCATAACGAGAGAGAAAATGTCTTAAGAATATAGTATACAACACGAACTTCGATTGTGAAATCCGATAAATTTTATATCCTTCATTCTATCTATGTTCTTCATATACTACTTCATAATTTTAATTATTTTATTTATAACTAATTTATTTTCACTAAAATCAAATTACACTAATATTGTCCAAGAATCTTAAGACAGTTTAATTTATGCAGCAGTATATTGTTTTCAGTGAATTCTGACATTATAATTCTTGCAAACGGTTGGTAAAGCTATCATGATTTTGATTATGATGAGATCACAACCAACATAAAACGTATAACCATTTATCCTGCCTATTTGACTTGACTCGTGGCATTCATTTCATACTTGGTCACACATAAATCCTATGTTATCTAAGTGGGTCTATATGTATATGTTGGGATTTTACATTGGGGTCGAAATTGATGTTTCATATGAGCCTAGTATGACTTAGATTATGTGATTCAACAAGTAATTACAATTATTCACTTGATTCATACAACAATTCATTTGAATACACCCATTATTTATGCAAAAACCTAGTTCTTCAAATTGGTATTGAGGATATGTTGGGGTTTTGTGGGATGTTGTTGAAATTGGTTATCCAAATGGCTTAAATATAGTTTTAAATACATGATTCAACTAGAAATGGGGACTTTTCATTTGATTTACTCTAAAACTAGTTTGCACCACTTTTCTTGCTAGTAACCCTTAATATTAAAGATGGTAATTCCCTTGAATGGTCCAAATGGTGGGATATCTTTATGAAGCACATATATATGATTGATTATACTTGTTGATAATACTTATGTAACATTCCCTTGTCAGTTACACTGTTGATATTATATTTATACATATGATAATGGTAGCTAAGTATATGGCACAAAGATTAGTTGAACGAGCCGGTTATTGTATTATCGAGGCTTTATGATAGAACTAGTCCATGATAGCCCCAAGTTGGTCTCTAAAGATTGAGACCTTAAGTTGGGATAGAGCACCCTTGGGTGAAAGACCCGAAATCGTGCAAGAAAACTAATGGGAGGCCCTGCTGCCGCGTGGGTGAAAGGCCACGAAATGAAGACCTGGTCAACGCTTGGATAGTGTGAGAATTGTGAGAATTCAGCTCGAGGTTCATGAGTTTACGTGCCATGGACATTCATTTGAGATGAGGTTGGTTTTTATACAAAAGTTCAAAAGAATGTTTCCTCATAATATGACCGATGTTATAAAAATAAGAAAGGTTTTTTACTAAGCTATTATATGTATATATATCTCTGTGAATGACTTGTTTCATATTATTATACAAAAAGAATTTTCCATGATTTTATGAAATGGGATTTCTAAATATGATTTTCATACTAAAACTTAGTAAATGATTCCCACTAGGTCCTTTTGACTCACCCCATTATTTTCTACATATGTACTTCAGTGGGTTCCACGGGCAAGGGAAAGAAAATGTCACATATTCTTAGATCGCCTCAATACCATAAGCTGATCACAGGTCCTTCATGATCGAAGGACCTTTGTTCCCCAAGTTTATTTAACGATACATGCATTATTCTTATTTTAGAATTGATATATATATATATAGATGTTATATGTGGAGATTGTGTATCTACTTGGGACCTCGTTAGAGGCTAGTTGCTTATCTATACTAGTTTCTTTGTCTTATGGATGAATTTTTCGGAGAAGATCATATCTTGGTTGATAGTGTGGGGATTTTAGGTTTTTCACAGGAAATTACTTCTTTGTTAACCCACCGTCAGTATACGGTACCGTGATTAACCGGGTCCCAGAAGATAGATCCTCTTAACAGGATTTGGGGTGTCACAGTGAAATGGATTTGTGCCTAGGGGCAAGGCTGTTGAGGGAAAGTTGAGTGGCGTAAACATAGTTGGAAGAAATGACGCAAAAGGAAACTAATTTGGGAGTGTTTCTTGTAACAACCCGCCTTTTCAAAGTAGGCGTTAACGGATGCTGTTTTTAACAACAGATAAAAACATAGACGAATTAATAAAATTAAATACAACATAGTTTAAAATTCTAAAATTTCACGAAAATTCGGCATGATGCCTTCGTACAAACAATATACCAATCCTGTTGAAAAATTGAAAGAATACAACTTTACAAGTTCAAATCCCTCAGGGAAAAGAAAAAAAATATTATAATACAAATCCCGATGTTTTTCCAAAGTAAAAATTATTACAAGCCATTTCTCAACAAATTGTATAGACACATGATTCATGCAGTCAATGCCCAATAACAAGAGAAAAATACTAAACACGACCAATGGTATCAGAGGACTACGAAAATCCCGGACTCTTCCCCATGGACACAACTTAGCCCTACAAGATGGACCTGCAATGAGAAACGAGGGAATGAGCTAATGCTGGCCTAGTGGGAACCATAAGGAAGGGAAAAATGCAATGCATATGCAAGAAACTAATGTCTACAATCTTCATGTTATAAAACAATAGTTATAAAAGTTCAGCTTGTAAAATAGTTAATGATTTATACAATTGAAAATAAGTTGGTCCGCCCTGGCGTACTGACCTTCCTCAAACAACCATATCCCAAGATACAATCACATTCTACTGCTCATAACACAATCCACCCCACCTCCTCCTCCTCTTCCTCTTCGACCTAATACCGATACTAGACAGAATTTACTACACTCATACGCAACCTATCTTTCCATGGGGTTGTGTACTAGTAATCAGGTTTTTCAGCACCCCATCTGTCCCATGGGTCTGTGCAATAATATATTACAAGCATTTCTATACCGGTGCTTATCCGGTTATAATAATCTCAATGTCTCAATATCGAATGGTAGTAGTAATGCCCAGGGATTTATTTTAATAATTAAAATAGTAATAACCCATGAATAAAGTTAAAACAATTATCTCAAAAATTCTCATGAATAAATTTCTTAGCTTCATAATAATCATGCACGTACAAATTCATGGGTTAATTATACTGATTTTGGCAAAATCATACTATCTTTCCCAACAAAACTCTTATGTATAACTTTGAAAAAGGACCAACACCATAATTTAGTAAAAACCATCAAATATTAGTCAAAATTCTCATATTTGTATAAGTTATGCATTGCACCTTTACTATAGTCTTCATTCAATCTATGCCCCTTTCAAATGAAAAACAATTGGATGTAGTTCTCACTTGGTGAGGCAATAACCCATCAATTAACATGTCTAAACAAAGCTTATAAAAGAATGAAATACTATGCATATTCAGAATTTAATTTACATGCTTAGATCATCCATGCATTTTACTAGCATTTGCCAAATTCTTCCAATATTCATGAGTTTAATCCAAACTAGCAAGTGGGGGTATTACTAGACCCCTTAGAGAAAATTTGCAAACCACTACATACATATCTAACTACAGGATTCAATCATGTATTAAAGTCATTAAGAATTCTGGAAATTTAAGAAATTTAGTAGTTTAGTGAGTATTAGAAATACATGAGTAGTTTCTAGCCATTTCGGTACCAAAATCACAAAACAATCCATAAATACCAACATTCATGATAATCAACCTTGATATACATCATAATTAGTGTTGTAAACATTTAAGTGTAAGCTTAGATCATAAAAATATGACTTTCTCCTAACACGTGCAGAGAAAATGGTGATTAAAATACCAAGAGACTATATTATCTCTCTAATACGCAATAGATTCAAAGATTGAGAAGAAAGGGAAGGTTCACACCCTATTGAAGCTTTAACTTTGAAAATTAAGTGGAGGTGATGTGATCCGGCCTAGCTCTAGTTTCTATTCAATCATGGTGGTTCGTGGCATTCCAAATGATGATCCACACATGATGGCAAACAAGGATAGAGCATGGAAATTCAAAAGGAATTCCGTATAATTTCACATGCTTGATGCAAGAAGCTAAATGATGATCATGCATTCCAAGGAGTTCCTAAAGATTGGGCATGAAAGTTTAAGATGAAAAAAGCCCAAAGTTAAAAGGTGAAGAAACCAGAAGAAGTGTTTGCCTAAAGCATGGGCACGCCTTAAAGTCTAAAATTCGGCAGAAGTACTATTTTGATAAGGCGCAGGCATGGCTTAAAGTCCGAAAAAGGCAGAAGTGCTATTCTGATAAGGCGCGGGCACGGCTTAAGTTAGAATTTCAATTTTATATTTTCTAGCGATCGGCTAGCGAAGATTGTAATTAGTTTTACTATTATTTTGGAAGCTTCTTTATTTCTTTAAATAGGTCTTTTATTTTAATTAGGAGATAATATCTAATTTGTTTCCTTTTTTTATTAGGATTCCTATTTTAATAGGAAATAGTTTCCTTATTGTTTTAGGATTCTATTATTTTGTTTGCTCCTATTTAAAGGAGGCACAATATTGTTTTATGAATGAAGTAAAGTTATGAATACAATTATGATTGGAGAGTTTTCTCTTTGTGTTCTCTAAGAACATGTTGAGAATGTTGAATTGATTAATTCACGTGTTTCTTGACTTATCAGTCTAGCATTCACACTAGATTGTGGCGTCGTTCACTATACCGAGGTTCGCGCTTCTTTAAGCGTTGGGTTTAGGTTCCATTATCCATCTATTCGTCCTATTCCAAGGTTCTAGTCTCTTTGTAGACTACGGGTCAAGGATTCACAAACGACCTGGTTAGGAGTACAATCCGGGATCGCGTCATTGGTATCCAAGGGAACTTCTACTCCAGGTTATCTATCTTTTATTTTTTTGTTATTTCAATTCTATAGCCTTAGTCTTTGATTCTGCGAATTGGGATTCCATATCTTGATTTAGGGTTTGTTTGAAAAAAAAAAGCGCAAAAAAAAAAAAGATGAATAGTGCGTGATGAACAGTGCAGTGAATAGTATTTTTCTGCTATGAACAGTAATCGCGTGAACAGTGATTTCTGAAAAAAAAAAAAATTTCTCTTGAAACCCTAGAATTGAATCATTCATTGTTTGGGTTTTGATATTGCGGCGCCATTGCTCATAATAGAAGTTAAATTCCTTGAACCCTAGAAGTTGTTTATTTTTATGATATTAGGGTTTAATGCACTATGAATTGATTTGAGATTGAAAATTGTGAACTCTTGAAAGTTGGGAATTTGAAACCCTATATTATTCATTGATACTTATTGTTGGGTTTTATCTTGTGATTTTGATTTATATAAATTCTGTTTGGTTGGGAAATCTAGAAAACCCTAGGAAAAATTTGATTGCTATACTCGTAGGGTTTGATATTCATTGGTGTTTTGTTGGAAACTCTGCTATAATTGTTCTAGCAATTCTAGAAATTCGTTTGGCTCATTAATATTGCTAGAATTTTGTTTTTTGAGTCCTTAGTATACATTGTGAAAGCACTCAGTCAATTGTTGGGTGTGCGATTGGTTGTTAGGAACTTGCGACAAATTCATATTGTTCAACTTGTTTAAAAGAGTTCCAAAGAGAAATTGCGAGGATATCAATATTTTGTGTGCTAAACATGAGCGGTAAAATCAGAGTGACATTTTTTGAGTGAAACACGTAAGGGGGTGCTGTGAGGAAATTTTATTTCTTTATTTGTACTAATCCTTATTTTGGTAGCGATAATGTCTTATTTTAATTTTGAGCAAAGTTGGCATGATGAGGAGTTTAAAAGGGATAACACACGAATAAGAAATCTAGAAATTAGAAGGCACAGGCGGTTAAGTGAAACTCCTAACGGGGGAAGGAAAAAACAAAATTTAAGTAGTTTCAAGAAGAAAAAGTCTTCCATGTTTGAGGATGAAAATTGCCGTAGGCTTGAGGAGATGGTTTCCACAGCCTATGAGCAAGCTAAGAGGAGGAGCAACTCATTGCCTAGCCAAATGCTAAATGAAGCACTCATGGAGAGTACAGCTTCCATTGAACCTATGTCATCATTGCAGGTCATGGAAACTAACCAGTTGGAAGAAATTGAGGAACAAGCTGTAGAAGGTGAATTGCTAGCTGAATGTGGTGACCTAAGCATGCGAGCGAATGTGTTTCGAACTAGATGTCTTGTGCAAGACAGGGCGTGTAGTTTGATAATTTATGGGGGAGTTTACACAAACTTTGCTAGCACAACAATGATTGAGAAGTTGAATCTGCCTACGTTCAAGCACCAGTGTCCTTATAAGTTGCAATGGCTAAATGATAATGGAGTGATAAAGGTGAACAAGCAAGTGCTTATTTCTCTTAGCATTGGGAAGTACAAGGATGAAGTTTTATGCGACGTGGTTCCAATGCAAGCCGGCCACATGATTTTGGGTCGACAATGGCAGCTTGATAGGCAAGTCAATTACAACGGCGTTTCCAATAAATACTCTTTCAAGATGAATGGGAAAACCATTACTCTTGTTCCGTTGCCACCAAAGCAAGCTCATGAAGATCAAAAGAAGTTACAAAATGAGAGTGATCAAAAGAGAGAAAGTGAGCAAAAGAAAGAGTGTAGTGAGCAAAAGAAAAAGAGTGGTGAAGAAAAGAAAGAGAGTATAGAGAGAAATAGAATAGAGAATGAGATCTCAGGCGAGTGCAAAGAAAATGATTGTGAGAAAAAAGAAACTCAAGTAGTAGTCATTGAGGGGCAGCTTGAGAGAAAAATAAAAGAGAGTGATGAAAAGAGAGAGGCTGAGGTAAAAGAGAGAGAAAAGGAAATTTTAGTGGTCTCTAGTGAGAATGAGTCTGAGGGGAGACAAAAGAATTGTTATGCAAAAATGAGTGAGGAGGTATTTTTAAATACTAACAAATTTAACCCGAATATACATATTTCTATTTTTTCTTCATTGCAGGAAATGGTTGACCAAAGCCAAGGGCAAGTGGAGTTAGAACATAGCGAGCAAGTTTTAAGGCAAGGTTTTGGTGAGTTTTCGAAGTTGGAGTTGGTAAGTTGTTCTCCAAAGAAATTACTTGGATTTAAAACAAAACATGGATTGTTTGAATGGGTAACTAATTCTTTGATTTTGAATAATACTTTAATGAATTTAAAGAATCAAGTTTTGAATCCATTGTTCGGAAAAATTGTTTTGAAGGGTTTTGATCATTGGAATTTCACACTGTCATGTTGTAATAATAATTTGAATTGTTGCTTATCGATTGGTTTGAATGATCAATTGCTTATGGTGAGTTTTGAAGTGCTAACCGCTAACCTCAAGAAGTGCACTATTGGCACGAATGAGACTATGTTTCTTTGCTTTGATGATAGTGTTGTAGGTAAGCCGGATTTAGCGGGGGAGTTGAATAGCATGGTAGCCGTGGAGCTTAATGAGTTCGAGAGGAATATGGAGATTATTTGCGAAAAAGAGCAAGGAATTTCCAAGGCAGCCATAGAAGCGAAGAGGATCTTTTCAAATGGAAGAAAAGAGATTCTAGCCATAGAACAAAAGCTGAGAGTTGATGAAGTGGACCATGTAGACGTCATTGGAGTGGATAAGTACAATTGTCGTCTGCAACATCAGCTGGGAAGTTTCTTCAATGAATTACGGAGGATTGAGTTGAAGATTGATAATGTTGAGCATATTGACTTCATTGGAGTGGATCGCTTTGATGTCCATCCAAACTTTCTATTGATAGAATTC
The DNA here is from genome assembly GCA_021464415.1 of Lonicera japonica. Lineage (NCBI taxonomy): Eukaryota > Viridiplantae > Streptophyta > Magnoliopsida > Dipsacales > Caprifoliaceae > Lonicera > Lonicera japonica. Next base: position 16,468,914 of record CM038465.1, read on the forward strand.
TTCAATAAGTTGCGGAGGATCGCATTGCAGCATGATTTGAACTTTGAGGAGCTTTTCTTTGCAAGGAGAATCAAGCGTCAAAGATATTCAAAGTATTTATTTTCATGGCAAGGTAGATTCGAGCTGTTTCAATTTGACTTGAGAATGAAGCGTGAAAAGTATTCGAAGTACTTATTCTATTGGCATGGGAGATTCCAAGTTCCAAAGTTGCGTTTGAATGTCGAAGTTGATAAAGATTGGTTGAACCGAGGGATGGGCAGGCCAGATTCGAGGACGAATCTTCTTGAAGAAGAGGGGTATGATGTGATCCGGCCTAGCTCTAGTTTCTATTCAATCATGGTGGTTCGTGGCATTCCAAATGATGATCCACACATGATGGCAAACAAGGATAGAGCATGGAAATTCAAAAGGAATTCCGTATAATTTCACATGCTTGATGCAAGAAGCTAAATGATGATCATGCATTCCAAGGAGTTCCTAAAGATTGGGCATGAAAGTTTAAGATGAAGAAAGCCCGAAGTTAAAAGGTGAAGAAACCAGAAGAAGTGTTTGCCTAAAGCGTGGGCACGCCTTAAAGTCTAAAATTCGGCAAAAGTACTATTTTGATAAGGCACGGGCACGGCTTAAAGTCCGAAAAAGGCAGAAGTGCTATTCTGATAAGGCGCGGGCACGGCTTAAGTCCGAATTTCAATTTTATATTTTCTAGCGACCGGCTAGCGAAGATTGTAATTAGTTTTACTATTATTTTGGAAGCTTCTTTATTTCTTTAAATAGGTCTTTTATTTTAATTAGGAGATAATATCTAATTTGTTTCCTTTTTTATTAGGATTCCTATTTTAACAGGAAATAGTTTCCTTATTGTTTTAGGATTCTATTATTTTGTTTGCTCCTATTTAAAGGAGGCACAATATAGTTTTATGAATGAAGTAAAGTTATGAATACAATTATGATTGGAGAGTTTTCTCTTTGTGTTCTCTAAGAACATGTTGAGCATGTTGAATTGATTAATTCACATGTTTCTTGACTTATCAGTCTAGCATTCACACTAGATTGTGGCGTCGTTCACTATACTGAGGTTCGCGCTTCTTTAAGCGTTGGGTTTAGGTTCCATTATCCATCTATTCGTCCTATTCCAAGGTTCTAGTCTCTTTATAGACTACGGGTCAAGGATTCACAAACGACCTGGTTAGGAGTACGATCCGGGATAGCGTCAGGAGGGATGAGCCGAATCAAGCGAATCCTAAATATCTCCCAAATAGCTTCGAGCTCCAACAATGGAGGATGGGGAAGATGATGAATAGTGATGTTTGGAGGATGATTTGGTGTTAATTATGTAGGGATTTAGTGTATGCAGGATGGACGCCTAATGATCTCTTAAACACCCCCTAAAAATAAGCTCTTATCTCTCTCTAAAGTGTTCTAAGGGTTGGGGTCGAAATATATGAAGAAAATGGGTCAATCCCGCTTATATATATAAAAACGGGCTCAAATTTCCTTGTCAGACCGGTATGCCAAAAAACCAATACTGGTCCACGCTATAACTCCTTTTGGTTTGGAGCACTGTTTGTATTTTTGTCATAACTTTTTGCTCGGAACTCCAATTTAGGTGATTTTTATGTCCATGGAAAACTAATTCAAAGACCTACAACTTCCTTAGAGGAAGTTTTCCCAAATGCTTAATGGATAATTCTCAAAAATTCATCGAAGACATCACTCTGCCATGACGTTACAGAACGATCAGATTTTGTTAATTGGCCTACTTCTCACGCTGTTTTGACTAACGAGGAGTATGAATTGGCTTTCGGTTAAAACACATAAGTTGTAGATAGGATCAAAATTTAGATATAAGCATAAATGGGGACTTGATTGGATAAGAAACAGAGAAGTTACGATATCTCAAAGTTAGCTAAAAATGAAGAATCCCGTAAGACCAAAACTCATGATTTACAAGCCGAAATTGATTTGGACCACCCACATCGCCAAATGATCACTCAGACGAGTGTAAGAGGACTGATATAACTAGTACAAAGTGTTAAAACGCTACGAGGCTCCATGAATCTGGATTTCACCACCCGAGGTGAAATGAACAGATGAACGAAGGTGATTACGGTGGAACAAAAGTACGAGGTGTTACATTCTGGACTTGGATGACTAAGTTAAGTTTGAATGGATTTGAAAGGAAAGACAGATTCCATAAATTTGACATGACGGGATTTGTAGATTTTAGAATTGGAAGGGTCAAGACAAAGATACACACTTTAGGTCAGGGAGTACCCAACAAACATACAAGGGATGGATCAAGTGTCAAGTTTGTGACTAGAATAGGGACAAAGCCATGGATAACATAAGCAACCAAAGATACAGAGCTTTGTATAATTTAGGGAAGAGTAAAAAAGGGACTCATAAGGAGAGGAGATAAAAAGTGTAGGTGCGGGTCTGTGATTAATGAGATCTACGGCAGTTACAAAACCATAGGTCCAGTATATAAGTGGAAGAGAGGCATGAGTGAGTAAAGAAAGTCCGGTTTCAACAATATGTCAATGTCAGCATTTGGAAAGACCATTGCATGAATTAGTGCGAGATAAGAGTCGAGAGACCAAATTAGTGCGAGATAATAGTAGAGTTTACATGCATGAATACTTAGGAAGATGCTATTAGATATGTGACTCCCAAACCCTAGTCAATTAATTCATTCATTTTGTTATCTTACTTAATCTTATTTAATTTAGTTCAATTACTTTAGTTTACTTGCTTTTCTTTGTTTTATTTAATTTGCTTTATTTTATTTGTTTAATTACCATAAACTTTTTTTAGCTGGATTAGGAATTTAGTGAAAAAAAATAACAAGATAATTATAAAACATATTGTTTGAGTTCTTCTGAGATCGACCTCGCTTACACGGTACACTATAAACTGATTTGTGCTCTTGCGAGTATTATAATTTATCACAACAAATTTTTGGCTCCGTTACCGGGGACTTTAATTTAATCTTGTTAATTTAGTAATAACATTCCTTCTATTAGTTTTCTCTAAAAAAAATAAAATCATATTATCTATATATAGTTTTTTTTTAAAAAAGGAAGAAAAATAAGTTAATTCATTGATTTTTGGGATAATTAAAGGATCTGCGCAAATGTCTTGACCATAGAAACTTAATATTCTTCTCCTACTACTGCTAATAAATATGTTGCTGGAGATGGAGATGGAGATGGGGAAGGTTGAATTTGCCTCTTTCTAAGTAGAAAATTAATAGATATGCGAAATCGAAACCACGTGGTAAGAAGAATTTTCATAATTGAAGGTACCCATAAATATTCCTCCTAATTGATTTTTTTTTCAACTCTCTCTCTCTCTCAATCGATTGATCAACTTATCTCTCTTTACACAAATCTCAACGGAAGAGTGAAACTGTGGAAGTCAAAATCAAATTCTCTCTTCTGTGAAGAAGAAGAAGAAATAACATAACAGGGGAGAAGTAGAAATCAACTTTACTTTCCATCAATCTAGAGTGTAGGCCTCGGGTAGTGGGTGCATGGGTTGGTGGGTGGAAGTTTCCAAGTGAGAACCTGGGAGATACATCGAAATTGTGGGGTTGGCAATTAGATACACCGTTGAAATTATTAATTAAATATTAATTGTTTAATTATATGAGTAAGAATTAATTTAATTTTAAGGATATACGTCATAAATGAATACGTTCTTTAGTAATTAGATAGCATATTTTTTGAGAAGAGATGTAGTCTTTATAATTAAATGTCTCTTAAGAAGAGACGTACCATTTTCAAAAAGATCTATTTTTACTTAAAGAGACAGCATTTTCGAATAATCACTTGAATTTCTATATAAACCCTTCTTCCATACATTTGTAATTATTGAATTTTAACATGAAATTTTATCCCATTTCATTCCGTTACTCGAATCATTCGTCTTGTTCTTCGAGTTCGGTATAAGAGTGCAGTAATTATTGATTTGCCAAAGCGTACTTATTAGAGTACTACTTAAGTACACATCAATTCTTATATCTTGGAAAACAGTATCTATGAGTTCATCAGTACCGTAATGAGTGAGAAATTGTTTTAAGAATATCATATACAACACTAACTTCGATTGTGAAATCCGATAAGTTTTATATCCTTCATTCTATCTATGTTCTTATTATACTGCTTCATAATTTTAATTATTTTATTTATAACTAATTTATTTTCACCAAAATCAAATTACAATAATATTATCTAAGAATCTTAAGACAGTTTAATTTATGTAGCGGTGTATTGATTTCGGTGAATTATGACATTCTAATTCATGCAAACAGTTGGTAAAGCTATAATGATGAGATCATAGCCAATTTGCATAAAAGCGTATAACCATTTATCCTGCCTATTTGACTTGACTTGTGGCATTCATGTCATATTTGGCTAGTTTATGATTTGATAAATATTCTATATATCTAATCAGAGATGCTCACCTAGTATTTTTTTGTGACTTATTGATATTTGTTTTTCTTGTTTTTTCAGTAACCAGTTATAAAGCAAGTGTTATCGTGCGTGATTATGAGACATAATTTTTATTTTTTAAATAACATGATAATCATTTTGATAGAATACATTATAATCAGTTAATAACCTAAACCATCATACACACAATATCAATTTTAAAATTATAATTGTACCTTTGATGAATTCATTAGAAGATTTCCCTGAATCTAAGTATCAAAGGAAAAAAATAATATTTTTTTTACAATTTTTATTATAAGTTATCTAACTTTATTAATAATGATGGAGCCGATTAATGAATTAATCTGATTCACCAACCACAAGCGAACACGTGGCCGTCCATGTCAGCAACCAAACCCGCCATTGTGAAAAGAGCTCAAGAGCTCTACCTGAGTGCCACCTGCTGACCCGAGCTCCGGGTAGTTTGGGCGACCAACCAACAGTGATCGTTTTCATATATCGAGATTTAGAGCTCGAAGACGAGAGCTCTTTCACCGAGCTCCAAAGCTCTTTGGCCAACTATTGTGTTAGAAAAAGGTACAAACAGCATGGGCGACTACTACTAACTCCACCAATGCTGCAGAACCTTCCCCAACTTCATTAAATGCATACCAACTGCATTTAATGCACTGAAATCCATGGATAAGCAAGGTCAGAGTTGGTGATGTCTAAGAATGGCCTTGGACCTGCTCTGAGAGCTCTTTCACACGTTTTCTCTCTGTCATATATATATGGGAAGCATTTACTTCTTCCATCAACTAAGAATCAAGCAATAAATAGTTATCAACTGAGAAAGACTTGAACAACCAAGCTTTCATCACAAGAGAGTCAGATAAATAAAGCTAAAAAGCCCACGACAGAGCTCCTAGTATAGATAGTTTAGAACTCATGTGGCTTAGTAATACCTTTGTTTTAATCTTGTGAAGTTAGAATAGCTAGAGAGACTTTGTAAAGTTGTAACACAAACTCAGTTATCATAATACAAAGCAGCTCAAGCTCTTAGCTTTATTCACCAGAGAATGACTAACCCATATTTTCATATGAGGTGAACCTCCTCTATACATCTTTGACTTCCTTAGCCCACTTCTCTATTATCTCAATTATTTAACCAATTATCTGACTATTTGGTCGAAATTGACTTACTCTAGTGTTTGGCACCAATAGTTTGGCGCCGACTGTGAGAAAGACATTTTCTCAAAGTTACATCCTTTTTAAGAGCTAAAAAGCCCACGATAGAGCTCATAATATAGAGAGTTTAGAACTCATGTGGCTTAGTAATACCTTTGTTGTAATCTTGTGAAGTTAGAATAGCTAGAGAGACTTCAGTTATCATGATACAAAGCAGCTCGAGCTCCCAGCTCTATTCACCAAAGAATGACTAACCCATATTTTCATATGAGGTGAACCTATTCTATACATTTTTGACTTCCTTAGCTCACTTCTTTATTATCCCAATTATTTAACCAATCATTTGACTGCTTGGGCGAAATTGACCTGCTTTAGTTTTTCGCACCAACAGTTTGGCGCCGTCTGTGGGAAAGATATTTTCTCAAAGTCACATCCTTTTTAAGAACTAAAAAGTATGGAGTTTAGAACTCATGTGGCTTAGTAATACCTTTGTTGTAATCTTGTGAAGTTAGAATAGCTAGAGAGACTTTGTAGGCTTGTAACACAAACTCAGTTATCATAATACAAAGCAGCTTGAGCTCACAGCTCTATTCACCAGAGGAGGATTAACCCATATTTTCATACAAGGAAAACATCATCTATACATCTTTGACTTTTTTAGCTCACTTCTTTATTATCCCAATTATTTAACCAATCATTTGACTGTGTGGTTGAAACTGACATGCTCTAGTTTTTCACACCAACAGCTTGGCACCGTTTGTGGAAAAGACATTTTCTTAAAGTCACTTTCCTGTCCAAAAACTAAAAACACCAGAAAGCTCGTTATATCTTCTTCAGGACAAGCCCATCCAGACTCCTTAGTGGCACTGATGGCACAACAAGCCGCCTTTCAAGTCTAAATCGATAGGCTCATGGCTCAGAGAAAGACTCCCCTGCCTAGCTCGAGAGATAGGTCAGTTTTGGCCTCTGCTTCTGTACAAAGGCTTAGAGACCGCCATAAAGAATCTAGGGAAAGTCATGGCAGGACCAATGAGTTTGAAGTTGATCGATGCAGCTTTAGGCATGAGTCCTCCTCTGAAGAATTTTAGCTAAACTTCCTCCACCACCAGGGAGGGACCCGCGGGTGATCGTGGTCTGCGAAGGACGCTCTGAGAAAGCTTCTTAACATCAAAGCCAAAATAGAGGAGCTCGACCTCCCCTTCCCCCAGTCCAAGAACCTGTGCAGGAAGTAGGTACCAGACCTCGAGGGTCCGTGTTCGACAGGATTTCTCACAAAGGACCTGTAAAAGAGGTGGTAAAAGGCTCAGGTCAGAGATAAGAGCTCAGCTGGATGAAATGCTGAAAATGATTTGCCACTTAGGAAGGACCAGTAGCTCTGGTGAAGGACTTTGAGTCCCCATTTGCAGAACACATTCAAACCTGTCCGGTCCCAGAAAGATTCAAGTTCCCAACCCTAGAGTCATATGATGGCTCTATAGATCCTGTGGACCAATGGCAGCAATATGGGCACATGATTGGACTCCAAAATGTTCCAGATGGCATCATATGTAGAGCATTCGTCACAACCCTCAAAGGTACAGCTCAAATGTGGTGCAATAGTGTGAATACCTCATTTTGCGACCATTGCAAGAATCCCCACCTCTAAGGAAATTAGCACACATGCATGCATGAGCATTCATAGATGCACACATGCTATATACATGTGATACAGGTCAAAGAAGAAAGCAAAAAAAGGACAACAAGACAAGAAGTTACGAGAATTACTAGACGCCGCCAGAATTGGAAGTCGTCAATCTCGTGGAAACTTGTACAATGAGAGTTCTTGATTTCTGATCATCCTGAAACTTTGGGAGTTGTTAAGGAGTGCCACAAGGAGTAACATATTCAAAAATTAGCTCAGTCCGATGGCCGGATCTTCGAGAATTCAAAAAACTGGGAGTTGACTTTGGGTAATCAAATGGTGTCCGTCCCGAAGTCCAAATGAGCTTAAATTTGGTCAATAGACATGTTGTATCATGGGAGAGAAAATAATAAAAAATTAGATCAACCCAATGCTCCGTTGGGCCGAGATAGTCACACCCTTTATTAATAATGATGATGGAGCCGATTAATGAATTAATTTGCTTTGATAACCATGAGCGAACACGTGGCCATCCACGTCAACAGCCAAACTCGCTGTTGTGGAAAGAGCTCGAGAGCCCTGCCTGATTTCCACTTGCAGACCCAGGCTCTTGGGAATTTGGGTGACCAGCCAACAGTGATCGTTTTCATATATCGAGATTTAGAGCTCGAAGACTAAAGCTCTCCCAGTGAGCTTTGAAGCTCTTTAGCCAACTACTGTGTCAGAAAAAGGTATAGACATGATGGATGACTGATACCAACTCCACCAACTCTGCAAAACATCCCTCAATTTCATTAAATGCATACCAACTGCATTTAATGCACCAGAATCCATGAAAAAACGAGGTCAAAGTTGGTGATGTGTAGGAATGGCCTCGCACCTTCTCTGAGAGCTCCTCCACATGTTTCCTCTCTGACACATATATATGGGAAGCATTTACTTCTTCCACCAACCAAGAATCAAAACAAAATTCTTAAAATAAAATTTTCTTAACTCATTCCTCTCTTGCCACTATCGGCTCCAAAACAATATTGTAGCTTCTTTTTTTTCTTCTAAATTTATCACAAAATAAACTTATGATTTATCTCCCTCAATTTTTTTTCCAAATATCTATTCAAATAATGAAAATTAGAGTTTAGAATCAATCTCTCTTCAAAATTAATATATCGCAAAGTTTTAGAACATTAAGAAAATAGGTAACAAATACAGTGACAAACAAACAAGCCGATCACGTAGCACAACCAAATAACGCAATAGACCTTTTACTTCTAATTGAAAGAGTTATTGTATACCTAACTTCTGATACGATGTTGTCACAACCCATTTTTCGGGACGTAATAGGAAAATTTTTAATAAAATGAAAGGATTTTGAATGAAAAATAAATAATTCTAAAATTAAATTATCTAAATCCAATTTACAAAAAATAAAAATCCTTTTACAATAATCAATGGATACATAAAAAGAAAATGTAGGCCATGAGATCTACATGCTTCCCTTCCCAAATATGACAAAATAATTAATCTCAATATCATTCCTTAAATTAAATCAATGACATAAATTCAATAGATCCAAGTAACATGCTCGATCAATATCATTCCTGTAAAACAATTTGATGGGGTGTGAGTACGAAGTCCAACAGGATCCTAGATAATAGATAAGCTCTACTCAATTTCATTTATAGCAAACATATAATAATAAATTGATATCAATACATCACAAATAACACACGATTTAATATCTTAAGGCAACGAGCACATAGGAAAATATCCAGGCAAATAAAATTGGACAAGAATAAAATTGAATAGGAACTCAATAAATTAAGTATTTCTCCCTCACCTCGAATCACAAACGAAGATTAATTCATGCGCTTATATTTTTTTTCTTCTTCTCTTTCCTTCCTCATTTTTCTTCTTTTTTTAATCTCTCTCTCTTTCTCACTCTCAGCAAAGAGTAGAGTACCTCCTTTTCTTTTCTTTTCTTTCTTATCTTTTTCACCCCTCTGCTAAGGTTTTAAGAAAATATAAATAAATGTACAAGTTTAGTCGAATATTCTAGAATTATAGTTTAGTCAAATATATATATAATGTAAACTAAATTCTCATCATAAAAAGAAGATAATTAAAAATGGAAACAAAGTATATAATCAAGCATAATTAATAGTCAACTAATTCAAATTTGAAACTAATTCAAATTTAAACTTGTTACTTTCTTTAACTAATTTATTGATTTCTATCTAAATAAATCAATTTCTAGTAAAATATAGGGTTTTACGGTCTATCCCCCTTAAATAAAGGGAAATATTGGATGCACCTACTAAAACTTTCTACTCTCCCCAATTTTGGAAAACTTGAAACTCACCCCACCATATTTTCTATTTCCTTTCAACTTATCCCATTTCTTTTCCAAAAATCAAACAGGGTCTTAAAAACATTATAATGAAAATTTGAATCACACCCACCAAAACTTTGAGGTTCCCCAACACTTTTAAACTTAATTAATGCCGAGAACTCTATTTACAATACTCACGTCATCTTTGACGTTAAAATTGGAGCTCCTCTCTTCCTTTGTTTCTTGAGCACTTACAATGGAAACCAGTGGCCCTTCGTGATTGTCCTTCCCTCAAATAAATCTTTCGAATTGATGAAAGCAAGAAGTTGTTGAAAGTTGTCTAGATCTATGCACGTGTCTAATTATATTTCAATTTATAAAATTTTGAAGAAGACAAAAAACACATAATATGAAGAGAGTTTTAGAGGGTGGTGTTCTTTAAAAGATATAAAATTGTACCAATTATTTAAACAATAATGGTTGCTGTCTTAAAATAAAAAATTAAAAGCAAACAAGGTTGCAAATTGGAGTGCTTTGATTGATTGTTTTTATGTTGATATTGTAGATAAATATATACACACGTATGTATATATATATATGTATGAGAGAGAGAGAGAGGGGTTTAAGAATAGGAGAAAAAATTGATGAGTTAAGCCGCTGGATTCTCTTGCCAATGGGTTTATTGATGCCCTAAATCTATCATGCATATATCAAAGCTCCCTCCGGCAAAGATTTTGATCAATCTATACGTATTTTCCGAAAAGGTTCTTAATTAACAATGGAAGAAGATGGGGCAAATTTGATGGGGTGTGTTTACAAAAAGGTTGAAGAAGAGAGATAATATAAGGACATGTTTGGTTAAACATTATAATTTGGCATATCAAAATTCAAGCTATTTGGTGGGGTGAGTAGAATGTTTATGTGGGTCTATATAAGAATACCCTAAATAAATTTTTAAGACCATGTGGTATCTAAAAAGTTTAAATTCAAATAAAATCATAAAATCAAAATTATCAAATTCTCAATTGAGAAAATGAGATAATACTTCATAAAATAACAGAGAGTAAGATTCCAATTCGGATTGCAATATACGAACTCACCAGGGCACTTAAAATGCGGAATATTAATTTCACAAGTTTTATGCTTCATGTAAACATTAGTGTAAAGTAAAACCTGTAAGATTATTAAAGTTCTAGGGTTTCGCAATCCACCATCCTTCAACAAATTTCGTCCTCGTAATTTCAAATCGAGTATAAAATATTTTTTTTCTCGTAATAAATGAAGCGATCAACAAAAATCATAAATATCCAAGAATCCCAACAAACCATCATTCATGTTCATTCTCGTTCTTGGTGCTTTCAACCATGGTACGAGTGAAACCCGCGTGCCTTACAAAGACACTAAGATAATGGGATGTATTGTCTTTGCATACTCGTTCTTGATGCTTTCAACCATGGTACAAGTGAGTCCGCGTGCCTCACAAGGACACTGAATATTTATCATTATCATAGCCAAGATACATAAAAAGATAATGGGATGTGCTGTCCCTGCTCAATTTACATAGCTAAGATGGTTTCCTAAATATTTATCATTATCATTTTTCTTTTCAAATATCATCACAAACAATGCCAAAACATCCATTGGGATCAAATCAAATTTTATGAAAATCTCATGAATCGTGATAAAATATATATATGCCTAAAATTCATCATTTGCTTCCACAAGTAATTAATAAATATGTAGCTACCTGGGGTTCTCTCCTAAAATGGCTAGCTCAAGTTGTTAATTAGGGTCATTGTTCCCATATATATACACCAAGGACCTTCGCATTACACTATCAATGTGGGATATTTTGGGTCGTTACAAATGTCCCCTCCTTTTGTGCAGTAGCTTTTGGTTCTCTTTCGAAACTAATCCAAGAAAATTCTTGTATAGACTACTTTACCAAGTGATTTGATATTGCTAGGGAAAGATTTGGTTGAGAAGATCGAAGGAGAGAAAAAAAACAAGAGCATGAATTACTATTATGTTGTTGCAATACCCAATCCTTTAGTCCAGTGTTAATCAATCCTTAATTGTGCTTAAGGTATTGGGTAGTCATTTTTTTTAGTTGTATTTTCATACCATAGACACTTTTTGACACACATTAGTTGTAATACATGTCCTCGTACAGCTGGAATGTGCATTGCCCAGCTGCAGTTGAATTTGGATTGCTAATGGTGAGAATTGAGGTTTTCGGTGATTGGAATCCTTTTTTGGGACTCTTAACCATAGTGTTAGACCACAATTCCATGGTCATTTAAAATTTCCCGAACCTCTCTCGTATGTCCTGGGGCTTTTCTAAAGCATCAGATCAAAATAATAGGGATCGGCAAATTAAGAGCCAATTGGTTGCCTTACGAATTTCTGAAATAGCAAGGGTATTTTGGAAATGACACCCTCATCCAATGTTCTGAGTAATTATTTGAAGAATTTGAAATATAAATTGATTATTAATAGCTTTCTTGTTTTGGCCGACTCACGGTTTGAAGAACTGGAAATATAAATTGATTATCAACAGCTTTCTTATTTTGGCCAAGTCGGGCGTTCAAGGTCATTTGAACTTGCATGAACCTCTCTCGTATGTCCCGGGACTTTTCCAAAGCACTGGATCAAACAATATGGATTGTTGCAAAGTAAGGGCCAATTGGAAGCCTTATGAATTTCTGAAACATACGCTTCCTTGTTTTGGCCAAGTCATGGTTTGAGTAAAAAAGAAAGGTTAGTATCAGAGCGAGGTTTCGATCCTCGGTCCTGTGGGTTATGGGCCCACCACGCTGCCGCTGCGCCACTCTGATTTGCTGAAATATAAAGGCTATGGAAACATAGAAGTTCCCGAGTGGATGTGAACGAGTTGGAATTTTATCAAAATATACATTGCAGCAAATTGGAGTCAAGATGATATTGCAATTGGACAAATATTTTCTCTTGAATTGATAGTTTTATTTTGACTATGTTTAGAAAACATTAATTCTAATCTAATAAATAGTCAAAAAATCCAACTATTGTATATACAAGATTTTGTACAACCTCGGTCTAAAATTTAAGAGTTACACTTTCCTTTTACGTGTGTCTATCTCACATTAAGAGTCTCGTTTCCTTTTAAGAACATAACCAATCTACCAAATCTCTTAATACAATATAAGTATTTTTCATTCATTCTGAAATAGCTTTTTATATATTAATCTTACTTTTTTAACTACTACATCAATTCAATTATCCAGTAATATTTTTAGCCATCGCAGAACTGGGTTTAGTTTTTGCAGCCTAGTAGCTAGCCCCATATTGGGCGATTGCTATCCATTTTTTAGAGGAATTTGTTAATATGGGAACAACAATTTGTCTTCGGTTCATTTCCTTAAAGTACTTTTAAAAGGATCGTTCATTTTATTTTCTTCAAAAACAATTATCATTTTACCTAGAGTGGCTTTTTCTTTTCATTATCTCCTTAGAGTAGCTTGTCAAATTATTGTTATGCGTTATGTGAAAATTTTGGCATGTGCTGTTATATAATAGTATAACCTCTCCCTCGAGATCTAAATTAAATGATTTGTACCTTTTTTCTCCCTTAAAAACAATTTGTTTTAGGCATTATGGGAGCATCCATGCAGTTATTTCACTAATACACACTAGTTTTTATTTTAATAAAAGTCGAGGTGTTTGGGAAAAATACATGGGCTCACTGGAATTATTTAAGCATTCTTACATTACTCGGTCCTCAAGAACAAAACAACAGCACATTACTCGGTTCCTCAAGACCAATGTGTTTGGTGAAAATACATGGGCTTTTTGAAATTTTTTACTCACTCTTTCAGTCCCTAAGGGTCGAATATTTGGTTTTTACTCAGTTATCAAGAATTGAACAACAGCACATTACTCAATTCCTTAGGATCAAGGTGTCTGGGAAAATACGTGGGCTCACAGGAACTTTTTACTCACTTCGTCGACTCCTAAGAACAAAATATTTGGATTATACTCGGTCCTCAAGAATCGATCAACAACTCATTATTGAGTTCCTTAAGACTGAGGTGTTTCGGAAAAATATAGGGGCTCAATGATATACATACTTAAAAATTTTAGTTTTATATAGTTAGAGAGACTTTGTTTTTAAGTCAATTTTTGTGTTTACAATTTTTAAGTCCATTTGTATAGATCTCCTTATACAATTTGTATTTTTTATCTCCAAATTCACACCTCTCTCATATATAAAATTAAAAATTATCTTTAAGGGATAACAATAAGTCCACATACTTTAATGGACAGCTATGAAAACAACAAATATTTTGCAAAATTAGTTTGGCATTAAATTTCTAGTTACTCGTGATCTTTGTTGTCAAAAAAACTATTCGAGATGAAATCTCATCCTTCTAGTGATAAAAGTTGCTGCCATTGATATATAAAGAATTACATCCTTGAAACTTTGCGAACAACAAAAAATTACATGTAATGGCAAGCATTTTTTATGCGATAGATTTTGCATATTCGCATAAAAAAAAATAAAAAACTTCACAATAGACTTACTGATCATTCAATTAATTAGTGTGATTGCTGAGTCTATTGTTGTTAAATCTTTTTGCAGCATTGTGAGATTCTCAGGCAAGCGTTGTGAAAGCGATTGGGCTAAAAACTCAGGTTAGGCACTTGATTAGCGACTAGACTCAGATTCAGATGGTGTTCTTTTGCTTTTTTTTAATGCACATCGACATGACTCAATCATTTTAATTTGTGGGATGAAACCATAACATACATTTCATATTGTATATGCTATAGCCGACTAATAGTGGGATCAATGAATTAATCCTTGCTTCGTTACTTTAGCACACTTACCTAGGGCGATGGATGATACCGTCTAATGAGCATGTCTTGGAAAGAAATTGGGCCTAATTATATTGATATGAGGACTAAAGGAAGACTATCCGATAATACACCATGTTTTATTACTCATTAGCTGGCCAGTAACCACATTAAGTTTGTCTCAGATAGAAGGTCATGAGTGCATTACATAATAAGGGGTAATGCATTGCTTTTTATAAGGAATTAATAGTGATGAATCCAATGTAGTTAGATTGTCTTGGTATATATGATAATCCTTTTACTGATTTATTTTTTCTAGTTTGGTGATAGCTTAGGAAGAACGTCATATTTCATGTATAAAGAGTAGAGCGACTGAGAATTTTTTTGAGAAGGGAGATTGAACTGCCCTACTTAGGCGACTGGGATATGTTAAGATATTGCATGGCTTAATCTGAATGCAACAGGTCTACCCACTTAGTGTCAGTCTGACCCAGCTCGGATATTTACGTAACCCTAGAGAATCACCGTATATAGTATATGATAGGAACTCTAGGGTTTAACCAATCATTCATTATTCATAGCCTCCATCTCTCAAATACATAACTCTTATTATCTCTTTAGGGTTATAACCTAAGAATGTGACGCCCTGCGAGCGAGGAGTACTCCTTTGTGAGGAAAAATTGTAGCTCAAAGGGGGCATCCCACATTGGAAGATGGGGGATCCTTGGAGACCCATATAAGTAAGAAATGGTTGCTAATTAAGTACGAGGCCTTTTGGAGGCTCACTGGCTTCGGATCCCATAAGAACTCTGAAGTTAAGCGAGTAGAGTACCAGAGCAATCCCAGGATGGGTGACCCCTTGGGAAGCTGGTCGTGAGCTCCCAGAAACAAAGCCGTGAGGTTAGATGTTCCGGGGCTGAGGCTTGGCTGGACGCTACCCAGAGCGGACAATATTGTACTAAGGTGGGACTGGATCGTTACAAATGGTATCAAAGCGGACCCCACAGAGTACGATGTGTCGACGAGGACATCGATTCCCTTAGGGGGAAAGATGTGACGCCCTGCAAGCGAGGAGTACTCCCTTGTGAGGAGGAATTGTAGCTCAAATGGGGCATCCCACATCGGAAGATGGGGGATCCTTGGAGACCCATATAAGTAAGAAATAAGTACGAGGCCTTTTGGGGGCTCACTGGCTTCGGATCCCATAAGAACTCCGAAGTTAAGCGAGTAGAGTACCAGAGCAATCCCAGGATGGGTGACTCCCTGGGAAGCTGGTCGTGAGCTCCCAGAAACAAAGCCGTGAGAGTAGATGTTCCGGGGCTGAGGCCTGGTTGGATGCTACCCAGGGCGGACAATATCGTACTGAGGTGGGACCGGATCGTTACAAAGAACCCTAGGATTTGTGACGTGGAGAACAAGAGGCAACTATAGTAGCCAACCCAACACCGTCGCTGATATCCAGGAGCACACAAGGACGATGCTTGTATATTTAAATACTTTTAGATTAGTAATAACATAATTCGTTTGTTAACCTACTTTGATCTCTTCTTGTTTTCTTATAGAGGAATATTTATTGAGTTCTGGAGTGGGACGATCAATGTATAACCAATCGAGCGAAATTGCAGTAAGGAAGAACGCAGTGAGTTTAAAAAGTATGACATGGTACTAGAGCAGTTCTTTTTGGGCAAGATATCAAATCCCCATAGTTTAATTTTGTAAAAGAGGGTCTGTGTGAAGTCGTACTATAAATAAGTTAAGTCATTGTAAATTTTTGTCTTACATTCAAGATCATAATGTACGCTCAACAATCGTAACTGCACTCCGTGAGAATTTTGGTCACCTTAACCTCACGTTTTTCATTGGTGGACAAATTAGTTTTGATGTGAGTAATGGTCATGTGATATTGATAATTTTGGTAATTTCCTTCAATGATTAAAAGGGTAAAAAAGGTATATAATTGCATTTACTTTATTCATAGTGAAAATGCTTGTAGATTTTCCATCATGGCTGGGACAAGACCTATTGCTTAAAGTACCTTGATGATTTTAGTAAAATCTACTTCTTTGGAGGCATGAACTATAAGGTAACGACCTCCATTTTAATCCCTTGATTTATATTGGCTTTGTACGTAACTTATTTATCTCATATGCAATTATTCTTTCTAATTTTGATGGGAAAAAATGTATTATTTTAAAAAAGAATTCATTTTATTTTGTTTTATGGGGAACAAGTCAAAAGCCTGGTTTGCTTTGTTTAAATAGGTTGGATTGACTTTGAGATTTTTGAATCGGAGCAAACCATTGGTCACACATGTATTCTTTTATTTTCTTGTTTTTTTTGCTTTACTAATCATAGTTCACGTGCGTTGCATGTGATTATGTGGCGACTAATAAATGTGTAAATTAAAATTAAAATCACATATAAGTTAAAAAACAATTATGCAAATTAAATTCTCTTTTAAAATCATTCGAACTTAAATTAGGAAACAATTTTACAAGAATATTATTATTTGAAGATGAGCAATGTTCGGGTGACTGTGACACCCTATATCTCGTTATGGGGTTTGGACCGCCAGAACCCGGTTAATCACTTATGCTGTCACTGCCAACGGCGGGTGAGGTGTTAGTTTCTGACGCCGCTAGAATAATGTGTTGTGGTAGCCCAAGTGCAGGCACGCCAAGTTCTAGTATAGTCTAGGAAGACCAAGTATCGATCCATAGGGATAGTTGAAAAGAAATGGATTGGATTACAGATTTTACAGTTTTTTTGGTTTTGTAAAAAGGTTGGTTATCGAACGATGTGAATGTGAATTAGTTATGAAAACTGTTAAGAAAGCACTAAGGTAAGTGGAAGTTGCTCGCAATATAATTAATGACATTTGCAATCTCATACATAGATTTCAACACAATATTCTCAAGAATGGGGAATGTTTTCATATCTCTCAATAGCAAAGGGTGCGAAGCTAGGCAACTCATTCCCGGGTTAATGCTATATCAAGAGAGAATACAACAAAATTTCACCAAAGATGAAGCTATCATATCTATCTCTTAGCTAAAGGGTGTGAAGCAAAACAACCCATTCTCGATGAAGCTAATCTGAGGTAGAGATGATAAACTCATCGTAACAATGTTTTATATTAATCATGTATGTGAAATCTCATGGTTCAAAAGAATGAAAATTAGATAGTGAATTATTACAATAAAACGAAACGAAGTTTGGGAAATAAATTCATTAACTAATCGATCATCACTTAAGAAAGACAATAAAGAATCTAAATATCACATAAAGTGTATGAAGCATTCAAAATATCATTAAGTAAATCAAATATTAGATTAGCAAATTTATAAATCAATTATGGAGTTTCAAGAACTATTCATAATGTCTACAAAGAGGAAGAAAGTCCATAGATGGGGGAGAAGAATACTACAAGCTCTCTAGAAACATACAACTATGTTGGATTATCAGTCATACACAAGAACTAAGCATACAAGGGATGTAAACTCTAATCTTTAAATGAAAATACCTAGAAAGCTTGAAGAATAAAGGATATGAAAAGGAAAATGATTCACAATTATTTAACAAACTTTAAACATGGATTGAGAAATTAATCACCAAAAATCATATCGCGATTCACTTCTGTAACCTTAGTAGAAGACTACTCCATAAAACTCAAAGCAAGAATTATAGAAGAAGTATTCATTTCTTAGAATTAAAATAAACTTACAAGAAGAAGGAAGAAATTACAATGGTGGGAGCTCTCTCTTCTCTCTAGAATTTCATGTATCCAAAACTAAGATCCCTCAATTTAGCTTAATCCCTTGGACTAAAACTAGCCAAAAAAAAGTACAACAAGTAATTAAAAATTACAAGGGAAAATATCTTTTAGACCAAATTCCCCAAAAAAAGGCTAAAAGCAGAAGTTGGTGGCTGTCCTCGCCAGACCATGATCAATCATGGGTGTCCTTAGTTCCTAAGAACAACTTCAAGAATGCTATGAAAATGGCGATCGCACAGTTGATCTACTTGGTGAACCCTCAGGAAAGTTTGATTTCTTCGTCACCTATGGTGATGCTCCACTTCCTAAACCACCTCCAGAAGTTTCAATTTCCAAACCACCTCATCCACCTTAAAAGCATACTTCTCCAAAACGCAGCCATAAACTCCTTCGCGTCTTCCACCTTATGCTCAGAAAGCCATTAAATCCCTCCATCAACCATCAATGTTCCAGAATTATTCACCCCAACCTTCTCAACCAATATCTTATTTTCTTATGGAAGAACAAGATTCTCCCTTACCTTTTCCCCCATCAGAAGACTTTGATAATCAAACTCAGCAAACTAAACACATGTGGAAAGTTCGAAATCCTCATAGTGTTGACATCCATGGAGAACCAAAGAAAGTTAGCATGGCTGAAACAACTCTAAATTGGTAAGCTGAAAATGTAGTAGCTCAAAGTACTGTTTTAACATAGATTGCTAAATCCACGAAGAAAATTGAAAGTAAGTTGACAAAGATGAATGCTATTAATCAATCTATTATGGAAATCCGTAGTAGATTGAAGCATATTGATGACAAAATGCGAATTCTCGCATCCACTGTTACAGACTTGTCAACTAGCTCTTCTTATTTCTCATAAATGTATCGTGAACAAAGGTTTCTTCAGAATCAGCTCGAGTCACTCCAAAAGGCCTCCCAACCGTCATTTCCAGGCATGTCCAATACTACAATTCCATCCACATGTGTTACTAATCTAGATAGTATTGATCTTTGGGCAGATACTCCTCGATGGAAACTCCCAAATTGGCCAGATCTAAAACCTAAGTCTTCCAAATCAAAGCCCAAAAATACCTATGCCTATGCCTACCCAAAGCCCAGAACTAAAACCCAACAGTCTAAGACCAAACCAATCATTCGCTATCCCGCCAGCTTTTATGATTATGATGATATGTATCTCCAAACATACTGTCAACCTATTGAACCTCCAAAACCCCCAAAACCACTTCAACAATTATTTCAGCGAACAAATGTTGCAACACATCCTACTGCTTATAGCTATTTTGAACATGATCCAATACAAGGTGCGTCCTTAAAGCAAATGGACATGTATGCTGTTCAAGAAGATCGTGTGTCAGAAAATTAGATCTCGTATTTTTTAAAGACTTTCACCAACAATCAATCATCAAGGCCCATAAGCCAGATCTCTTTGAAAGCTTTGAAGAAGTTTTCTCAGCACAGAAATAGCAGCAACAACCACAGTAGTAACAACCACAACAACATCAGTATCCACCATTTTACCAAGAACCTCCCCTTGAACCTATTGTTGAAAATCCCTCATTTCTAAGCTCGAGTGATGATGATGATGTTTCTCTCCTAAAGGTTTCATCCAATGAAAATTATTAAAGATTTATTCTTGCTGATATTTCACCAAATCAATGGCACGACAGATTTGCTACTTTTACAGCATGGATCAACACAGATCTTGAAAACTATCCTCAACCTAAAGTTTTCAAAAGATTCCTTGCTCGTCTTAATGGTCGCCTCAAAGATTGGTATGAATCCTTTGGAAAATACAAACAACTCATCCTTTAACAACAACCTACAATAGACAAGTTCCTTGGTCTCTTGTACATTGAATTTGTTGGCAAGCCTCTTCGCCATCTTGATATTATGCGTGATGAACTCCTAAATATGAAATGCTATTCACTTGATCTCAAAGACCTTGAAAAGCATTACAAGCGTATCTCAAAAAGGTTTTATATCCTTAGTGGAATAGATGATGTCAATCTCAAGTAGATTGTATTTCACTCATTCCCAGATCCACTTGTTTTCGAAGCAAAGAAGCTTATAAAAATTCAGAAGTTGGAATTCAAGGATCTCTCACTGGTTGATATTTATGAACTCTTTGTTGATGCCATTGAACGCATGTGCAACCAACAGACTCTCATGGAAAATATTCAGCGTAATAGTTCCAGAATCCATACCTCATGTAACAAAGATTGGATGAAGATCAAATGCAAGAATGATGAGAATTATGATTGTAGATCCCATAGAAAAGGCAAAAGGACTTGTCATTCTAAGAAGCATTCAAAGCATAAGTCCAGAACTGATGATGATAACCAGAAAAAATCAAGCTACAGGCATTTTAAGAAGAAAAACTCTTGGAAATTTGTGAAGAAACGCAATTTCCGAAAGAAGCGCACTAATGGTTGTTTCATATGTCACAAGAAATGGCACTTTGCAAAAAACTGTCCTAATGCAAAGAAAAAGGTGCAGTTCATGATGTTATTTCGTCAACATTATCCTGAAGTTACAGAATCTGATGTTGAGTCCGTTCTCTCAATAGAAGATCAAGCTTCCCTAGAAACAATAATGCAAATTCACTATTCCGATGATGAAGTTACAACCAAAGATGATGCCACCGGCACATCTTCCTACTCCTCGACTGAATCAGAATCTAAACCAGAATTGCCCATAGTCAGCTCATTAGAAGAATGTCTATCCCTGGCACCAGCCCTAGTTCTTTTGGCAAAGGTCTCACTCATCTAAAGATCATATTACAAGCCAGAACCACTGACAGCCTTCTTTAATACAGGTTCAGCCAAATCATTCATGAATCCTTCCAAGTTACCATAGTCTTATTGGAAAAAATGTTCAGTTGGTTTTCGAGTAGCCAACGACGATATTCTTATGGTTGATAAAATCAGTAAGATTATCTAAATTAAGATCTTTCAAGGAAAAACAATAAGGCACAAAGTTTTTAGTACTTCATTGCCCCAGAAGGATATTCTCATTGGTTTTGAAATAATCAGACAACTCCCAGGTTTGAGTTTCTATAATGATGGCTTACGCTACAAGAAGTATCTTTTACCTTGGGTTGCTTTAAGTCACATGTATCAAATCCAAACCCCATTGCTTGAAAGCTCAAACTACACCTCCGTTGAAGCATTAATTTCCCATCTTATTCAAACCTCTTGTGCAGAATCTCATTCTATGTTTTTGCAAAAATGTTCTAATCCTCTTTGGCAAAACCCCAAGTATTTTGTCAAATTACCATTTAAGCTCAATGAAGATGTTAATCCCACAAAAGCCTCCCATTCTAGAATGAATCCAGAACATTTGCAATTGGCAGTAGCAGAACTTCAAACCATTGCTCAACAATAGTTAATTGAAGCTACCACTTCCTAATGGGCATGTGAAGCTTTTTACGTTAACAAACGATTAGAGCAAATTCGTGAAAAAATGAGACTTGTCATAAATTATCAACCGCTCAATCACTTCTTACTCAGTGATAACTTCCCATTACAATAGTAGCATTCTCTATTCAGTCAGCTCTCTCATGCAAAAGTGTTCTCTAAGTTTGACTTAAAAGCAAGATTTTGGAAAATAGGAGTTGACCAAGAAGAACGTCACAAAACCGCATTTTGTATTCCAGGTTACCATTACCAATGGATAATCATGCATTCGGTTTGAAAAGCGCTCCACCAGTTTTCCAGAAAACAATGGTTCGAATATTTGAACTTCTCATGGCAAATGTATTGATTTACATTAATGATATTCTTTTGTACTCCATTGATCTTGATTCTCATCTTAAACTCTTCAGCCATTTTTACCAGCTCGTACTTGAGAATGGAATCATATTATCCCAAAATAAAATGGTGATTGCTCAAATCGAAATCGATTTCCTTGGCATGCAAATATCAAATGGAAAAATCAAACTCCAACCCCATGTTTCAAAAGATCTTTTGAAGTTCCCAGATAAACTCACTTTGGTTGCACACACCTTGTACATTCCGTCCAAATTTTAATCTAACTTGTTTGGATAATTGCATAAAAATCTCAAAGTTAGGCTTTTTATTCAATTTTAACCTCAATTTTAATTTTTATAAATTAAACCTTAAATTAGCGATTTTGTATCAATTCAAACCTTAAAATACCTAACTCGGTGCAATTTAAACCTTGACTAGTTTATAAAATTAAGTTATCACTTCAAATAACAAAAAAAAATTGTTTTGTATATTTTTTTAATATTTGAGGGGCTGATAATGTATTTTTATAAACTGGTGAAAATTTAAATAGAAACAATTTAGATACCTTAAGGTTTGAATTGATACGAAATCGCTAATTTAAGGTTTCATTTGCGGAAAATAAAATTGTGAGGTTAAGACTAAAAAACGAGCCTAACTTTGAGGTTCCTTATGAAATTATTCAAACATGTTCCGTTAAAATCTGAAAGGAATGTGCACTTAAAATCACTTAAATAAGTTTGGGGTGCGAACCGGAACAAAATAAAATTTGAGGCGCATCTTAAAACCGTGACCAAAGTTTGGGGTGCAGATGAATCGTTTACTCCAAACAGTGCGTTTGAATTATTGCTAACGCTAATCAAGGAAAACAGCACATGCACCTGCCTACTTCTCGGCAGTTTCTTGCAATACCTCTTAAACTGAATGGGTTTAGTCTTCTTAGATTTTTATCTTGCGCCGTTGACTTTTTGTAATATGACAAACAAAAACTGTGAGGATTCCTTATTTTTGTTTTACAGATCAACCAATTCATTCCTGTTCGAGTTCTAATAATTAACTAAGCAAATTTGTAAATAAATTAAAAGTTTGTTGTCAAAATTTTCGAAAAAAAAAGTATGTTAACCATTTTGTAAGAAAGTGAAAAAGTTTGTTGTATTTTTTGGTATTTTACCCTAAAATTACATTATCACTTCAAGTAACAAAAAAATTTAAAATATATTTTTTGGTTTTGTATATTTTTTTAATATTTGAAGGGGCTGATAATGTAATTTATAAATTGGTCAAAGTTTAAAAAGCAACAACTTAAGTATTTTAAGGTTTGTATTGAAATGAAATCACTACGTTAATGTTTTATTTGAGAAAATAAAATTGTGAGGTTGAGATTGAAAAACGAGCCTAACTTAACTAAACATGCTCCCTAAAAATTTGGACAGAATGTTGTCTTTCAACTTATTACAAAAGAAGTCTCCTCTTCGTTCATTTCGTAAGAGCTTGGACTGGGAATGAGATCACGGAATTCCTGTCTATATGGACCAGTCTTTCCCCCAACTCGTTCCTAGCGTAGACTGAACCGAACGGAATGTGCGCTTAAAAATACATATTTAAGTTTGGGGTGTGAACTGGAACAAAATGAAATTTGAGGCGCAACTTGAAACCATGTTCAAAGTTTGGGATGGAGACGAATCATTTACTCCAAACAGAGCGTGTGAATTATTGCTAACGCTAATCAAGGAAAACAGCACATGCACCTGGCTACTTCTTCGCAGTTTCTTGCAATACCCCTTAAACTGAATGGGTTTAGTCTTCTTTGATTTTTATCTTGCGCCATTGACTTTTTGTAATATGACAAACAAAAACTGTGAGGATTCCTTATTTTTGTTTTACAGATCAACCAATTCATTCTTGTTCGAGTTCCAATAATTTATTAAGCAAATTTAAGAAGATGGCTGAAACTCTATCGAGTGTCATTGCGAAAGAAATTTTGAGCAAACTACTCTCCTTTGCAGCTGATGAAGAGAGCCTCGGGTGGGGTTTTAAGAACGAACGCAAAAGTCTCGAGGAAACTGCGGAAATGGTTCAAGCTCTAGTCTTTGATGCTGCTGCCAACAGAAAGACCCAACTGGATAAATCTGTTGGGATTTGGGTGAAGAAGCTGAACAATGTAGCCTATGATGCTGTTGCTGTGTTGGATGAGTTCAAATATGAAACTCTTCGATGGAAAACAGAGAACCAAAAGATTGACAAGGTACGCGGCCTATTTTCTCCCTCGAAACAACCACTTTTATTCCGTCTAAAGACGGCTCTCAAGATTAGAAGTATCAATAAGTCGCTAAATGAGATATACAAAGAAGGAACTAAGATCGGACTTATTAGGCTTAAAGGGGTGAATGATGCCACCGTCGAACATACTGAAATCCGGCCAACTTGCCCTCACATATATGATTCGGAAGTTGAGGGAAGGAAGGCTGAGGTGTCACAGATAGTAGACATGCTCTGTTTTTCTGAAAATGAGAGAAATTTATCTTTCATAGCCATAGTAGGAATGGGTGGTCAAGGAAAGACCACGCTTGCTCAGTTCGTTTTTAATCATGTTAAGGCGATGAGGCATTTCGATGAAACAATATGGATCACTGTCTCTGAAGATTTTGACGTAACAAGGCTTTTAAATGAGATGGTACAATCTCTCACTGGGAAAAATCCCCGATTGTCAAATGTTGATGAAATTGTTAAAAATAACCTTGGAGGAAGATTAAAAGGAAAAAGGTATTTACTTGTATTAGACGATGTATGGAATGAAGATAAAGATAAATGGGATTGCCTAAAAAAGGCTTTGCTAGGAATAGGTGGCTCCCTTGGAAGCAAGACTATGGTAACAACACAAAGTCGACTAGTTGTTTTAGTCATGCCAACATCTCTTACATATCAATTGGCATCGCTCTCAGACGAGGATAGCTGGACCATGTTTAAGCAGATAGCATTTGCAGAGGGTGGAGCAATGGAGACGGAGAGTATGGTGGATATAGGTAAAGAAATTGTCAAAAGGTGTGGGGGTCTACCATTAGCAATAAAGACTTTTGGAGGTTTAATGCACTCTAAGAATTCTGAACCTGAGTGGCGGTCAATCCAAAGCAGTCAGCTATGGGATTTGGATAAAACGAACCGAGTCCTACCAGCCCTAGAGATAAGCTATGAGTTTCTACCATTATCATTAAAGCACTCTTTTGCATTTTGCTCGATTTTCCCAAAAAAATTCAACTTCGAAAAGAATAATTTAGTACAACTTTGGATGGCCTTAGGATTGCTTCGTCCTCCCAAGAACAGTGATTTGTCGATGGAGTATATAGGCAACAAGTATTTCGATATTTTGTTTTCAAATTCCAGGCATGCAAAGAAGGGTGAGTACGACTTTGTCACAAGTTGCAAGATGCATAATGTTGTTCATGATTTTGCGATATATAAATCAGATAATTATTGCTCAACTTTGGAGGCTAGTCATTTAAATGGTGATTCTAATGTTGTGCATCTATCCTTGATCTCTTCCTTAAGAGAAATACCAAAAATCTCAATGAAAATTTGTTCGAGATTGCAGACTCTAATCCTAAAAGGTAGTCTTGATGGCAAGTTGTTAGCAAGCTTCAAATGCTTGCGTGTTTTAGTTTTAGAAAATTATAGCATCACAGAGTTGCCGGATTCAATAGAGATGCTGAAACATTTAAGGTATCTCGACATTTCAAAGACTAGCATATTTTTACTGCCAAATAACATCACGAAGCTCTACTATTTGCAGACTTTAAGACTCAGGTGGGTTCATGAGCTTCCGAAAAATTTTGGACACTTGATTAACTTAAGGCACTTTTGCTTTGGAAGTATTGTTGAATCTCAGGATTGCATGCTTATTGGAGTAGGGCAATTGACTTATCTACGAACGTTACCATTCTTTGCAGTGAACCAAGTTAGGGGATGTCACATTAAGGAATTGGGAAGTTTGGACAATCTTAGTGGTGACCTAACCATTTTCGGGCTTGAGCATGTGGAGAACTTTGGAGAAGCAAGAAATGCAAAATTATCTAAGAAGTCACACCTACATACATTAAGACTTTGTTGGGCGCCCCCTATGGTAATTCGGTACATGTCTCGGCATGTAATGCATTTTCGAAACGACGAGAGAGGCAATAACAAGGTGTGCACTGATGAAGATGTCTTAGAAGGTCTTGAACCTCACTCGAATTTAAGAAGTTTAACAATTGAAAACTTTGCGGGTCGGAAATTTTCATCATGGATGATGGTAGAAAGTCAACCATCGTCAATACTTCACAACTTGGTGAAAATCAAACTATGTAATTGTAACGGATGCGAGCGAATCCCACCACTCGGGCACCTTCGGTATCTCAAAGTTGTTAAGATAATTGGGATGGGTAATGTGAAAGTTATTGGGGAAGAATTCTATGGGAAGCATGCAGCTGGTGGTGGTGCGAGTAGTAGCAGCAACGGGGCAGCTGATGTTTCAATGTTTCCAGCACTGAGAGAACTCACTCTAAAGCAAATGCCTACGCTAGAGAAATGGTTGGAAGCAGTGCAGCAATCTGGTTCAGTGAGTGTATTTCCTTGCCTGGAAAAGCTGAAGATTAGAATGTGTTCAAATTTAATAACCGTGCCAAGTCATTTTCCTTCACTAAGAAAGTTGATCATTTCTAGTTGTCCCAATCTGCTAAATATGCCATGTATGCCGTCTGCAAGGGAAGTATCTATTTCAGGATGTACGAAGTTGATTGTTCTACCAAGTTTGACCCATGTCTTTCCAATTCGCGACGGAAACTTTATATTAGAAATTCTGATGAGTTGACAAGTATACTAGAAGTCTGCACGCCGCAAAATTGCATAGATGAGGACAGGACATCAGGTGGAGATGGACACAGTTGAAAGTATACATGGATTTCTAACTTATGCAGCTAGTGAGATTCATAAAGGAGGCAACATTGATGAATTGAAGTTCGGTATGAATCACCATCGATTTTAAGTTCAGCGGTACTTATCTCTATCATAATTTAATGTTACTCTTCTGTTTTGCATATATGAAAGTAGTATTCACCATTATAAAGAGTCGTAGTAAAGTCAAAACTGAGATCTCGGGGTTTATAAGCAACGGCGTTGCATTTATTTTTTTAATATAGAACTATTAATTTTGGAATACCCCTCTCTTGAAAAAAAAAGAAAAGAAAAAAAATGGAATACACATTATTTTTCTGCAATACTGAAGAAGGAGAACTGTATAGCCATTTCTATAATGGATCTCTCTTTTCCCCTTTTTGTTTTATATCTAGGGAAGATTGTAGTGATCCGCCTATACTTGTTTGAACAAAATTTTCCATAAGCACTAATCATTTTCAGTTTGCGCTAAGACGAAAATATAGCCAATTATATAATCTTAAGGGGTCCATGGAGTTTATGACTTCTTGTACATAACAGAGCTATAAAGTTGATCATTTTGATATACTACCAGATGAATGTGTTGGCTTTTGATGTTCAAATTGTTTATTCTGCACAGGTGTCTAGGAGTCGTGGAAGATGAGAATCATTATATGAAGTGTACGTTTGATTCAGGTAGAATTCCAACTTCTACATTGAATTTTTCGATCAAAATCATTAAGTTAATGTTCTCCCTCCGAAATTCTCTTTTCCTGTTCTAAATGGCCAATAGTACATACTTATGTTTTGGACTTGTAACTTAACATTCCTAAAACTAATTTTAAGCTTGGATGCATGATTAACCTTTCTTGTTGAAATAATGTGCACGCAGCGATACTCAAAGGATGTGGAGTGGATGTTGTTTTGTATTGCAGAGCCATGGCAGTATCAGAGAAGGCTCTCTTCCTTTAAATTCAATGGTACTTACTTCTATCTTACCTTAGTGATAATTTATCTTCCGTTATTATCACCTCTCCTTAAAATTCTGAAA
This sequence comes from Lonicera japonica, assembly GCA_021464415.1. Lineage (NCBI taxonomy): Eukaryota > Viridiplantae > Streptophyta > Magnoliopsida > Dipsacales > Caprifoliaceae > Lonicera > Lonicera japonica. Next base: position 16,496,797 of record CM038465.1, read on the forward strand.
CAACTATGAGGACGTCCACGTGCTTAAGTTACGCACCCTGTTTGCTACATTCATTTCTTACTGCTTGAGACAATCACCACCTATGGTGACATTTGTATAGGGGTGTGCAGGGGGGATGGGTTGCTTTGTGGGTTAAGCCTTAACTCATTTGCTTTACGCTATTCTCATCATCCCAATCAACCTATGTTGTTTACTGTTTCAATTTCATATTTCTTTCTCATGTCATGTAAGGTTGGAGAAGAGGATGATACTGATGGAAGAAGTTGTTTCAAATTGGTGGTCGAGTTAAAGAGTTATTGCTTAATGTGGAAATGTACCTAGTGATGGGTAAATTAAAAGTTGCAAGTACTAATGGTTCAAATGGTTTGAAATGAAGCTGTTGCATGTGGAGCATTTGAAATGAGAACTCGTGATGTGCATGTATGTGTTATGTCTTCTATTTCTTGTTGGCGACTCTGGTTCGAGTGGAAATATATAGATATATATATATATTTGCGTGATTGTATTGTGGCGATCATTTTATATTCTTTGTTTTGTACCTCAAATCTAGGAGGGCTTGTCTTATTACAATGTGCGCATGTACGTGTTTTTTATATGGTTGCATATAGGATTAATATTGTGAGTTTACTCATGACTTAGTTTTCTTTCTTTTTCTTTTTTAGATTGTGATCTTTCATGTCAGTGTTAATTGTGAACAATTGTAATTCATTATCCTGTAAAGTTATTGGAAGTTTTTGGTTCCAATAATTTTTTGAGAGATTGTATTTATTTAGTTTGAGCTGCAAACTCCATGTCAATGCTGCTTGGAACGAATTATAATTTACTTACCAGAAACTTCAATTTTTACACAAAGAAATGAATGATCATGTTAAATTCTTCCAGCATTAAAGAGAGAAAAAACCAAGGTGAGAGACTAAAATATGTAGTTTTGTACTTTCGACAAACCGCAAGAGGTTTGGCATTTTTGAGATTTCTGAAATCATTTAAGCTATCACAACTGTCATTTACTAAAACATTGATAAAAGTTTGAGAAACTAAATTATGATTCTAGCTGGTAATTTTGGCAAGTTGCCTTCAAAATACGCAGTAGCTAATCGGTCCTCGACCAGAAAGGCTTGGATCGATAACATTAGCATAAAGAAACCTCTGCAACACATTCCAAGAATTAATATATCCTCTGCAACATGAAGTGGCTTCTTCAATGAGGACTCAATATACATTTAAGATTTTTTTTTTGGCAGAACAGTATCCTTTAACCTTACGTTTACTCTTCAAACACCGTATGTTTATCACCTTCTCCTTGCTCATGCGTTTTTCTTTTCTTTTCTTTTCTTTTGGTCTCGATGAGGTAGAGAGATTGTGGTGACTTAACCTTGATGGTTCTTTATTGTTTCGAGCTGATTTGGACCGCTTATGGATTGCTACTAAGTTACCGCCACACCTTATACTTGTAGTACACGAATTAAACCGGTGTTCGAATCGATAAAGGACTAACGAGGAAGAATAGATGAAGTGACTGGTTGCATTGCATACATATTTGACGACGTGTTTGAAGGTGATTTGTTTAAAATTCTATGAAGATATGAGAGAGTCAAAAAGTAATTCTGCCTTTTAACAGAAGACAAGGTTATCTGCAGCATAAAGGTTCATTTATTTTTTGGACCCTTAACTGGTTTGTTTTTGCATGAAGTCTCTAATTGGAAATGGCATATTACCTTCTAGTATTGTTGTTCTTGGTGTCACTGATATCCCTAAACTAGTATCCTATTTTGTAACTTTTTTGCCATTTTAGAGTTTTATAGGTTAAATCATACAATCACTAATAACGAGTTTGCATAGAACACATCATCTGATTATTTTCGGTCTAAGATTCATCTTAATTCCGATAAGGTTCTCATTGCTATAACACTAATTAATTATATTCTTTCAAGATGTACCCACGTATCCCCCAACCTTCTCGTCCTATCATTTTTCTCACTCTTGCAAAAGGGGGAAAACTGTTGTGTTTGGCTTGTAATTGTCAAAGTGCAAAACGGATTTTGCACCACTGCAAAACCGTTTTTGCAGCAGGCAGTGCATTTGCAGTTGAGTGCAAAATCGATTTTGCACTAGGCAGAACACCCCAGAATTAGTGCAAAATCGTTTTTGCACTTGGGCGGGTGTAAGCTTATTGTCTTATTTTCTCACTTAGTATAAATAGAGAGGTTTGTTTCTATTTATTGTGTGTTGCAATTGCAAGAGTGAGAAGGAGAGACTTGTTCTTACAAGAGTGTTATTTCTTGTGAGAGGTTAGCTAGGGTTTAGCTAAAGGTTGAGAGGGTAATCTTTGGAGGATTATTCCATTGATTTGAGTGAGGATTATTGAGAGAGAGTTGGTGTAAATTCTTGGTTGATCAATAAAAGTTGCTCCCCTTTCAAGTGGAAGACCCGAAGGGTTCCACATTATCTCAGTGTGTTTTTCCTCTTTGCTTTGCACTTCATTCTTGTTGTTCTTTATCTTTTATCTATTGTTGCTTGTGATTGTGTTGGCTATTCTTGGTTTGAGCCAAGATCCTATTGCTTGACGGTTTCCGCCCGCCAAGTGTTTGTGGAAATTCCCAAAAGGGATTTCTCGGGTTTATTGGTGGATTTGGGACTTGGTTATTGTTCCCACGTTCACAACAAAAACAACAAAGAGAAGAAAAAGGAGGAACTTGGGTTTGGAGCTGGTTTTCTTTTTCCTCAGGTTAATGATGTCCTCATATGCAGGACCAAGACTAATTAACTTTTGTATGTATACCTAATTAAACAGGTAGCTCTTATTGTGGTCGAAACACAAGAAACAATTGAGAAAAAAAAAATATTGGTAAAGTAAGAGACATAGCAAAAAATAACATGTATATAAGTGGATTTGATTTTTGTTTAAATTCGAATTTAAAATATAGGACATCTTCCTCTGATACTTCTAGGTATGCTTGTGTTTGGACCTCCATAGGATTTCAAAACCTGTGTATTCAAGGAGGGGAAAAAATATAATGATATTTCATTAACTTCCTATCATTATGAAAGTCCCTTCCTTTTGTGCTATTGCTTTTGGTTCTCCTAAACTGATCGTAGAAAATTCTTGCATAGACTAATTAATTTACCAGGTGATTTGATATAGCTAGGAAAAGATTTTGTTGAGATGTTGAAAAAAAAAAAAAAAAAAAAAAACCCCAAACGAGAGCATGAATTACTACTATGTTGTTGTAATACCCACTCCTCAAATCCAGCGTAATCATTCCTTAATCGTGCTTAAGGTATTGGGTAATCATTTTTTCCGGTTGCATTTTCGTAGCACGGACACTTTTCTGACGTCACATTAGTTGTAATACATGTCCTACATGTCCTTGTAGGGCGGGAATGTGCATTGCACAGCTGCAGTTGAATTTGGATTGCTAATGGTGAGAATTGAAGTTTTCGGTGATTGGAATCCTTTTTGATTTTTCTTGGACTCTTAACCTTTGTGTTAGACCACTATTCCATGGTCATTTGAACTTGCCCGAACCTCTCTCGTATGTCCCGGGACTTTTTCAAAGCATTGGATCAACACGTTAGGGATCGGTGCAAATTAAGGGCCAATTGGTTGCCTTGTGAATTCTGAAATAGTAGGGGTATGGCGTTAGGGATCGGTGCAAATTAAGGGCCAATTGGTTGCCTTGTGAATTCTGAAATAGCAGGGGTATCTTGGTAACCATACCCTCATCTGATGCTCAAATGAGTCACGGTTTGAAGAATTGGAAATATAAATTGATTATCGATCAGTAGCTTTCTTGTTTTGTGCGAGTCATGGTTTAAAGAACAAGAAATATAAATTGATTATCAACAGCTTTCATGTTTTGGGCTAGTTGGGTGTTCAAGGTCATTTGAACTTGATTGAACTGTTCTTGTATGTCCCGGGACTTTTCCAAAGCATTGGATCAAAATTGCAAGGATCGGTGCAAGGTTTTGATCGTCGGACCTGTGGGTTATGGGCCAACACACTTCCACTGCGCCACTTTGATTTGTTGAAATATAGAAAGGGTGGAAACATAGAAGTTCCCTAGTGGATGCGAGCAAATTGGAATTCTATCAAAATTTACATTGCTGCAGATTGGACTCAACATTATATTACAATTAGACAAATATATTGGATCCTTAATCTAACATTGGGCTTATATGTGAAAAATTAATTTTAACGTAAATCACCCACACCATTCACACTTATATAATTAATATAGATATAGATTACATATAGATTATTTACACCAAAATACAAAATCTTTTAGCAAAGCAAACTCGCAAGGGTAATATACAAGGGCGTAGAGAAAGGGGGGCCCAGCTGCGTTGGAGCCCATCCCCCCAAAAAAAAGTAGTTATACCACTCATAAATATTAAACAACAGCTCAGTCCAGCCCAACCCATCTTAACTCAACTCAATCTAACCCATTTTAAAAAAAAAAATAGTTATAATACTAATGAATTAAATAGCAGTGCAACCCACTTGATTTTTGTCAATTACTTAGGCCATAATAATTTGTATATATTATTAATTTTTTTTTAATATGCTCTATTGCGCGTGATAGACCTAGATGTTCAAGCCTTAAGTGGGAGGGGGAAGGAGAGAGGGAGGGGCTTGAATTTATATATATTAATTATTATACTATTAGAGATTTAGAGTATTGTTTGTTCATTTCTTTATTTATTGTTCAGTTCTTCAGTTTACTTAATATATATTATATACAATTTTAATTTTTTAGATTAGTAGAGTATTATTGCTACCAGTTGAATCAATACTTATATTTAATTTTTTTTCAAGAGCTTATATTTCAAAGCCTCAGTTTTAATAATCAACCGTCGTATATATTTTAATGAATTTTTTGTTGTATTTCAAAACCTAATCTTAAAGCTTTGAAACTGAAATTTGGAGAAAAATTACTCTATACATTGTTTAGCCAAACAAAAAATTAATTTCAAAATTTCTTATGCTTGGAAAAGGGAAAAAAAATCATTATTAATATTTTCTCGAATTTTTTTTTTTTACAAAATTTTCTTTTATCATCAGTCCACCCCAAGGTAAGAACCTAGATCCGCCCTTAGTAATATACGTAAGAAAAATCTGACAAACATAGTCTAGTTAACTTTATAAGTGTATCCTTCATCACTGTGATATTCTAAATTAAGAGTTCACCTTTTTTATTTATTTATAATAAATGTGTCAAATTTTACTTGACTAATGAAATTGTGTTTTCAACATGGATTAATTTGAAATTAATGCATTCATCAAAAATTAAAAAAATTAAAAATTGAACATTTGGTTTAAGGCCAAGGGAGTATTTATTTTTATCTCACACAATCTTTGTAATTCTTTATTTTTTTTAGCAATACTACAATTACTTACAAATTTTGCTACTTATTTTATCAGCATACATTATATAAGTTATACATTCACAAAATATGAAAAAGTACAATCTATTCAATGCACCTAATAAGAATATAATATGCGGTAAGATGTATGGGTGCGTTTGGCGTTCCGAATAAGAAGGAGGATATGATAGGATAAGAGTCGGAATTAATCAGATAAGAATTATGTGGGATGTGATAGGAAAGGAGGATTAATCGGGGATCGGATAGGAAAATGACTAATCGGATAAAGATTTAATAAACTTTACATTTGATAGAGTTTCTGATTACAAATCTAGATATTATATGATACAACTTGCTTTTCTTTTAAAAATATATGCAATTTTAATTGTTATCCACAAATTTTTTTTTAACTAATGCGATTCTCTTTTTTATAAATAAGTTTCGTAAAAATCTCTTTCGGGAGAAATTTTGTATATTACATACAATATTTACGAACTATGCATTAAATAGTGTCAAATTCTAAAGTTACCTTTTTTTTTTTTCTAAAATTAAAGTTTTTTATAAATACCTTCATTTAATAAAAAATAAATAAAAATACCATATTATACAAGAAATGAATTTTATTAGTTGAATTACTGTGACTTTGGGTGATTGAAAAATTTCATTAATAAATTTGATTATCTAAAAGGTGTAAATAAAAAGATTAAAATAAAAAATTAATTAAGAATTAATTTTTATATTCATTTTGTTATCCAACAACCATAGGATAAAATATTACCACGTATATGGGTATTATATATTTATCCAGTTTTAAAGGAATAAAATAATCATGAGTGTAATTAAATTTTGTGTTACACCAAACAGCGAGATATAATTAAAATATCACATTTACCCTTGTGCCAAGCACATGATAAAATATATTTATCTCATCATTTTCAACAACAAATATCGAATAAAATTAATTAATGCAATCATTCTTCTAATTCTGTCCGACAAACACACCCATAAATAAAAAAAGTAATTTTTGTTTTTGTTTTTGTTTTTGTTTTTTTTCATTTCAAAGCATTAGAATCTCTCTCTGTATCAAATAATTAATTGAGAGTTTTTCAATTTCACCATTCCGACAGAGAGGTAGAACTGATTAAGTGAGAAGAAAATTATGTCAATTGGAGTTGTTTTTCCATTAACCAAATTCCCCCAATTTCAATTTCTTCATCAAGGTACTTTTCTGCTTCTCTACAATTTCGCTGCTCCTCCTCCTCTTCTTTGTAACTATAATTATAATAACGTTGCTACTGTTACTACTGTTACTACAGACCCATCATTAGTAGTAAACCCTAATTGTTCAATTTCAACGAATCTATGCCAACCAAAACCTCCCAAATCTGTGTCTAATAATCTAAATGACGCTCTTGACTCATTCAATCGGATGCCCAAATCTAGGTCTATACACTCCATATATTCAATTACTAAGTTGTTAGGGACTATTGTCAAATTGGGTCACTACCAGACACTGCTTTCCTCTCATTAAACAACGTGGACTTCGCGGTGTTTCGGTTGATGCTTATACGATGAACATTGGAATTAATTGCTACTGACACTTGAATCGACTCGATTTTGGGTTCAGTCTGTTAGGTAGTCTGTTCAAACGTGGTTACCTTCACCACTCTGATAAAGGGGCTTTTCACTCAAGATAAATTTTCTGAAGCTAAGAACTTGTTATTAAAGCTGGTGACAGAGAAGCAAATAGAACTGGATGCAGTTACTTATGGGACTGTCATAAACGGGCTCTGCAAATCAGGGAACACTAATATTGCAATGGAGTTGCTCACGAGTATAGAAACACTTAATTTTGAAGCCGACAAAATGGTACGATGCTACAACATGATTATAGATAGTCTTTAGAAGGATAGAATGATAAGTGATGCTAAGAACAATTTAGTTGACGTGACTAAGAAAGCTTTTTCTCCAAGTGTCGTCACTTATACCTCTTTAATACATGGCCTGTGCAATTTTGATCAATGGAAAGATGTTAGTGAAATTCTTAAGGGAAATGGTGGATCGAAATGTCTCCCTAATGCACATACGATCATTATAGTGGTGGATGCGCTATGTAAAGAGGGGATGGTAAGAGAAGCAGAGGATGTGCTAGACATTATGATTCAAAGAGGTGAGGTTCCTGACATAGTCACGTATAGTGCCTTGATGGGTGGATATTGTTCGCGAGGTCAAATAGAAGAAGCACGGAAGGTCTTTTGATTCCATGGTGAATGGGGGCTTTGAGCCAAATATTATTAGTTATAACACTTTGATCAATTGATATTGCAAGAAAAGAAGAATAGATGAGGCCCTGCATCTCTTTAAGGATGTATCTCGTAATCGGCTGAATTATAATAGCGTTACCTATAACACCATTTTACATGGATTGTTTAAGAACGAAAAATTTGATGTTGCACGAGAAGTCTTTAATGAGATGCTAGCTGAGGGCCGAAGTCCAGATGTCGTCACTTATAATATCGTGCTAGATTGTATGTGAAAAAATAGACAGTTCGCCAAGGCATTCTCATTTTTCCGTTCGATGCAAAACAGTGAATTGTATACCGATATTGCTTGCTTCAATCTCCTAATTGATGCTGCTTGCAAGGATGGGAAGCTTGAAATTGCAAAAGAACTACTCAGTGAACTTTTATCCAATGGATTGCAGCCCAATGCCTGCACATATAATGCAATAATAAATGGTCTTTGTCAAGAATCTTTATATGAAGTGAAAGAGTTACTCATGAGAATGGAAGACAATGATTGCCTTCCCAGTTCCCAGTGACTTCACTTGCAATATTATTGTGCAAGGATTTCTCAAGAAAAAACAAACGTATGAGGCAATGGCGCTTTTAGAGAAAATAAGGGGAAGTGGTTTCTCAGCTGATAATTCTACCATTGAAATGTTGGTGGATGTACTCCCAACGAGAGAACAAGATCCTACTTTGCCTAATATGATTCAGAAGTTTGCACCAAAAGATGCGCGCATAATTTTGTCAAGTTCGTACACAAATGAATGCATGCATCACCTGAAGCAATTTAATGTAAATAGAGAGGTAATTGTGGTAGTTGTTGTTATACATCACCTATAATTTTATCTAAATCTTTCATATTGATTCGTCAATCTCAAGCTAAATTACCAGCTTCCTTTTTGGTACATCTCAATATAAGAGAATCCTTTCTAAAAAGTTTATATAGAAAGTGCAATACACCAAAATTACTCTTTATACAACCTTTTACTATCATGGCTAACAACTAACCTAATTTTGAGGTTTAATAAATGAGAGGTACTTATGGAAATTAAAAGGTATTCACTTTTAAATGTTTGACTTCCTAACTGGGACTCTGTGTTTTATAATTATCTTGTTAATTTTTGTCTAAATTCCTAATCTAGCTAAGAAAGTCTATGATAATCAAACAAATAAAATAGAGCAAATTAAATAAAACAAAGTAAAGCAAGTAAACTAAAGTAATGAAACTAAATTAAATAATATTAAGTAAGATAATAAAATTAATGAATTAATTGACTAGGGTTTTGGAGTCATATATTTAATATCATCTTCCTACGTATTCATGCATATAAACTATACTATTTTCTCGCACTAATTTAGTCTCTCAACTCTATTAGATGCGGAAAATAAAACCATTCAAGTGTAATTAATTTATAAAATCCAATTGTTATTCTTCCATAGCCAAACTTATGTATAAAGTCAAAACACTCACTATATCCATCAAAATACACCATATATCCGCTCTCCACAAATCATAAAGTGAATCCAACAAAAAATAATGAGAATCGAATTTTATTTTTTTGTCAATTAAAATAGGCATCCGATAGAAAGAATTGTCTTTAACATTAAAGCACTAAATTGGTAGCTTCAATTGGCATAAACACGTGTAATGAAATCAATTAAATATAATCATTCTAACTCTAGCATAAATTTAAGCTAACATAAATAAAAATAAATAACAATTAAAATAAAAAAAATTATTTAGAATGAAATTAATTGAATAATAAAAATAAGTTTTCAATCTTCAAGTCTTCAATAAAAGAAAAAGGAGCAAAAGAAAATTAAAGAAAAGAGAAGAGAAAAGCACGGCACTGTGCAACCCACAGCCTCCCAAAATATGGTGCACGGCTACCCCTTAAATACTTCCTAGGTCTTCTCTTAATTAATGAAGTTGGGCATTGTTGAAATGGGCTTTAGTTGATGGATTGGCTAATTTGATTGAATGGACTTAATTGAGCTATATTGCTTGAAGGGCTTTATTTTCACATTGGCTTAAACTTGGATCCAAGATTGCATTGGCTGGCTAGTTAATATTAATAGCAAATATATGAATGGACTCGTAATTGAATATAATGAATTTTCGCTATTTTTAAGTACTGCACTTTGCGTCATAAATTCGGATCTTAAGATGGTTGAATTTGAAAAACTGCTGAACTAGAAAGTTGTAGATCTCGAAATTTTCTTCAAATTAGGCTCATGAATCACATTATTTAGCGTTCTGAGTAAAAAGTTATACATCTTAAAGTATTGACCAATTTTAAGTGTCTTCACAATCTTTAATTTTTCTATTTTTTTCAATCTTTAAATTATAAATTAATAGAATAAATTATACCAATTTCTTGGTACATCAATTATGAAAAAAACTTGTAATTTTCGGTAGGTGATGCGGACAAAGCTACATAGGCTCAAATCAATTCGTGTAAACCCATTGTAATAATTTGGAAGCTTTATTTTAAGTACTTTTAATTATAATAATTATTTACTATTTACTTACTCAATTAGGAATGTTTTCATTATTAAATTAGGAATGTTTTTCTTAGTCAATTAATATTTCGATTAGTAGTTTCCTTATTGTGTTTAGATTAATATTTTCCTTATTCTATTTGGATTAGTATATTCTACATCTTATTTAAAGGGGGTTCATTATATTATTTTTATTAGTAAGACTTTGATCATTAATATTATTAAGTAGGATTATTTTTCTTTAGTTCTTCGGGAACTACTTGAACTTATTGGTTTGTCCATGATGTTCATTTGACTTATCAATCGGTATTCCGCACCCGATTGTGGCGTTTTCAATTTTTCATCAAATCTAATTGTAGAAACGGTCCAATTCTTTAATTTTATACGATTTTTGCCTGTATCTATATCGAGGTTCATATAACCAATTCGTTGTGTTTGCAGGTTTCGTGTGATAACACCGTGGGTTGTATCAGTAGGGGTTTGTAAACTGTTAGGCTTGAAAGCTAATATGTCTTAAGAGTATTGGTTGTATTTTGGATTCGGTGGTGGAGAATGGATGGATACAATGAGAGGATTTCCCTTATAGATTTGAAATAACATTAAAACGAACTTATGTGAAATCAATTTCAAATATGTACTGGGTCAAGGCTCGTAATAAACACTATTAGGTCTCAAGTAACTCCATTATATCCCTTTTCCCTTCAATATTCCAACTTTTTTAAGACATTTGAATACCATTCTTTATAAAATAAAGTTAAATTTGACATCCCTTTGCTCACAATGCAATCTAAGTTATTTTATATTAGCAAAATACACTATATTACCTTAATCACCAGAGACTAAATATCATAATACTTCATTTCTATAACTATGTCAACTGAATTCTAATTGTTATTCTTCTATGCATTTGCTTAATTTCATGTCTAATGAGAATTTAATACATAATGTTTATTATCTTAGGCATGACGAAAAATAATCCAATGACAGCTTCCGAAAGACGAAGGAAATCACAAAGGTATGTTCCAAAGGGCCGTAATCATGGTCGGGCTCATCAAAAGAATTTAGAGATTATTGAAGTACCAGAAGATGATTGTGCCATTGAACAAAAACATGAAGAAGAACAAGATCATAAAGACGAAGAAGAACAAGATCATAAAGACGAAGAAGATCAAGAATCTTTTTTAATTGGTTGATACTTTTATGTTTTGATGTTATGTAGCTTAATGTTTGTACTACAACTTTTTGGTGAATGTTTTAAGTGTTTTGATATTTCATATTTTAGTAGTTTAGTGTTTGGGACATGTTTGTACTTTAACATTTGGTGCTTTAAATGATAAATTAGTTTTCAATTTGACATGGTGTTTGAAATAGTAGCTTGTATTGCTTTAACATGGAGATTGAAATAGTAGTTTGTATTGCTTTAATAATCTGCAGGTGTTTAATTTGACGCTTTAAGCTAGATTATTCTAAGGATATTGATAAAAATAGGGGTGTGTTTAATCATCTCTAGGTCATACGTTCTCATCATTGGGAGAGTAAATGTTGTAATACTATCTTCATTAGTATTCGCTTAACATTGGATATCTAGAACTTTAGCAATAACTTAATGTTGAGGGGGTGGTGGTATTATTTTGTTGTGATTAATGTTTAATTAATTAAGTTAATTAATAGTTAATCTTTGTATAAAAAAGTGAAATGAGAGGGTGGTAGGAATAAAATTTAGTTGAATATTAATAAAATTTTTAGAGAGTGTTAGTGACAATAAACGGAGGTGCATTTATCACCCCCTTAAGTTAAACTAGGCCAATCGAATTCCTATTCATTGGTGCAAAATTAGGCCCAAGTCATGGGCCCCTATTCCAAGTGGTCCATGACCAAATTCCATATACATGGAGGATAATTGAATCAGTCTTTCACCAATAATAAAAGTAAGCAAGATAACGCAGAATGAATCCCATAACAAATACGATACTAATGGCCTAAATCAGTGCGTATTACTATATTAGAATTTATTTTCATTTCTACATCCTAAATCATCAGGAAATTAAATCAGCTTTGTTGGAATCCCTTACTAGTGATTGTGAAGTGGGCATCTATTTAGGCCGAACCAAGTTATTTCTAAGCATTATAATTTTTTTGTTTATTATTTATGCAAACATAAAATCCCAGTCAAAAACAGGCAATGTAGTCATGATTTTGTATGCGCTTTAAATTATGAAAATTACCTTTCGTAGTTTAGAAATAAAAACAATGCTTAAACTATAATCTAAACCCAAAATCTCAAATATGGATAACCCCTATTATCTCCACTTGACCAATTAATGTTACATATATTTGAATTTGACTTATTTGAAATCTACACACCCATCTAATTAAGGTGGTTTTTGGTTTCAGTCGAGGGTGAAAATTAGGGAGAGCCAAAATCAAATCGAATTTGAAAATTTGGTTTAGTTTCAATTTTTGAATTATTGAAACCTAAACCCGAACCAAATTTTTTGGTTCAGATTTATTTGGTTGTCATATATTTTTTTAAAGAAAAACCTTAAGGCAACATCAAATGAGCCCTCTGCCACGATTAAATTTCGGTTATGTTTTATAGTTCTCATCCCATTCACTCCAGCACTAGTAATATATGAAAAACACTTTCACAAAAGATGGAAAATAAAAGGAAAATGCCTTTCTTACTTACGATTCTCAGTGAAATGTGCACCTTGTTAACATAAAACTAACCTAAATAATAAAAGAAAACTAAAATTAAATCCACCACAACTTACAAAAATATATAAATAAATAATACAATATTAATAGAGTGGAAAAAAAATGACCAACATGGACAATAAACTAAGATGCCGTTTGCTTGTCTTCAAATCTATGAATTAGACAATTTAAAATTATTTAATTCGTAAATTATTTAAATTGAGTATTTGGTTACAAAAATAAACTTGTATATAAAGTGATAAATTTAATTTAATTTACGCAACCAAATGAACCTTAATATAATAAATAAAATAAAGAGGAATATAGGGCCTTGACTATCTTTATACAAAAAAATTCGAGGGAGTCCTAATAGAATAAATATTGGATTTCAAATTATTGTGATTTCTTGTAGTAGGAGTCTTAATACCAAAGTATTATATATCTACATTATCTTCTGAAAAATATTATGCTTATGTTCCCCCCTTTAATTTTGAAATAAAATACAAAATCTTATTAATTTTGCACCTTATTTAGAAAAACAAAATTACTGCTAAAATTGTCCCCACAAAGCAAAATTTCTAGCTCCGGCTATTCTATTTTGTTAGTATGAGAGAATGTTTTTCTCTATTTATTCTTACAAAAAAAAAATGTTTTTTAATGATTATACTTTTAAGACTTTGCTTCGTTGAGGAATTGAAATTCTTCAAGAAGCCTATTCATATGGAAAGTTAAAAAGAGATCGATAACCCTAGGTGCCTAGCATAACTATATATATATTGATTCTTCTTCAATTCATTATCTTTGTTCACTAAATCATGGCCACAGGTAAGAGCAAAAAATATAGATTTAATGATTCAATTATGTAGGCTTTCCCAATTTTTCTGATGACACCATATTCTTAAAATTACTGGTCAAATCTATCTTACGTTTTAGTTGTGTTTGTAAGTCAAGACGCCAGTTGCTTTGTTATCCGCATTTTATTAAAATGCACACCAGATGTACTTGTAGGTTGGAAAATACCCTAAAGGGGGGGGGGGGGTGAATAGGGTTTTAAAAACTTAATGCGGAATTAAAACGTTTTTAAAATATTTAAGCAAAGCAACTTAGTTAAATAAGTTTATCAAGGAAAACAATCAATTAAATAATCAATCCCAAGAATAAGCAATAATATAAGCAACTTCAATCAATTAATATAACAAATAAATAAAGAGATTGAGTAAGAAAGATTGAACCAATTTGAAGTCGAAGATTTTTTGTCCACACGGTTCGGCTTGTTCCCCCTACTCCGCGCTCGGTTAGTTCTCCAAGAATTTCCACTATAATTGATCTCCTTCCGGGTGAAGATCAAACCTCTACAAGTGTTGTCTCACACACTCTACAAGTATTGCTACACCACAATACTCTCATAAGATACCCTCTTGCTAACCTTGTGAAATTTACCTTTCACAATTTCTAAACAAGAATTTACCTTCTTGTTTTTCCTATGAGATTTACCTCTCACAATTGAATACAAAATTTTTTGGTGATTCACACCAATTTACAATAACTCTCTGAAGTGTGTAAAGAATACAATTTGAAGCTCACACTAGAGATATCAAAATTGATCAAAATATATAGCTCAAAAATGAAAGATTGATCAATTAAATGAATTGAATACTTGAATAACTTTGTATATATGTAAAATGAGTTTGTAGAATGATTCAAGTGTGTTAAAACATGTCTAAGATATCATATTTATAGCTTACAAAATCATATGGCCGTTGGAGATGATTAAGAGAGGTTTTGGCTCCAAGGTATACATTTTCAAACTTTCCAACAGCTAGTTTTGACAAAAAAATTCAAAATTGTTTTGTTAATTTTTCTCAATTAGACCGTTGTATCATGCTCAAATTTTAGTCAAAATTTCCAGGAGATGTTGTCTAACTACTGTAAAAAATTCAAAATGATCGGAGTTCGGGAAGGCCTTCATTTTACCGTTAGATCAAAACTGGGCAAAAATTGAGCGAATTTTAAACGAAAAATAAAAATATTTTTCCAATTTAATAATTTAGTTCCAAATAAAATTCTAATGATTTTTGAACCTCAAATATATGTTTCTAAGATACCCATTTTTATTATAGCTTAAAATATGATCATTTAAAATTAATATGAATTTATTTTGAAATTCGATTTTTGTAAAATGATGTTTTTCAAATAAATTCAATTTCAAGCTAGTTTGAATCAATCTTTAAAAGATGCAAGAGTATGTTTGAGCTATAGGGATTTGATCAATAAAGTATCTTTACATAAAATCTAAGCACTCACTCCATTTAATGATAATTCGAGTCTTCGTGATGCTTGATTTTCTTGTGCGTATCTTTACTTGTTTGATGTTCTTGATCCTTTCTTGGTTTTGATTCTTTGTGAAGCACATGGAGATCATTTGAGTTCATTTCTTGTGAGTGAAAGCATTTGTGGAGCTTTGTGTAAGAGTTTGACTATATCGGTTTGACGTCACACTTGGTTGGAAAAGATATCGGCTAATGGCTATCATCATTGGAACAACCGAGTTAAATAACACTATATTAACTTATTGTAATTATCAAAATAAGATTAATTGACTTTAAGGTCAACAGTACCAATCAACATCAGCAAATCACTACAAATTTCTTGTCAAATCTTCCCCGAAATCCTTCTACTCCGTAGATTTAGAAGCAAGCAATGTCGTTAAGGCAGTGCAGAGGAACTTTCCATCAAAATCTACCACCCATCTAAAATTTGAGGGTTCTTGTAATGGCTTTCTTTGTTTAACTATAGGCCGCGAAAAAGAGCCGAGTCATTTGTGGAAACTTCTAAAACAAGTAAACTCGTCTTGTGGAACCCCGTCAGTTTGCATGTATCAGATGGTAGGATTTGGCTATGACTTGTCTATTGACGATTACAAGATAGTAAGAATCAGTAAGAGTAATTTTGAATATTGTGTTGATAAGTATTCACTAAAAGCCAATTCGTGGAAAATTATTCCACATCTGTTAAAAGCCAATTACTGGAAAACTATTGAACATCAGCCTGATTATATGGTTTGCAAGAATTATCCTGAATGTGGGGCTTGAGTACCGTGGTATTATTTGTTTTGATTTAGAAAACGAGAGGTTTAGGAATGTGCCATGGCATGATGGTATGAAACAGAAGTTCCACAATGGCTTATCAGTGATGGGAGCTTACCTTGTCTTCCATGAATTCGGAGCGAAGGGTGAGCTTGATGGGTGGGAATTGAACGAAGATCGCGATAACAAAGAGCAGTGGATTAAGTAGATGACTATTTCATCTAAAATATGTGCGCGGATAAGACAAGAGTATACTTATAAGTTTTTACTCCCGATATGCTTCTTAGAGAATGGGACAAAGAGGAAATAATCTGTGAGAACTTTTTTGAGGGGAAAAGATGTTTTGCTGAAGGCCACACGTGCCTCCTTATTTCGAGGAACGTTTGTAGTATATGATCCAGAAAGGAATAGTAGACTTGAAGCTTTTCCTATACAAGGTATTAGTGATTATTGTTGGAAGTGCGTGACATATATCGAGAGCCTTGTTTCGCCTAATTTTGCTTAGAAAATATTTCATTACTTGTGTTTAGAAACTATTTCTTGTACTAGTTATTTTGATATACAAATTTATAAAGTATTCAACAGTTGTCCCTAAATTATAATTTTTCTTTCTTTTTTTATATCAATCAATGTAATGCATTTTTGTCACCATTTTTGCATATGAGTGCTTTCGACTTTAGTATATTTGTATTGTTGGACTATATTCACCTTTTTCTGTTAATTGAAATCTTGATAAAGTAATTAAATAAGATTGATGTAATGACAGAGGAAGTATTGCGCAATATAAATGAGAAAGCTGCATTTTGTCAATAACATACTGCCTTTTTTCATACTTTATTTTGAAAAACGGTTGTATCATCTAATAATATATCTAGATTTGGCATACTTGCGGTTTTACGCACTAGCTTTTACTCTTTGTTTCTCAATCCTGGCATAGCTTAATTGGTAATAATAGGAATGTTGAACCAAACCGTAATTGTGTTATCAGCAATATCTCTGAGTATTTCTCCACATATATAACTACTTAAAGTTAGCTGAATAAAATCCAGGAACGCCATGGGCAACAATATCTTTCACCATTCCTCCTTTTTAATTGTATAAAGCCATTTTACATTTTTGTGGCTCAGCGCCAATATTAGAACCAAGAGACGACAGCCATCACTTAACAAAAACAAGCTACTTATTAATTGAAAATTTGTGTCTCCATGTCAAGTTTGTATTAGGGCTCCATGGGCAACAAATTTTTCACCATTCCTCCTTTTTAATTGTATGAAGCCATTTTACATTTTTGTGGCTCGGCACCAATATTAGAACCAAGAGACGACAGCCATCGCTTAACAAAAACAAGCTACTTACTAATTGAAAATTTGTGTCGCCATGTCAAGTTTGTATTAGGGCTTTGTATTAAACTGTAATTGGTGTGTGTCCATGTCTACACTATTATAGGAATTTGGAAGTCAAACTTGTATAAATTTCTCTCCATATATTGTTCTGGAGAATGCTAAATATATACACACAGCCATATATATATATATGTACATAAATACACACATCAAATTTCTATGACACGAACTCTTGAAATTGTAGTTGAAGTAATTTTTACGTCTAGTTGGTAATAAAAATGACCAACACTAACACTAATACCTACTTGCAGAAAAAGATTGAAATACTTTAAGCCATTGATTCTAATCATATATATGGGCAAAAAAAAAATAAATTATCACTGTACCTCTAATCTCATGGATAGCTTGATGGAGCTTAAAAATTTAGTTTGGAAAAGTTACCACCGTCGATATGCCAGAAAATAGCACTGATAAATCATAAGTATCATTACTTCTTTTAATGGCCATGACTATATATATGCAAAAGCGCAAAAGAAACCAAATTAAAACAAAAATAAATAAATTTGTTTACGTTATTTATAATATACATTATAAACCCTACATGATTTTTCCAAATAGCATAACAATTGGGAAATTTGAACTTTTTCTTTCACACGCACAAAAAAGTGTAATTAACTTTTCCATTTAGATTTTAGGGATGATTACAAGACTCATTAACGTACAGTAGACATCTACTCATTAGGAAATAAGCTAAACTTCTGGCTTTTTAAATCGAACCTAATAACCGTACCGTACCGATAAAACAAAACAAAGAAATATATATATATATAAGTAGAAACTAACAAATTAATACTATAAAAATGTTTCTCTCATGGCAATTCCAATACCGTAATGGCAGAGACTCCACTACCCAAGGCGATAGGATATGAGAATGCCCTCTTTCAAAGGCTCAATCTGCGACAATTTATCATTGAGTTTTGCGATTATTGAATTAATCGCCCCAATTATATGTAAATCACCACTCCCAGAAAAATATTTGATTAAAGTAAAAGAAACAATAAATATAGATAAGTACAAACAAATTAATAGTATAAGAATGTTTCTCTCATGGCCATTCCAATACCGTCATAACGGAGACTCCGCTACCCAAGGCGATAGGATATGAGAACGCCGTTTGCTTGATCTGCGACAATTTATCATTGAGTTTTGCGATTATTGAATTAATTGCCCCAATTGTTCGTAAATTGTCGCTCGATCTCAAAAATAAAAATAAAACAAAAACAAACTGTTATTAAGAAACAAATTATATAAATTAAGTTAATCTTATATGGACAAAAAAGGCTATAAATAAAACCCTAAAACCTCCTGGAATGAGACGATGACTACTTGGTTGGGTGACCTTATATAGAGTTGGTGTTTCAATCTAGGCCGTCGATTTTAATCTCGTGACTCTCTAAGCTTAATGTTAGGGCCGGCAAAATACAAAACATATAATTCATTACAAAAAGCAAAAATATAAAAACCCCCCTCAAACTATCACTTTTTCACACTTAACACCCTAAACTATTTAAAGTGACACTAAACGGTTTAGTGTACTTACTTAGATGATTGTTAACCCTTGGGTTTTAATATAGATAGACCAGAGTCATGTTGTTTTGCAGTTTGCATTCATTGATTTAATAATACTAGGTGTGGGTTTTTTGTCCCCTCTTCTTAATTTAATTTTTTATTTTCAAAAAAAAATTGTAATAAGCAAAGCTCGAACAAATCTAAAGCGTGGTCGGACCATTGGCAGGTCTATTAGTGAAGCTGATGAAAGTCATTACTCCTGTAGAAAGAAGCAAATCAATAAGCATATTTATAGATAGACGGACAAATTACACGAGCTTGCGAAAAAAATAAATTACCAATCAATTAATCTAAAACTAGTGAAAAATGAGCAAGACTATAACAACTATTCAAAGGAAAGCAACCAAACTACAAATATTTTTAAAGAGAATGCCCTAAAACAGAGGCACCTTCTAAAGGACTACGCGTTTTTCTTAATTTCCAACAATCTGCATACTTTCTTTTCCATTAGAAATCAACAAATTAAGTGCTTGCAACACCTGTTGTCGTTCCATGAGAGAAGCAATATAAAGGAGCAAGTGAGACTATATAACATTTATACAAATTAAATCGTCTATCAAAAGAAAAGTTTCAGCATCGATGGATCAAACGGGAACAGTTAGGAGTTCAAGAACATCACAAGAAGGCCTGTATTAGGACTTTGTATTACATGCAATGTGATTCTTGTGTGTCCATGACTAGATTATTATAGGAATTTGGAAGTCAAACTTGTATAAGTTTATCTCTGGAGAATGCTAAGAGAAAATTATCAGACCAAAGATAATCTGCAGCCATATATATGTAAACACACATTTATATGACACAAACTCTTGAGATCTAATTGAAGCACTTGTATGTTCGATTGGTGAAGATTATAATGAACGAAAATATAGTAAATATTTGCTGAAAAAAATTGAAATACTTTATTAGAGCATCGATACTAATTAGATGCTAAAAAAAGAATCACAATACCTCTAATATTGTGTAATTTGTGCATTATGGGGCTTAAAGATTTGTTTAAAAAATTATCGGTAATGCCATATTTTCTAGCGTAGTTGTTTTGCATTGTAAAGATGTAACGGAAGGTTGTTATATCACCTATTTATGACTTCCATGTTTGTTGTCAATGAGGATCCAATTTTTTGGATAATTAATTAAGATAGATTCTCTCCCTGATTGGTTGGTTGTTTAAATTTAGTATTGTGTTTGTTTTTATTCATCCATTTTGTAGGCTTATTACTTTGTTTATGTTTAGATTTCCAGTTTTGATTTCTTGGCGTTGGGACCAAGAATCTTAATTAATAGAATAGGAATCCAAGTTTAAATAATTGTTCAGTATTTTAGTATCGTAAGATCAAAAATATTAAATGTTCATAACCAACAACTGATCAAAGTGTAAAACACCTTTAGTGTAAATCACCTGCTTCATTCACATTTTATAATTAGTACATATATATATATATATATTGTATTTTAGTTTTAATTTCTCTGTAGAAAATTAAAAATTATGTTTACGTTTCCCCGTTTAATTTTGAAATAAAATACTAAATTGTATTAATTTTGCACCTTATATAGAAAAACAAAATTAGTGCTAAATTTACCCCATTGAGCAAAATTTCTTGCTCCGGCCATGCTCTTTTGTTAGTATGAGAGAATGTTTTTCACCATTTACTCTTAAAAAAGAAAAAATGTTTTTTAATGATTAATATAATATTACTTTTATTAATATAGTATTACTTTTCAGACTTTGCTTCGGTGAAGAATTGAAATTCTTCAAGAAGCCATTGATTCTAATTATATGGGCAAAAAAAGAAAATTAATCACAGTACGTCCTCTAATCTCATGGATAGCTTGATGGAGCTTAAAAATTTAGTTTGGAAAAGTCACCACTATCGATATGCCAGAAAACAACAATGATAAATGATAAGTATCATTACTTCTTTAATGGCCATGGCCATATGCAAAGTTGCAAAAGAAACCAACAAATTAAAAAATTTTAATTTTTTTTTTACGTTATTTATAATATACATTATAAACCCTACACGATTTTTCCAAATAGCCTCACAATTAGGAAATTTGAACAGTTTCTTTCACACACACACACAAAAAAAGAAAAGAAAAGATAATTAACTTCTCCATTTAGATTTTAGGGATGATTACAAGACTCAAACATCTACTCATTAGGACATATGATAAAATTCTAGCTTTTTAAATTGAACCTAATAACCGTACCGTACCATACTGTACCGACCTCCCCTGTGGATAGATCTATTTGAATAATTCCCTGCTTTGATAACAATTCCATGACCTAAAGCATCTTGAATTCTTTTCCACAAATTGGTTCTTAACGAATGTATATCAACTAAGTATTCACTTTCGGTTCTACGAATTCCTCTTTGGAATCAACAAAATCATGAGTAATGATTTTTACCATCCTGTAATCTTTGAGTGATGGATAAAAGCCAAATCCTACAACTAGGAGATAGGGGTGTCCATCCGATCCGATCTGGTCATTTTAAACCATCTACATCCGATCCGATCCAATGTCGGTTTTAGGTTTTGGCATCTAATCGAATCCAATACACTTTACAAATCCAATCCAATCCAATCCAATTAAATGTTGGATTGGATCGGTTTCGATCCGATCCGATTAGAAGTTTAAAATAAGATATATTAAATTCTTGAAATGTTCAATTTTAATGTAAAACAAGACGAAAACTACTTGTAAATTAAATAAAATCGATTACAAATAAAGTTCAAGTGTTCAACCAAATAGCTTCAAGTTAAAATGTCTATTGTCTAACTAAAAATACATAATTATACCAAGTGACGAACCATACATGATTAAGCTAAATATTAAATAACAAACTAAGATTAAATGATTTCAAAGTGACCCCTTGTACATATTAAATTATGCCACTAATGAGGGAGATACATGTGACAATTTTAATAATGGATTGGATTGGATTGGATCGGTTCCTAGAACACATCAAACCGAAACCGATCCAATTTTTTTTGATTTTTAAATTTTGCATCCGATCCAATCCAATCATCCATAAAATCCAAGAAAAATGGATTGGATTGGACCGGTTCCTCGGTTTGGATTGGATTCTGGACACTCCTACTAGGCGATGGTCAATAGAGGGTTTAGCAGAAGGTAAGTTCATGTAATCTCCCATTGTTGGATTCCACAATACCACTTCAACTAATTGTTTGTATTCACTCTCTTTCTTTTTCATGAGCTACCACTACACATAGCAAGCCATTACAAGAACTCAATATGTTTCTGATAAATGCATAATATTGTCATTCATACGCTCATTTTTGGAGTTGTTTGACGCATTTATCTCTCTAAAACTACTCGGTTACCAACTTATTTCGCGATTAGTCTCGTGGAACTTTTGTGATTAACAATGCTTG
Organism: Lonicera japonica; assembly: GCA_021464415.1. NCBI lineage: Eukaryota > Viridiplantae > Streptophyta > Magnoliopsida > Dipsacales > Caprifoliaceae > Lonicera > Lonicera japonica. The sequence continues at coordinate 16,519,105 of CM038465.1, forward strand.
GAAAGGCACATTTTGTGTTTATTTTGGTGTTTTTAGATCTCAAGAAATATTGTATTTAATACAATAGTGAAATTTTTCATGGGATAAAAGGAATCCAAGAAAGTGAAATTTTCCTTATGACCAAAGGAATACAAGAAAGTGGAATTTTCCATGTGACCAAAGGAATCCAAGAAAATAGAATTTTTCATGGAACAAAAGGCATCCAAGAAAATGAATTTTTCATGGGATAAAAGGCATCTAAGATAGTGGATTTATCCATGAAAACAAAAAAAAAAGAATTATTTATTTTTGGTTTTTTTGTGGAGAGATGGAAGGTAGACAACACAACACTTCTATATATAGCTTTCATTACTGTATTGGGGGATATATCTTTTATCACTTCTCATCTCTCAATTTATAGAGAGCTTGTAATAGTTTTTAGAGATAGAAATGGAGTTCACTTCTTTAATTCTTGTCTCTACATTTATTATGGAGTAAATTTTTTTGCTAAGGCTAAAAGATGAAGTTTGCAATGCATTAATTATGTAAGTTCAATTCTCATTTCATTGTTATTATTGTTAAATACTTGTTGAATCATTCATCTTCTCCATTTAATTAACCATTCATAAGCTAGTAAGATAATTTTCATATGATGATTTGACTTTGTATGCCTTATATACATAGATCTCAAGCATTAATGAGGAGATGATACACTTGCATATTTCTTACTAGCCGATGTCCATTCCTTCTATGAATGAGATACTTTTCATTGCCAATCATGATTAGTCTTTGAATATTTATAAAAACACCATAAATTTGAGATTCCAATCCTTGAATACTTTAATGATATGTTGAGTGCTTTCTACACTTTATGTGATTTTGAGACTCATCATTTTCTTAATTAAAGTATTGCCAAAGAGGATCTTTTAAATTTATGTCATAAACAACTTCACTAATCATTCTAAGGATTCAATTTGTATTGATCAAATATGTCTATATAGGATAGTTTGACCTCCACTTAGACCTCCCAATTTTAAACAAATAAAATGTTATGATTTATTAAGCTAAACTCTTTGTAGTTGGCCATTTTCATAATCAAGTCAATTGCCTAGGGAAAACTAACAATGAGTTCTCAAATGCCTTGTTTAAATTTAAGCCTTTTCTTTTGGTGTATCTCAAGTTTGTATTTTGGTTGAACATTATATGAAAATGGGTTGCACTTGCTTCACACCCTTTATTAAAAGATAAAAAGGAGAAATACACTTGTGATGAGTTTTGCTTACACCCTTTCTTTATATGACATTTATATGGGAATTGGTTGCTTTTGCTCCACACAATTTTACTTAGAAACGAGTAAAATACTCAACACTTAAGAATTGCATTCAGAACATTGAATGAGGTTGATTATATATTACTTTGCAAAACAAATAAATTATATAATGCCTTAGCCTTTTCTCATCAATTGTTACACCACTTTAAGTTTTATTGCAAGACTTTAAAATCAAGTACTAAAATAAACCAATTAAATTCTATTAACAAAGCTTTGGACTCGTAATCACCACATCGTCTTTTCGACTATCCTTGTGGTTCGACACTTAGACTTACCAAGTATTATAACTTGACAACCTACACTTGGGTACCTAAGCGCGAAAGTATTTTTGCCACGTTAGTCCACAGGAGGAGGAACCTTTAATTGAAATTTCCCTAACACTACATTACCATGAGTTGATTCAAAATCTACGGAGTAAAAGGAATCATCGTAAAATCTGAGTAGATGTTTTTTAGATTGTGGTTTGTTCATCTGATTTAGGTAAATTTTAGCAAAATAAAGGTGACAAAGTAACTGATAACATCATGCAGCTATTTCTAAAGCATATCCTCAAAAAGAATCAGGTAGGTCTGAATAACTCATCATAGATCTTACCATTTCTATAAGAGTCTTATTCCTTCTTTCTGCTACACCATCATGCTGTGGCATCCCCGGAACAGACAACTAGGATGTAATCTCATTCTCTAATAAGTATTCTTTGAACTCTCCCAAGAGGTATTCACCACCACGATCTGATTGTAGTGATTTGATACATTTTCCTAGACGCTTCTCCGTTTCTGCCTTGAATTCTTTGAATTTTTTAAAGACTTCAGACTTACATCGCATTAAGTAAATGTATTTATACTTTAAATAATCATCTACAAATGTGATGAAATACTCAAAGCCTCTTCTAGTCTGGACATTCATGTGACCATACAAATCAGAGTGAATCAGTTTTAACTGTTCTTTAATGCTATAGCCTTTTGCCAAAAATGATCTCTTAGTCATTTTACCTTCTAAACAGGATTCACAAACTGGAAGTGCCTCCACTTCCAATGAACCTAATGGCCCATTTTCGACCAGTTTTTAAATTCTTTTTAGATTAATATGACCAAGGTGTAAGTGCCAAAAATACATTTGATTCATTTTGAAGGTTCCTTTCTCTTAATTGGTAAACTATTAATTCTATTCAATTCACTCAGTTGTAGTACTGACAAGTTAGGATTATTAATGTAAAGATCAATCAGTAATGTACCAAAACAAACAAATTATTTATTTTTTCTAATGATAACTGATTTATCATTAAAATAATCAAAATATTTGTCCTCAACCAATCTAGAAATAGAAATCAAATTCCTTATAATGGAAGATACATATAGACATTCCTTAATCATTAATATCCTATTCTGACTAGACTGAAGATAAATATCTTCTACTGCGCGTAACTGTTTCCACATTCGTAGCTACCCATATGTAAATTTTCTCTATTTTTAAGTTGTCTGATTTCCTGGAACTTCTACAAAGTATTGCAGACATGATTAGTGGCTCCCGAATCTACACACCAAGTACTAGTAGATCGGACCACTAAACAAGAAACAACAACAAATAGATGAAATTTACATATGTTGTTATAATGGTTTAGAAAACTGGGACAATCTTTCTTCAAATGCACTTTCTACTGATAGCGAAAACACTGGCCCATAGGCTTTTTCACTCCTCCTAGAGGTTCAGCGACTGCTGCATGCACTACTCCTTGTGGAACTGCAGCTTATGCATTCTTCTTATTCCTTTGTTGCTTTTGAGCATAGAAGTTGAAGCTTTTTTAGCCACTAAAGTACTAGGCAACTTACAAAGGAGTTATTCAGTTGCTTGGAACTCTTTAAGAAGTTCCAACAATGAATAAAACTTATTCATGTTGTAATTCTGTCGTAATCCCTTAAATAAGTCCAGCAGCGATTGGAGAACGATATCGACCTGAGTTTTCTCATCGATTTCAGCTCCAAAGATCTCTTAGTTCATTCAGAAGACCGATCATCTTCAAAAAAAGATCCTTAACTCGGGTTCCTTCAGCAATAGTCTTGTTCATGAGGCCTTTTATCGAAACTACCTCGCGGCATGATCCTGATCCCCCAAATATCTTTGAGGTTCAGCATTATGTCGTAGGTGGTGGCAAAAGACTAATGCTAATGTTGTAGCACATTTGACAAAAATGCTAGAATGTAAAACCACGCCATCTTATCAGCCTTTTTTCACCTCCGTCAAGACTGGGTTTCCTCATCGGTCACCCCCTTACCAGGTTCTGCTGGACAAGACTCAGTGAGCACAAACTTGTACTCTTTAACAGTAAGCACAATGTTCAAGTTTCCTTTTTTAGTCAATATAATTAGGTCCAATCAATTTGTTTTAGTTGAGAATAATTAAAAAAGGATCGAAGAAGTTTGCCATTTTAAAACTTGAGAATCACATAGAAATTATGATGGACAATAATAACTTTGAACACATATTTTAAATATAGTACCCTCTACTATTTCAAAAAGCGTTCGCCAGCAGCCTAAAACTTTGAACAATATGCCCCGTTAACGAGGTTGTTTATTATTCATTATTTTTTAGACAGATGTAAACATATTAAATTTTACTATCCAGACAATGCCCTATTGTCAAGCAATACATACTATCTAGATAATCCTCTATTGTCAAGTAAAATTTAAATAGCCGACTTCCTTGGGTCCTACAAATAATAGTAGAGACTCAATTAAAGAGCATACTTTTATTTATATCTAAGTGTATACCATTATTTAATTTAGTCCAATGATTTTGCAATTTATTCTTTCCGATATGAAGGTGAGCACTAAAATCCACACGAAAAATAAATCACATCATTTAAAATTATCAGTCAGTGAAATTTGTACAATGATTCCGCAATCTATTCTTTCCGATATGGAGGTGAGCACTATAACACACGAAGAATAAATTACATCATCTACAAATTAATGATGAAGACCGTGGGATTTTTATGTGAAAAAATCCCTCACCCACTTAGTATTTAAAACATTATTTTTTGAGGGTTACGAAAATTTTATATTAAATTCTAGTCAACCTAAATACAAGGGTATGAAATATAAAAGACATATGTAATAAAATTATTTTGCTGCTTTTTTAAAAAAAATTATATTTTTCAATTACGCAAAATTTATATTTATATACCCTTTTTTTAATTTGACAAGAACTAAATATAAAATAAAAGGTTATCTAGGTATGGTCATGTATTTATGTTGTCCAAAATTATAAGGAAACATAATAATTAAACACATATGACCAACACACAATCACACAAAGCATTAAACCATCCAATAATAAGAATAATTAAATCCCTGTTATTATGGTCCAAGCTCCATCATCCCTAGTCCGTTGGAAACCTGTAACGACCTATGTCATCACTTCATTGACTATATCGGGAATCAACTTTGGTGGAAATGCCTTCTTCAACGTTCTTCGTTAAAGAAACTGCAATCTTAGATACAAAGGTCATATGCCTCCATTTAAGGAGTTCACACATAATCTATTATATCTAAACTGTAAATAAAATTACATAGATCTTATGACTCTTTTTAAGGAGTTTACAAATCTGATCTAAATTTAATTTACAACCATAAATAAAACCCAAATCATCATGCACATTAAAATTAACCACGAATAAAAATATCATGGGATCCAATCACATAAAACATAATTACGTGACCATAATAGCGGGACAAGAACACTGCAAAACAAGGGTTACCAAGTTCTATGTTCTATCCAACAACAACATGCATGAATAGATTTAACTGGACAACATGGGTAGTTCAATCCGTATCCAGTATCAAAGAAAATCAATCCCTCTAATACCAATTGATGGAGACATAAATACAGGATCGTTTGATATTGCGTATAAATTGAACAAAAAACTTTTGCTAAAACCCTATAAGAATAAAGGTATTTCACCTTTGTGGATCATGTAGAGGATCTATATAAGGAGACTAGGGTTTGAAAGTATCAGATTGCGATTTGGTCAGATTTTTCATTTCTCGCTGCCCTGATTATCAACGCGATAAAAGTAGCTTTGCGTTCCGAACGACATATACAAAAATCAGCCCGATCCAACGGTACGATCAAAAGTTACGATTGATTTACAACTGTAGTACCGAAAACCTAAAGATCTTTTATCGTATTCATTCCGCCATCAAATCTTGCACCGAGTATGGGCTACGGTATCACCAAGATTTTCTCCTCTCTCAATAGAACAAACCCTAACTCATGAGAGTTATTGTTATAATAATAAGAGATAAGGCCGGCATATATATAAGGCTACGATATGGACCTTAAGGAGAAATAAGTGTTTGGGCTTCCTATGGAAAGTTGAAATCCTAATTTCACTATGAATTAGTTCCTTCCATAAATTATAATTCGCACACTAAAGAATTATAATTGCACTCCCGTCCTTATCTCAAAATTTAATTTCGAGTTCATTATTGTTAAATACTTATTATTCTCCCCACGTTAAGATTACAGATAACCGTCATTTAAATTAAATTACTGACAATTATATTTAAATGATTTCTTAATCCTTGAGCCTACAACTTAACTTATTTGACATGTCGGATTAACATAATCCACCTGCAGGGTTTGACATGATCAAAACTTATAAGCTTCTCAAGGAGCTATCATCAATCCCTATACCGGGACGTGGATTCCGTCAATAATTAATATTCATCATATATATAGTGTTGTCATCCAATTCATGAAGATTATTTATCCATAAATGAATCTCACTCTTAATGAGTCAAAACAACAAACACTACATATATATGTCTATTAATTATTTCAAGATTAAGAGCATAAGTAATCATAATAACCATGGAATTTTAAATTATTTTATATAGTCAGTATAAAAATAATTTACCCAAACTAGTCCTATTCAATACACACAAAGTATACTAGCACAACGAGTTAAAATTATAATGTTTCCTGTAGTTAAGATAAACTACTAAAACTTGTGCTACAATCCTACCGATGGGTGTCCAATTCCATCTAAGACTGTGAACCATTAAACTTATATTCCACAAGAACCGATGATATGATCTTCTGTGTGTAAGCTATACTCTACACACCAAATCATCTACTTTATGGAATAAAAGACACACACAAGCATAATATTTAAATAAATAATATAATGCAACTATTGCCCATAAAGATTCTCATTAAAATAGCAAAACCAAGTTTATAACATATCCAAACCAACAACAAAATTATGACTTTTAGTATATCACTCAAACAAATTTGACATGGATTCAAACATTAGGTATAGAGGAAATGGTTCTAAGTTTGAGAGAGGCCTTTTTCCTCTTTTTTTTTCTTTTTTTCTTTTACTTGGTGTGTTGGGTGACCCTTATATAGCTGCCATTATCAACAAAGGTAGTAAATTACAAGAGTTTTATATATGGAATGACGCTGGCTTCTAATTCAGCTTCCATATTACACATGGAAACAAATTATTATTGATTAATTGATCTATGTGAGATTTTTATTTCTTATTTTTATAATTTAAGCTAAACCTTGGGGTCGAATGTGATGGAGTTATTAGTCCATCTCCTAATTTTGTCTTATTTCTATTTTATTTTGTTATATGTATTGATGTTTAGAGAGATATGAGAATATAATGAGAATATGAATCGTATTGTTAATTAATCTTCATTGATACAGGCAGGAGGACCCTATTTAAAGGGTTACACACAAGGGAAAATAAGGAAACATTATACAATAAGGAAACCTAATTAATTATAATATATTCTAACACTCCCCGTCATGTTGGTGCAGATATCGAACATGCCCAACTTGCTGATCAACCTAGAAAATATCCTGTTGGAAACAACCTTAGTGAATACATCAGCCAACTGATTTTCCAAGCATATATAAGGCACTATAGCTACATTTTTATTTTATTTCTTGCCTCATTTGTCTTTATTGAAGAATCTATCCACTTCCATATGCTTTATTTTATCATGTTGAATTAGATTTTGAGCAATATCGCACGCTGCCTTATTATCACAGTATAACATCATAGGTTTTCTCAACGGATAACCTATATCAGTCAATAACAACTTTAGCCACATTAATTCTTGAACTCCCATTGCCATTCCTCGATATTCCAATTCTGCGCTCAAACAAGAAACGACATTCTATTTTTTGCTTCGCCAAGTGACAAGATTTCCACCAGCAAATGCGAAATATCTTGATATAGACCGTCTGTCACCAATAGGGGTGTTCAAAAACCGAACCAAACCTATTAGACCGGTTAAACCCAACTGAAAAATGGACCGAACTGATTACCTTCGGTCCGATCCAGTCCAAATTTTAAAGGACCAAACCACCTCGGTCCAGTCTTCACGTTCCTTAATTTTTAAGCCAGATCGAACCGTATTGCATAATTGGCTTACTGATTTTATAGCACTAACTCTTCAGAATGTTTCTCTTTTCTTCAATGTGGGACTTGAGACAACTAACACCAAAGAGAGGAAATGATCCTCCAATTAAGTTGCATACGGGAAGTGTGAGGTATAAGAAATGATCCACAACATTTATCAAATTCAACTTATTTTTTATTATTATTTTTTTAAGTGAAAAAGGAGTACTATTAATTCCTCATAAAAATAAAGAACTATTTAAAGAGAGAATTTTATAGAGAGAGAAATAAAATTTAACGAGGGCTGCCAACAACATTGACAAACACTCGGCTAAGTGATGGCATCATCCTCCATTTAAGATTTGACATCACTATCATCTCCATATTTTGTATTACTTTTGCTTCAAATACATAATTTGTATCCTCCACTTGAAGGTCAAGAAGAAGGGGAACATGGATCTTATCAACCAAGAAATTATAGGGAGAGGAAAAGATCCATAGCATAAAGTTTAACCGATTTAATATACCAAGGTCCTATTAAGTACATATATATTAAGAGAGGAAAAGTCCTTCATAAAATTAGTTTTCTGCTCTTTCATTCCACATGTTCCAGGACAATAAATATTCAACAATTTTCTATACACTTCTGTTCTTCAACATTTTTGAAAAAAAAAGAAGAGCATCACTCCTTTATAACATAAGTAATTGAAAGTAATGGGCAAAGGAAGGGGGAGCAAAGGAACTTTGTCTATTCTCCCACATCGCTAGCATGAAAGGGGTAAAGGAAGGGGGAGTAGATATAAATAATAGGCTTTGAAACAAAGTGGTCCATATAAAGTGTGGGCTTTGCTATAATTTCTCTCATTGGTGTGTGGGCTTTTTGTCCATATATTGTTGAGTGAATTTATTATCTTAGTTAAAAATTAGTCTTTAATATTAATAATTGACAAGAACTTGAGGTCCAGTAAAATGCTTCAGAACGATTGGACCGATAAACCCGGACCATTATAATCGGTCCGGTCTTTATTATTTAAACGGCCCGGTCAATCGAACCGTGTACACCCCTAGTCACCAACATTTCCAGCCCAATCAACATTAATATACCCTTCAATTTTTAATAAATCATTATTCTTTATAAACAAAATCCCTTTTCTAGGAGCTACCTTCAAATAATTAATAATCTTCATCACAGTCTGCATATGCTTCTCTCTAGGATAATGCATAAACTAGCTAACTGTACTCAATGCATAGGAAATATCCAACCTTACTAATCTCTGATAATGCCCTTTATCAACAGGCACTTGATCAGCTTCAATTTCTAATTTCAATATTTCTTCCATAGGAGTATCTGATGACTAGCATGCAGACATTCCCGTTTTACTTAATAAATCCAATTCATACTCTCTCTAAGAGAGGAATATGCCCTTTGAAGATCTGGACACCTCAATTCCCAAAAAATACTTTAGCTTGCCAAGATCTTTTATCTCAAACTCATAAGATAAGTATTTTTTTTCAGTACTTCTCTTTCACGAGGGTCATATCTGATGACAACCATATCATCAAGATAAACAATCAGTGTTGTGATATTCCCATGGTACTTCTTCAAGAAAAACGTAAGATTAGAATTCTCTGTTTGTACTCGAAATTCTTTATTAATCTTGCGAATCTCCTGAACCAAGCTTTCGGAGATTCTTTTAAGCAATACAAAGATTTTCTCAATCTGCATAATTTGTTTCTGTGCTCCAGAGGAATATTGTACCCTGGTGGGAGCTCCATGTATACCTCCTCCTCTAAATCCCCATGCAATAATGCATTCTTCACAGTGAACTATTGCAATGGCCAATCCAGATTTACCGCTAGAGAGAGTAAGACACCCATAGTATTAATTTTTTCCATTGGTACAAATGTCTCCAAATAATCGATCCCATGTGTCTGGCTGTTGCCTTTCGCTAGAAGTCATGCTTTGAATCTTTTGATTATTCTGTCTACCTTATATTTCACTATGTACACCCATTTACAACCAACACATTTCTTCTCTACTAGAAATTCAACTATATCCCATGAACCATTCTTCTTTAGAGATTTCATCTCTTCCTCTATTATTTTTTTTCATTTTGGATCGCCCAAGGCTTCTTATACATTATTAGGAATAGATATGGAAGATAAATAATTTACCAATTACTTATGCGATTCAACTAACCTATCGTAGGATACATAATTGCTCATAGGGCATTTGGCTTTACTAGCAAGAACAGGTTCATATGTTAGTTTATGCACACCTCTATTAATTCGGTTAGGGAATTATTTTTTAGGAGGTTTAGGAGAAAATACCTAAGGATCATGAGGAGGTACTTGATATTCAGATTCAGATATATCCGAGGGTGACAATTGGTTATTCATAGCAGGCAATAGGAAACTTGAGTACTGTGGCAAATTCAGTGGTGATTTTAATGAGCTTGATTCTAGTAAATTATGCGATGAATTTGGTAGATTTGGTAGTTGTGAGGTTGACTGTGGGGATACCTCGAGTTGAATTATCTTATCCTTGTCTTTATCAACAACATCGAAAACTTGAACTTACTATGATTCTCCAACTGAAGTTTAACCAAATGAAAATACATATCTTCTTTATGAAAAACAACATCCATGGTCACCTATAATTTTTGAGTGTGATGATGATAACACATATACCTTTTTAGAGAGGATGAGTAATCCACAAAAACAGATTTGAGAGCATGGGATTCTAATTTGTTTAGTTGTTCTTTCGGTAAATGAACAAATGCAACGCATTAAAATACACATGGGGGGGAATTTGGCACTGTAAGAACCAATACAACTTTGTGGAAGACATCAAATGGTGCTTGAAAATCAAGGACTGCTGATGGAACACAGTTGATTAGATAAACTGCAAAAACAAATGCTTCGCCCTAATAAGATGTTGGAGCATTGGCCCCGAGTAGTGATGCACGTACTACTTCTAGTAAATGCCTGTTCTTCCTTTATGCAACACCATTTTGTTGAGCTATGTATGGGCATGTAGTTTGATGAACAATTCCATAATATTTGAAATAATCCTACAATTATGTACTCATGTATTCTCCTCCATTATCACTCCAAAATACCTGAATGGTAGCTTTGTATGCTAACCTGTTTATGAAATCTTTGAAACAAAGAACTTACTTCACTTTTAGACTTCATCGGACATACCCATGTCATTCTTGTGCAACCATCAATGAAAATAACAAACCAACGAGCACCATTTAAAGACGAAGTAGGAGTAGGCCCCCATACATCAGAGTGGATTGTCACGAAAGAAAATGAACATTTATTAAGTGATGGTGGAAAGGAAGTACGATGGCTCTTTCAAAGTTCATAAGTTTCACAAGGAAAATTAGAAAGTTCAATATTCCTAAAAGTTTTAGGAAATAACCTTGTTAAGTAGCTAAAGGATGCATGACCAAATCAGCGATGCCACGGCGAAATCTCATTCGTAGTTTTTTTTCTAGAGTAACGTCAATTTGTAGAGCCTGGTGTAACTAATTTGTGCTTTTTAGTACCAAATTCAAAAAGTACAAGTTTTCTCGCCTAGCACCTTAACCAATTGTCTTCCTTAATGACATAGTGAGAAGGCCGAAAAACAACACTACAATTTAAAACATTAATAATTTAAGTGACAAATAATAAATTATTTTTCAATGAAGGGACTACGAGCACTGAATTTAAATTTAGGAAATCTGATAACTGAACATAGTGAGAAGGCCGAACACTTTTCATCATCACGTTGATTTGAACGACGACTCCGAGAACGATTCCACCAGTTTAGATTACCAATTACTTCATAGCACCCCTTCTTTGAATGTTTGGTTTGTCCGCATATGGAATAAGCTGGATACTTTATATTGCTCCAATAATTTTGAAATTATGAGTCACTAGTTTGATTTTTATAATTATGCTAATTTGAGATTTTTTTGGATCAATCTTGATCGTTTGAATTCGACTGAGTCTGTAAGATATGGTTGCAGGCCATTGTGAAGTAGTAAAATTGAAAAATCAAAATCAATTATGGAGAAACTGATGCTGAAGTTGTGTTCAGAATGTGTAAAAAACACAAAAGTCAACTATTGGTCAAAGTCAACAGATGTTGAGGTGGCAGATGGTCAAAGTCAACAAGAGCTAAGGTGGTCCTGATGACGTGGTAGTTAGTGATGGGTTGATGTGGCAGTCAATAATGACGTGGCACACAACTACTTTAAGCTAATGTGGCACTAACACGTGTCAATGCGCTGACGTGGCTATTTGACGTGGCAAAGACACATGGCTGTAAGACTGTTGTGGCGGTGTGCTAACGGGTAGCTTGCGTGGTAGTTTGGCTATTCTTTGAAGCCAAAATGAAAAATGCTACTGCTAGGTTTCAAACGCAAGTCCAAGCTATGATGGTTACTGCTTGAGCCACCAAGGTAGGCACTCCTTTGTCAATGTTTCCACCCTTTTAGTTTTAAACAGACAGCTGCGCTTAAGATCTAGGACCACCATGCATGAGATCTAGAAGTTTTTTTGCTGAAACTTTGAGTGGCGCATGTAGGAGAGTGAGAGTTCCGATGGAGAGGATTCAAGATTGAATGGTGTTTGGGTAGGTTTGAGGTTATATGTGGAATTTCAGGGTTTTGATAACGGAGATATAGGATGGAGGTTTAATGGCTAATGGTTTGGTGGCTGTTTGGTGTTGATTTGACGGGATGTGATGGCTACATAAGGACTAAGCAGTGAGGAACATATATCCGTTTGATACCATATTAACGTTAAGAGAGAGATGAGAATATAATGAGACTATGAATTGTATTATTAATTAATCTTCATGGATACAGGCAAGAGGACCCTATTTGTAAGGTTACGCACAAGGAAAAAATAAGGAACCATTATATAATAAGAAAACCTAATTAATACAATATCTTCTAACAGTATGGGTCATATTTCATTTTTTTTTCTTATTAAGAACAAGGATAAGTTAAGTAACAAGTAGTTCGCCGTAACAGTAGTGGGAGTTCTTTTCGTTTTTCATATATCCCTATCAAGTATTTAATAGAGTAGCTCACAATGTAATACATTTTGTTCTTTCTATTGATAATTTTGGAAAGATCGATTTCTTGTTCTTAAATTGAATTCTTCTATAAATTCGTAATGATATTGATTAGTGTGTTTTATTCCAAATAAAAACATATAAATAATAAGTCTCAAACTCGTGTCACCTTTATTTAGTTAAGGTTAAATTAGATTTTATCACTCATTTGGTACTTATCTTTTGGACATCTATACTTTTAAATCATGTATATGATGAGAGTTGAATGTGAGATGAGTGTATGAAATGTAGGACAACTTTGAATAGTCTAGAAGCCTTTTCTTTTGCATTGTATTGCTGAACATAGTGACAATCATTGAAACTACCGTTTGAGAAATATTTTAGGGTATTGTTTGTTCTTTTTGTGTGATTTTGAGATAGGATTCGGTAAATCACGTGATTTATATAATTTAGGATTGTTCTTTTGGTGTAAGTTTCAATATTTTAAAATTCCGTCAAAATTTTGAAATCTTGTGAATTATGTGATTTCAAAATCCGCTCAAATGATTGGAATTTTGGAATCCCATATTAAAATACATATTTTGAATTTGATCAATCTCTTTTTAATCATATCTCTCATATATTATTGCTTACTAAGTCTCTCTCCAACTAAAATACTAAATGGATAAAAACTACACTTAAACGTAACTTACACTATTTTATTTTGAAAATTTATAGTTTTTTTAAAAGAACATATAAATTGAAAATCATGAGAGTTTTAAATTTTATAATTTATCAAATTACATGATTTCAAAATTTTGTAAAAAGAACACAACATTAAAGATTTAGGACCATAGCCTAGTAGTATTTATCCAAAAGCATGAATAGGGTTCGAATATCGTGTCCTTCTCTCCTCGAAATTGAAAATATAGCACTTGTGTTGAAAAGAGAAAATGTGTCAATTGTTTTTTAATTACTAGATTATGTGCACACACAATGCGTGTGCTACACTTCACGCATATATATAATTTAAGGAGAAATATTCAACAAAAGAGAAAATGGTTTAGTGGTTAGGAATGAAGTTTGCTTATTAAGGTTAGTGATTCAATTTTTGTTACCATCAATTTTTATGTTAAGAGCTAGAGTAAATAAAAATTAAAAATTCTCAAATTTTTCAAAAAAATTATCTTCCATTATTAAAGCACAAATTTGGCTATATCATCTGCAGATAGGACATCCTTCTTTTTTGTTATTAAAATCTATATTCCCTTCGTTCCATATGAACTTAAGTGTTGATTTATTCTAGTGAGAAATTTGCCATTCTACCTTAACATGTTATTTCTACCCTACTTAAAGGGTGTTATCTAATGAGAATAGTGAGTTTGTATGCTATTCTACCTTAACATGTTATCATTACACTCAGAGCTAACAACCCTAATGCTAAAAAAAAAAAAAAAAAAAAAAAAAAAAAAAAAAAAAAAAAACTAGCCGCCAGCCACCAATTGTAGGCTTCCATGCATCGCCATAGCTACTCAATGACGCTTCTCTGGTTCATAATCTCTCTTTATTCATGTGTATATCTGACGTCAATTATGCATATGGAGGCTGGAAATTGAACGCGATTCGATTGCTGTTGCTTTTACGCCTATATTCTTAAATCGGACCTTTTTTTGTATTAACAAAACTACCATGTATATACACATATGTATATGTTTTGTTAAATAATTTAGTTAATGTAATAGTTTCATACATGCACATAGTTTGGTTTATATGCTTATGTTGTTTTTTTTTTAATCATATTTTTCACATAAAATTGGAACTACTCAACTACATTGCGTTACTATATCTAAATAGGAGAATAATTACATGTTTGATTGTGTTACTCTATGTTGTATCTGTTTCTAGTGTGCCACAATTTTTTTAAATAAATAAATAAAATGATTATTGTAATTGTACCGTACCAAAATAGTTGTCTCCGTCATGCTAATGGATTATGTTGATCATGTTAGGTATATATATTTTACATGGAAATTACCTATCATTCCACTCCTCATATTTTAGTTATCTTTTTTTTTAGGAATTCTAATTTTATTTGGTATTTAGATTTCAATTAGAATTAGTAGTTACTATCGTTTTATTGATTTTAGAAAGATTAGAAATTCAAGTCTAATGATTAGGATTGTTAGTTTAATTAGTAATAGTACAATTATTTGGTCCAAAGTTCAGTGTGAACAAGATAGTGTTTTATTCCTCTGCTATATAAGAATGCTTTGTCTTGTAATTCTTAATTAATCATTTAATTATTCAATCAATAATAAACTTTCATATTTGTTTATTCCTTCTCTCCCTAATTTTCTTGCGTTAGTCTCCGCCTTATTTGTTATATCATGTTTTACGACGAAAATATTTAATATTTAACATTGATCCATTGCATAATTATAATATTATTAATTTGGGATATTTAGACTTTGGAAGGGCAAGATAAAGTTTTATATTAGTGTTTTTTGACCCCAGTTGTTAAGTTTTATTACTCTACTTTAGATATGAGATGGTTTACACGCTTTACTGACAAGTTTTTAGTGATTTACATAGTATTAGACATTTTGTTTTATTTATACAATATATGGATTAATTAAATTTATAATCGCTATAATTGTGGTAAATTAAGCATGCTAAGAAAATTTGAATATTATTTATATTGTTCATTGTTTTATTTAGTATATCATAAATTGAAAGTTACCATGACAACGAAAGTTTATGTGCATTATAATTATATGATAAAGTATTTTCATATAGTATTAAAAAATGTGACCATTACAAATCTTGGCTTTGAAATCTAGTTCATATTCTTGGAAAATAACTAACATGAATGCACTCACAATTGATTTATATTTTCTTTATTATTTTTTAAGATGGCTGACCCAACTCGACCCGAATTTGACATTTTGGACTAAAAAGGACTTGAATACCATTGGTGGGTTTCTGATGTAGAAACCTCTTTTGTAGCTAAAGAATACGTTACCACATTTGTTGACCCCAAAGACCCCACAAACAAAGGACCGTCTAACAAGGTGAAAGTAAATGTATTAATGTTTCTTAGGAGATGTATTGATCTTAGCTTACGCTAGGAGTACCTTCAGTTGAAAACACCTAAAGAATTATAAGATGCCCTTTAAGGATGTTTTGGGAACATTCATGACACTTTGTTCTCAAAATTAACCGTTCAGTAGAATGAAATCCGCTTGCTTTACTATAAAAAGGTCATCGACTTTAGCAAGGACATGTTGCACCTAAAGACATGTCTCAACTTCTGTGGAAAGGATCTCACAGAAGATGATATGATCTAGAAGACACTTTTCACTTTTCCTACTTCAGAACTTATACTAGTGAGCCAATATAGGCTCGAGCACGATAACAAGAGAATCATAATATTCAATAAGTTGATTAACTTATTGCAAGTGGCTGAGAGGCATAAAGAGGTTCTTTTAAATAACAATGCTAGGCCCATTTAGGACAAAGAGAATTCTTGAAGTTAACTCTGGCAAGATGAACAGTGGAAATAACCCCAATGCAAAGGGGACTGGACGTGCTAATCCCTACCCACGTGGCAACAATGCACAACGTGGAAAGGGATGTGGGGGTCGTGGTATAGACTGTGGAAGCTCTTCCAAAGTATGACGAAGAAATGATACTATTGCACCAAGTAGCAAGGGAAACAAGATACGAAATGCACCGAAAAACCCTTCAGTTAAAAAGGAAAGAGTTGGCAACGAGCCATGCTATAGGTGAGGAATTGCTGGACACTGGTACAAGAACTGCCATCCAAGCGATAAAGTAGCAGTCAGTTATAAAAGATATTGAGAATCTAAAGAACAAGAATCTTACTTTATTTATGAAAAAGACAATGACGCTGATGCCAACCTCAAAATTGTAGACTTTAGTTGCAAGAAGGACTTTGTTCAGTCAATGTATGTACCCATTTTTGACTGAACTGCTTTATTCATTTTATTTTCTAGATATAGTTGACTAGGCATATTTCCTAATAATTTTGTTAATTAGACTATGGTTTTGTCTTAAAATTTATGTTGATTTGATGGATTAGATTTTTGAATAAGATATTGGATTGATTATCATTGGTTTTATTAAATAAATTTCAGATTTTATTCTGATGTATTTGATTTGTTTGATTTTTTTATACATGGTTTGGATTTTATACTCGATTCCATTATTGTAAGAATGACTCGAGGAGAACTTGTATGTCAATTGATAGTGGAACCACCCACACTATTTTAAGGAATATGCAATTATTTGTTAAATTAATAGCCTATAATTCCTCTATGACTACAATAATTGGATTGTCACAAGTAATAAAAGAGCGAGGTACTGCCAAATTTTTGTTGCCTAATGACACAATGTTTAAAGTCACAAACACTCTATATGCACCAAGAGCTACCCAAACCTTGTTAAGTTTCAATGAGATTCGTGACAGTGGTTTTCATATAGAAACTCACCGTGAGAATATAATAGAATACCTTTATATTACCTTTAATGAGTGTGGAAGGAAACGCATCTTAGAGAAACTGAATAGTCTATCTAATGGACGGTACATCACTACTATTAGAATCATTGAATCATATGCTGTCATTAATAACTAAATGTGTGACACTAACTCATATAGGCTTTGGCACGACTGCCTAGGATATCTTGGTCGTGACATGATGATTTGTATTTTAAAGAATTCATACGAACATCATTTTTTTGAGTAAAAAATAAAATGAGACAAAAATTCGCCACACTACAAGGTGTCGACTCTAGTACTGCTCAAAAACAGAACTTGCCTTTTGAAGTACCAGAAACAATACTCCCTCCCATTATGCCTATTCAAGTATGTCAAAGGCACATCACTCAGTTTGCAAAGTTTGCTCTTTAGCAAAAACAGGATTAAGTCCTTCCTTTGCTAAATATACAAAAGAAAACATTTCATTCTTATAAAGGATAAAAGGAGATAAATGTGGACCTATCCATCCAGAATGCGGATAATTAAAGTATTTTATGGTTCTGGTGGATGCTTCAACACACTGGTCACACGTTGCATTATTGTCCACAAGATATGTAGTATCTGCAAAAGTCCTAACACAGATTATATGTTTAACGGCTCACCACCATGATCACCTTATCAAGTCTATAAGGCTTAATAATGCTGGAGAGTTTACATCAAAAGTATTTGATAATTATTTCATGTCTATTAAGATCGATGTAGAGCATCATGTTCCCCATGTGCATACACAAAATAGTCTCGCAGAAGCTACCATCAAAATGTCACAAATGGTGGCTAGGGCAGTGGTTATACAAACCAACCTGCCTAGGGATATGTAATATTACATGTAATGTTACTTATTTGTTTCAAACCCACTGCTAACCAACCATTTTTTGCATACAAGTTGATAACTGAATATGAGCCTAACATTTCACACTTACGCATATTTGGCTTAGCAGTATATGTGCCAATTGCACCCCCACAACGCAATAAAATAAGTTATCCTAGACAATTAGGTATTTATGTTGGATATGAAGTCCCAACAATTATTCATTATTTGGAACCTTTGACAGGCGATCTATCTACTGTTAGATTTGCAGATTGTCATTTTGATGAGATAGCCTTCCCCTCGTTACGGGGAGATAGGAAAAAGGAATGGAACGATAGGAATTATCGTGGTTTGTTCCCACCCTATCTCATTTTGATCCCTGCATTTCACAATGAGAAAGTGAAGTGAAAGGAATAATCGATATTCAGAGCGTAACAAATTCGATGCCTGATGTGTTTACTCATATCGCAAAAGTTACGAAATCATATATATTCCAGTTGCAAATGTGCCTGCAAGGTTAGAAATCCCCAACAAGGGGCCTGGCGTCGCAGACAAAGATGCTACAACCACATTTAGTGGATATATGGTTGAGGCAGTGGCTCCCTAAGGAAGAGAGGGAGGCCATTTGATTCGATTGACACTCACCCAAGGAAGAAAAGGGGGAGTAAGGCACAAACCAATTCATTAATCATCAATGAATTAGTATTGGAGGACGCTTCGATATTTGAAATTATTCCAGATAACAAATAAATATCAATAGATTATGGGAGGGCATATGAGTTGATGAAAAGATCTTTCTTATATATTGATTATATATTTGTATACATTGTTCCTTAAGAAATAAATTTATGGGTTTATAAGGGATCACATCTTAGAAGCTTGTTAAGCAATCAATAAAAATAAAACTTTATCTCACCCTTGCAAGGGGGTATTGCAAATCATGGATCAATGAACCATGCGAATGTAAGTTTTAAGAACATTGTGTGATATACAAGACTCGATTTCATATATCTTTTCTCTAAATTCTTTTATTTCCAGGTTATTATTTAATTTAATGTACATATATTTATATATATATAGAGAGTATAGAGGACCATATAAATAAAACAAAAATAAGAATGTATAAGCTGTAATTGCATTCATAAAGCAATAATTTTTACCTTTATGCTATAATAATGTAGTGGAAGCAAATAATACACAGAAATCTTCATAACAATACTTATTTCGGCAATTAACCTAAAACAAGTGCGCGCGTTAATCGCCTACATATATGTGTATATATAAATTAAAATTTTAAGATCGATCATAAATAACTGTTGGGCCTGATAACACCCCTAGATATTCATTTTATACTCTTACAAAGGGGTTGTGCGGCGTTGTTGAGATAATTGAGCTTTACAGCTTGTAACATAATGGAAGTGCATGGAGAGTGATGTACCAAGAAATTGGTATAATCTTTTATGTAAATTTATAATTTAGAGAGCATAAAATGTTACTAATATTTATATTTTTAATGCTTTACAGGTGTTAGAAAAGAATTTGAAAAAGATTGAGAAAATAGAGAAATTAAAGTGTGTGAAGACACCTAAAATTGATCAATACTTTCGGAAGCATAACTTTTTACTCGGAACTCTAAATAATGCAATTCTTCATCCTAGTTTGAAGAGAATTTTAAGAGTTACAACTTTTTAGTTCAACACTTTTCCAAATTCAGTCATCTCAAGGTCCGAAATTGCGAAGCAATATCCAGCAACGTAAAAGGACAAAAATTCAACAAAATATCCTCAACTATGGGCCAAGCCCATTAGCCATCCTAATAGATACTAATCAAAGAAATACCCAGCATGATTTTAAGTAGAAGGAGGGCCCAAATCCAAGTAAATTGCCATTAAAGATCATTAAACATATTAAAGCCCACAAGAATAAGCCCCTAAAGCCATCAACTGATTATAAAAAAGAGGAGAGATCGTAGCAATTAAGGAGCAGAAAGCAGCAGCGCAGCAACAGCCGAACATCTTTTTCTTTTTCAATTTTCTTTTATTTCTTTTTGCTTTTAAATTTTATTCTATACAGTGTAAATTTATGCTAGGGTTAGGATGAGTATATTTAATTAATTTTGAGTATTTTATATTAATTTCCTTGCATGTTGATAAACGCATAATATTGTCATGTCTTCTAAGCTCCTTCACGGAGTCGTTGAACGCGTTTGTTTCTTTAATTCTGCCTAATTATCCCCTTATCTCTCGAGATTAGTGCTTTAGTGAGTGTTGTATCTAACGTGGCCCAGTTAATGTGAATTTTGTAATTTTCCATGTGGTGTTTGAAGGATTGGGTACAATGGCATTGCATGGAATGATCAAGAGCAAGTTTGATAGCTTGCAAAATAGTGTTGAGTGAAATTTTTCTAGGCCCATTATCGATCATGGGCAAAGCCATGATCGATCATGGTTTCCAAAATTTCTGGCAGTACACTCCCATGATCGATCATGGGCAAAGCCATGATCGATCATGGCCCCAGGCAGCTTTCTCAGTTCACACCCAAAATGGGCTATTTTGTGGTTCAAGTTATTTTGGAGATTTGTTTAGATATTTGCCCCTTTTTAATATATAAAATATTCTAGCTTCTAGAAGAATATATCTAGTTTTAACACTTATAAGATCTAATTTTTTCTTCCCGTATTGTTAAATATAATATATATATATCTTACTAGCTAGGAGAATATATCTAGTGTTTTAACACTTATGATCTAGAGAGAAGGAGAGCTTATTTTGATTGTTCTTCATTTCTCCATTGTAAAGTGTTCAAATTGTAAGAATATTTCTTCTTCTATAATATTTTTGCTCTTGCATTTATTATGGATGTAGTCTATTACTAAGGTTACGGAGGTTGATTGCGATATGATTTTTGGTGATTAATGGCTCAATCCATATTTAAAGTTTGATAAATATTTGAGAATCTTCTTCTTCATCATCATATCTTCCATTTTTTCATGCTTTCTAGGTATTTTCATATTAAGTTAAGACTTCATATGCCTTGTATATTTAGTTCTTGGATGAAGATGAACATACAACATATTTATATGGTTCTAGAAAGCTTGTAGTCTTTTTCCCCCATTCATGGAGTTTTTTGTCCTTTTTGTAGAAATTATAAATAGTTCATACACTCCATAGATGGATCATAAATTTGTTTAGCTCATCTTTGATTCATTTCTTGATATATTGAGTGCTTCTTACACTTTATGTGATACTTAGACTCCTTATTTTCTACCATAAGTGATAAATGATGAGATGACAAATTTATCCCATAAACTTCATTTCGTTTCATTGTTAGGATTCACTTTCTAATTTTTATTCTTTAAATCATGAGATTTCATACACTTGCTTTATTTTAAATCTTTTTATGATGAGTTTGTCATATTTATCTCGGATTAGCTTCATCGGGAATGGGTTGCCTTGCTTCACACCTGTAGCTAAGAGGTAGGAATGATAACCACGTCTTTGGTAGAATGTCGTTTGTATCTTTCTTGATATAGCTTCAATCCGGGAATGAGTCGCCTAGCGTCGTACCCTTTGCTATTGAAAGATACACCAACATTCCCCATCTCTCGAGAAACCTTTTGTTGAAATCTTTGTATGAGCTAGTGATCACCGTCTCTTAAATCGTAACTAACCTCCACTTACCTTAGTGCTTTCTTATAACTTTTCACAACCGTTTTACATTTACGTTGTTTCACAACAAAACCAACTTACAAAATTTGAAAACCACTTAATCCGTAATCCATTCCATTCCTTTTCGACTATCCCTGTGGTTCGACACTCGGACTTCCGAGACTATACTATAACTTGGCGTGCCTGCACTTGGGCTATAACACAACGCGCTAATTTCGTTGCTCCAGTGTTCATGCCAATTGATTATACTAATTTAATGCTTTAATGTTAAATACAATTCTTTCTATTGGATACCTATTTTAATTGATAAAAAAATAAAGTTAGATTCTCATTATTTTTTGTTAGAATCACCTTATGATTTGTTAAGAGTAGATATAGGATGTGTTTTGACGGATATAATGAGTATTTTGATTTTATATATTAATTTGATTGTGGAAGAATTACAATTGAATTTTATAAATTATTTGAACTTGAATGATTTTATTTTTCGCATCTAATAGAGTCGATAGACCAAATTAGTGCGAGATAAGAGACGCGCATGAATACTTAAGAAGATGATATTAAATATATGACTCCAAAATTCTAGTCAATTAATTCATTAATTTTATTATCTTGCTTTATATTGTTTACTTTAGTTTCATTACTTTAGCTTACTTGCTTTACTTTATTAAATTTAATTTGCTCTATTTTATTTATTTGATTATCATAAACTTTCTTAACTAGATTAGGAATTAGTGAAAAATTAACAAGACAAAATTTAAACATATTGTGTTAGTCTCTGTGGGATAGACATCGCTTATATGCTATATTATAAATTGATTTAAGCGCTTGCGAGTATATCAAAATTTAACACAACAAGTTTTTGGCGCAGTTGCCGAGGGTTCTAATTTAACCTTGTTAATTTAGTAATTAAATTTCCTTTTACTAGCTTTCTTCTTAACAAAACAAAAACAAAAAAACAAAAAAAAAAGACAAAAAAAAAAAATGAAACAATAAATTCGGATTTATTTTTATTCATATTTAACTAAAAAAAGTTAATTTATTTATTTTTGGGGTAATTAATGGATCTGGACGAAAGAATATATAAACTGTGAAGTAACTTATTTTAGTTAAGGCATTCTGTCCTAGTTGGTGAAAGTTGAGTTTTGCTCCCAAGAGATCCTAGTTTCAATACTTAGCAACTTTTTGATTGAAGCCTCTAATGTTCTTAATCTTTTACTTTAACTTTTATCCAAGATTATAAAGTGAGATTAGATCCTAAAAATTATTTTTACCCCAAGTAGGACTTTTGTTGTTGTTGTTGTGTTCTTCTTCTTCTTCTTCTTCTTCTTCTTCTTCTTCTTCTTCTTCTTATTATTATTATTATTATTATTATTATTATTATTATTATTATTATTATTATTAAATAATTAATAAATAAATAATCCATGGGTGAAGGTGAAGTAGCTGCAAAGTCCCTTAGGGAATTATTTACTTCGGTCACCATTAATCCACCTTCATGCATCATATTGCCTACCACTTCTGCGGTAAATTTTGAACTTAGCCCGCAACTTATTCAACTATTGCCTCTCTTTTTAGGACTTGACCAAGAGGATCCTTACCTTCATGTAAAAGATTTTCTAGAAATTTGTGCAACTTTTAGATTTCAAAATTTCAACGATGAGTCAGTTCGTCTGTGCTTATTTCCTTTCTCCTTAAAAGGAAGAGCAAAAGCTTGGCTTAACTCTTTAATTGCACAATCTATCACAAATTGGGAAACTTTGGTTTCAAAATTCTTAACTAAGTTCTTTCCCATGACAAAAACCAATGAACTTAGGAGACGAATTTCAGATTTTACCCAAGAACCAAATGAAAAATTCTATGAGAGTTGGGAAAGATTTAAAGACTTACTAATTAAATGTCCTCATCATGGATTTGAGGTTTGGAGACTTATGCAATATTTTTACAATGGTTTAACGTAAAACACTAGAAATATGATTGATTAAATGAACAATGGTAACTTCTTAGGCCTTAGGGAAGATCAAGCGTACAATTTCCTTGAAAGGTTGTTTGAAAATTCTCAACAATGGGATTTTTCTTCCCTAAGAGAGCAAATTAGTCAAAATCCAATGGTTGGCATATATAAAGTTAATAAGAATGACGAGACTAGAAGGTAAGTAGATATTCTCATGAAAAAGGTTGAGGCTTTAACATTGCAATTGCCAAATAACACACCGAGCCCAACGCCAATGCACATAGAAAATATGTGTCCATCTTCTATAGGGTATTCGAGTGGCATCCCTAAGCAAGTGAATTTAGTTGATGATTTTAGGCAGCCAATGAATAACCCATTTGGGCATAGATACAATCAAAGTTGGGATAATAATTCAAATTCTTCTTGTCAACAAAACCAAACCATGAATAATTTAGGAGGTCAAATAATGAGCACGTCGCATCAAAACTCGCCTAACTACCAAACTCATATGCAAACATTCCTTCCCCAACAACCATGTCCACCACCAACTCTGTACCAACAACAATTCTTATCTTTGGAAGACACTTTGCAATCCTTTATAAAATTGACTTGCCAAAGTATTGAAGCTACTAATCAAGCAGTACAAGAAGCAACTAGGTCTAATACCGAATCCATTACGGAATTAAAGAATCAAATGGACCAATTAGCTAGCCAACCAAGAGATATTAAAGACAAGCTTCCAAAACAACCTGAACAAAATCCAAAAGAGAGAAATATTGTCATTAGTAACGCTAGTTCATCTCAAGAGCAAGTCCATGCGATTACAAAGCTTCGGTCAGGAAAACAAGTTGATAACAAAGTTAAAATGCTTAATGTTGAAGAACATACTCAAGAAGAAGAAATACCCACCAAGAGTGTTGAAAGTCATAATGAGAGTCACCCTAAGGATACCCATCCCGTTGCTAATGATCCTTTTCCTAGGAGTTTTATTCCTAGAGCACCGTTTCCACATAGGTTAAAATGTCCCAAAAAAGTAGACCCAAATGGTGATATGTTAGAAATGTTTAAACAAGTGAAAGTGACCATTCCCCTTCTTGATGCAATTAAGCAAGTTCCTTCGTATGCTAAATTTTTTAAAGACCTTGTAACATTTAAGAGAAAAACCACAACTCCAAAGGAAGCATTTTTAGCTGAGCAAGTTAGCTCCATAATTCAATGTAAAGTTCCTATCAAATATAAAGATCCAGGTTGTCCTACAATTTCTTGCAAAATAGGTGACAATTTTATTGAGCAAGCTTTCCTAGATTTAAGAGCAACTGTGAACTTATTGCCATATTCAATTTTTAAGCAATTGGGTTTAGGAGAGTTGAAGCCTACAACAATGACAATCTAACTTGCTGATACATATGTTAAATTCCCTAGAGGTGTCATTGAAGATGTTTTGATACAGGTTGAGACATTTTACTTCCCAGTGGACTTCGTAATCATTGGCACTCAACCTGCTTAAAACACAAAAGGCCAAATCCCTGTGATCCTTAGTCGACTATTCCTCACTACAACTAATGCGTTAATCAACTGTAGGAATGGGCTAATGAAAATTAGTTTTGGAAATATGACAGCTGAGCTTAATGTCTTTGATACAAGCAAGCACGTACAGGAAGAGGATGTTAGAGGTGTGAACATGATAAGTAGATGGGTGTTTGATGGAGGTGGTGATGAACTTGAAGAAGATTATACAGCTTTATTGGGAGATGAAATAAATGATCCAAAATTTCATGAACAAGCAAGAGGAAGGCTGAAAATGGGAGAGGAAAGGTGGGAAGTAGAAGTTAATAACTTTTTATTTTTAGAGATTGATAGCGATGAAGATAAATCCTCTAATGATATAAAGTTAGGGTTGAGTTTCCCATTTAATCCTGGTATATCTGATTCACGTTCTATTGACTTGTTACTTTAAAGGCATTTTGCTCACCCTATGATTTCGTGTTTTCATCTATTGAGCTTTTTGAGGCAATTTGTCATCTCTCTTCCGATCTAGAGCCTGATTTAGGCCATCGAAACTATAAGGTAAATAATTGGTTTAATAAGTATGTTTTTGTTGTGATTATTATATCTGCTGACCTTCCACCCGATAAATTTGTAATTTTTTTAATTGAATTGGATATTATGCTTTTCTTTGTTCCATACTAACAAAAGTGCAGGTTTAATTTTCATCATTGAGTTTTAACATATCCAGGTGCTATCCTTCCTCTCTTATTTATTTGTCTTGTTACATTTGATATTATTCAAGATTTCCTTTCTAACTAATGTGGTAACGATGACGCATTCATCTTGATACTTTACATGTGTATGCTTAGTTCTCTTACTATCAATATTAGTAGAAATTTCATGATTTTCAATCCTCATTATATTTTTGGACATATGACAACTTATGCATGACTAGATGGATGAGTGAGCATAACTTAAATTGTCCTAACACAAATGTGGAGACTGAATAACCCGTGAGTATTTGAGCCAATCTTCCTATTTGAGGGTTTTTACATCAACTTTAAATTTTTGAAAAGCGTAATTCGTTGTGTAGTCTCATTATTTTTTGTTTTGATTGAACACTAGAAAGGTACGTTCATGAAATGCAAGTTTTTAAGGATTCTTGATATTACTTGCTCTGAAGAGCTATAGACCATAAGAAGTGACTTAGGCCGTCTTTGGTAGCCTACATATAGCCTAATTCTACCTATACATTTATATCGCTAGTCACCTATTTGAGCTTTATATTAGCCTTTTTTTTGTTGACTCGATATCCTTACCCTACTCCAAGTAGGAGTTTAACCTATATTTATAGCCTACCCTTTATCTAAGAACATGTTGAGATTATTTATTTTATGAACAGGCAATAGTGAAAAGTGAGCTTGAAAAAAATATGAAAGAAGAAAGTGAAAAAGAAAAAATAACAAAAAAAAAATTATGAAATCTCTTTCAAATATTGAAAAAAAAAAAATGTGTAAAAAAAGGGAGATGTAAAAAAAATTGGAAAAAAAGAAAAGAAAAAGATCAAATAAAGTCAAAGTTAAGCCCAAAAGTGTTAATTTTATATCTCAATGTATTTCTTAGATCTTTAAACCTTTATATACTGTTCATTTCATACCTTTACCTTAAGCCTTACGTTATAACCCGAAAAAGTCCTAATGATCCTTTGGATACGGT
Source organism: Lonicera japonica (assembly GCA_021464415.1). Classification (NCBI taxonomy): domain Eukaryota; kingdom Viridiplantae; phylum Streptophyta; class Magnoliopsida; order Dipsacales; family Caprifoliaceae; genus Lonicera; species Lonicera japonica. The sequence goes on from CM038465.1 coordinate 16,546,081, forward strand.
TTAGAGGTGAAAGTGGTGGAGGGAATCCATTTATGCATTTAGTTTTTCTAGTGGAATATATCTGTTCATGAGACTACTACTATTCTTTCATTTATAGCGGTTTTCATATATACATATAAGAGGCTTTTGAATTTGCGTACATCTATTCTTTATAGCTCGCTTGTAATGAGAGCATTTACACCATATTCTCTAGTGTTTCATTTGTTGAATGTATGCCATGTAAGGAATTGAGTCAAAGCATAGTTTTAAATGGAATTTGAAAGTTTGCTTACATTAAAATCAATGATGTTATGTTATTGTCAATTCACACACACACGATGAGGATTGGTAAGAATGAAATATTTTATTAATCTTGCTAGTTTGAGAACATTGATGTTGCATGCGTGTCGCATTGCCTAGCATGTGGGTGTTTTGATGTCTTTGTTGAGTTAGTTGCATTGGTGAAGAAGGGGAATTTAATTTTAAAAAGAACCATTGTGTTGGACTTATATTGGAAAACTTGGACTTAAGAAAATAATTTATTTTAAAAATTTTGCTTTGCTCGGGGACTAGCAAAGTGTAAGTTGGGGGAAATTTGATGTTCCAAGAAATTGGTATAATCTTTTATGTTAATTTATAATTTAAAGAGCGTAAAATGTTACTAATATGTATATTTTTAATGCTTTACAGTTGTTAGAAAAGAATTTGAAGAATATTGAGAAAATAGAGAAATTAAAGTGTGTGGAAACACCTAAAGTTGGTCAATTCTTTCGGAAGCATAACTTTTTACTCGGAACTCCAAATAATGCAATTCTTGAGCCTAATTTGAAGAGAATTTTGAGAGCTACAACTTTGTAGTTCAAGCATAACTTTGTAGATGGAAGGGTAGGGCTACAACCGAAGGTCACTACTACTTTTGTTGCTGAGGTTCCTACTATATTCTTGTATGTCACATCGCTTATCTTCATCCCAGAAGTCCATAAAAGCAAAATGATTGAGATAGAGAAATATGAATACGTACAGGCAGACAATAATTTAAGGCCTCGTTTGATTCGGGTATTAAAAAGTCGGATGTGATTATTAATACCACTTTTTTTATAATACCTTGTTTGATTCGCACAAATGTGCTGGGATTACTAATACCGGTATTAACTTAACACCACTCTTTGTGATATAATTTAATACCAGGGGGAGGTGCTATTGTTTATCCAGGATTAAGAAAAAGGAACCATATATTTTCAAAAATGCCATTACTACTATAATATTTTCAAAACTTCCATTACTACTACTACTACTACTACTATATTATTATTATTTTAAAAAAAATTGAATTTTTTTTTATATTTTTGTTAGTCTAAAATATAATCCCGTATACGAGTTACAGAACCAAACATGGTATTAACATCAGCATGAGATATCCTAGTATTAATACTGCATAAATCAAACAGGGTATTCGTATTAAATTAATACCAGGATTAATAGTCCAATACTATTAATACTGGTATTATTAATCCTACTGACCCTAATACCTGAATCAAACGAGACCTAAGTGTACTTCACCATGGTTATATTATGTAAAAGAAAGAACGTAGACAAAATTTGGTCAATCAAATGAAGTGAGTATCTTATAAGGACATCAAATACGTGTGCCATTTTTGTTGTCCACAAACCTTGTTGTATAAGTTGGTCAATATATCAATATTTACTTGCATGTACTTCGCAGTTCAGCCCCCATGCCATGGTTGGTTCTGGGCTATATATTTGAATAGAGAGAGGGGGGGAGAATTATATATAACTTGCCAAGACAATTTAATTTGCTAGGGCAGTAATTTTGATATATGATTATTGGGTTCTTAACATTTTTCATAATAATGTTTTGAAAAGGAATTTTCTTGATAAACCTAGTGTTGGACCTGGCCCATGATTTTATCCTCAACCCATTATCCGACCTAGTAAAAACTGAGTTAATTAAAGTGACATTCTCTATACCAGCTTTATTATATTCCCTTGACGTGGCCGAAAATACTTCCGCGCTTAGGAACCCAAATGTAGGTTTTCAAGTTATAATACTTGGTAAATCTAGTGTCGAATCACAAGGATAGTCGGAAAGACGATGAAGTGATTATGAGTCCAAGGCTTTGTTTAAAGAAGTTGATTGGTTGATTTTAATTGTTGATTTTAAATTTATGCAATAAAATTTAAAGTGATGTATCAAATGTTGAGAAAAGCCTAAGGCATTATAGAATTCATTCTGTTGGTCGGATTTCAACCCTAGAGGGGGGTGAATAGGGTTTAAAAACTTTAATGCGGAATTTAAAACTTTTCTAACAATGTTTAAGAAAAACAGATTTACTAAACTAATATATCAAGGAATGTAAGCACATAAACAATTAAATAAACAATCTCAAGAGCAAATAATCAAACAATCAATAATAAAGAGATTGAGTAAGAAAGATTGAATCGATTTGAAGTCCAAGGCTTTTTGTCCACATGGTTTTGGTTTACTAAACCATAATCCGCGCTCGGTTAGTTCCCCGAGAATTTCCACTAAAATCAATCTCCTTCCGGGTGAAGATCAAACCTCTACAAGTGTAATTCTTTTCACTACGCTCTTTACAAATATTGCTTGACCACAATATTCCCACAAGAATCCCTCTTGCTAACTATGAGATTTACCTCTCACAATTTCACTCAACAAGAATTTACCTTCTTGTCTATCTTATGAGATTTATCTCTCATAAATTGTCTAATACAATTGTTTGATGACTCACACCAATGAACAACTCTATCTAAGTGTGTAAAGAATACAATTTGAGGCTCACACTAGAATTATCCTATTTGATCAAGATGATATAGCTCAAATGATAATGATTGATCAAAAATAATTTCTTGAATCTTTAGATATTGAAGATAGATGAAGTAGAGAGTATAAGAGTGATTCAAGGTGTTCAAAATGTGTCTTAGATAGTGTATATATAGTCCCAAAAGTGATATAGCCGTTTGTGAGGTTTGGTAGAAGTTTGGTACCAAAAATAGTAAAAAATCAGAAATCCAACGGCTATATTCTGGGCCATCAGTCGACTGAGCAAAGCTCCTTAGTCGACTGACTGAGCCTCAGTCGACTGAGCACAAGCCATCAGTCGACTGATGGACCCTGCTGTCCATCAGGCCAAAAGGCCAAAAACCCAATTTTTTGCACTTTTGCATTTAAGCTCCGAAATCAATTCTAATGCTTTGGGGACCTTAAAAATAAGTTCCTAAGACACCTATTTTTGGGAAAACTCAAAATATGATCATTTGAATTTAATATTAATTTATTTGAAAACCGGTTTATGCAAGAATGATGTTTTGAAATGATTTTGATTCAAACTGAATTTGAACAATCTAAGAATGATATATCAATATATATGAGCTATATAATCAATCAATGAAGAAACTTTACATCAATCCTAAGCATACACTCAATTACCGAATATGTGAGTTTTTGAATGCTTTGAATAGTTTCTTCAACTTGATTCTTCCTTGAGGCTTTTCCCTTGAAGCTTTGGCGAATGATCCTTGATCTTTTGCGCTTCATGAAATGCATTGCTAGCATGTGTGTGATAAGGTTGATCTCTTGCTAGTCCAATGCTTCGTTGACTTGATCGAATATTGATTCCATTAATCCTTGTCATGCTTCCTTTGAGCAATCATGCTATTCTTGATTTTCCAAATAAGAAATCTATAATCTTAAATCAAGAACATGTTAAATTACACATGATTGATTTATTGTTATTATCAAAATAAGATTAAGACCTTTAGGTCAACACATTCGCTTTGCAACATTATGTGGAATCAATCTTATTCAAAGTTCTCAATGCAATTCCTAAGTGTTAAGTATCTTACACTTTTCTAAGCAAAAGGGTGTGAAGCAAAAACACCCCATTCCCATATAAATGCCATATAAAGAAAGGGTGTAAGCAAAACTTAACACAAGTGTATCTCTCATTTGTATCTTGTAATCAAAGGGTGTGAAGCAAGTGCAACCCATTCCCATATAATGCTCAACCAAGATACAAATTTAATATACGCCAAAATAAAAGGCATAAATTTAAACTAGGCATTTGGAACTCATTATTAGTTTTTCCTAGGCAATTGGCTTGATTAAGAAAATGGTCACTTAAAGAGTTAAGCACAATAAATCATAAGATTTCATTTGCCAAAGATTGGGAGGTCTAGGTGGAGGATAAATCATCCGGTATAGACATATTTGATAAATATAAATTGAATCCTTAGGGTGATTAGTGGAGTTGTTTATGACACAAACTTAAGAGATCCTCTTTGGCAACACCTTAACTAAGAAAATATTGAGTCTCAAAATCACATAAAGTGTAGAAAGCACTCAACATATCATTAAAGCATTCAAGGATTGGAATCTCAAATTTATGGTGTTTCCATGAATATCAAAGACTAGTCATGCTTGGCAATGAAAAGTATCTCATTCATAGAAGGAATGGACATAGGCTAGTAAAAAATACACAAGTGTATCATCTCTTCATTAATGCTTGAGAACTAGGTATACAAGGCATACAAAGTCAAATCATCTTTTGAAAATTATCTTACTAGCTTATGAATGGTTGATTAAATGGAGAAGATGAATGATTCAACAAGTATTTAATAATACTAACAATGGAATGAAAAATGAACTTACATAACTAATGCATTGCAAACTTCATCTTTTAGCCTTAGCAAAGAAATTTACTCCGTAATAAATGTAGAGACAAGAATTATATAGAAGTGTATTCCATTTTTCTTCAATGAAGATAATAAATTACAAATTCTAGAGAGATTAATATTTAATACAAGTAAATAAAACTATTAATAATCCAAGAGTTCAAGAGTCTAAGAGTTTTTCAATACAATAATAGGGATTATATATATAAATTAGTGTGTTGTCTCTCTCTCCTCTCTCTACTAAAGATCCAAGAGAAACTATCCCTTTTGTCCATTTGAAAATAGCCACTTTTGTATAAAATACAATATTCTAGGAGATAGAGATTTTTAGTCTCCAAGCTAGCTATGAGATAGATGAGCAAAATAGGGGATGTGACATAAAAGGCAAAGCAAGCCATCTAGTTGTCGCGACTCTCACAGGTCAACACTTCTTTAATGACACTTTTTGGCCAACGCGCCGGTAAAGGTCTTGTTTCTTGTAGTAGGGGGCGATATTATCCTTTGGACATCGACTTGTCGCGACTCTCACAGGTCAACGCTTCTTTATTTTTTTTTAAATTATCTGCTATAATTTCTATGTGTTATTTTGTTCTGAAAATAAATCTTAAATTTACTTACAACTAAAATGCAAATCACAGCAATTTTTCCAACAAAAAATACATTGGTTAGAGTTAATGATCAGTTATCTCACTGGTCAAGAACTTTCTCTAGTATTTGGCTACAACAATTTGGATAGTTTACGTTTGCTTATCTCCATTTTAAAAATTCGACAATTTAGGCTCTGTTAAATAACAACATAGAAAAGGAAAATAAAAATACTTGATTTGAGTAACAAGATGAAAAATAAGTTAAGGCATGTGATGAGATGCTCTTAATTTCGTACTCTACAAGTACATGTCCTCTATCTTTTATTTTTTGTAGTTTTTGTTTTCCTAAACTACCAAAGTCATAAAGTAAGAAGACATTTCACCACATGTCTCAACATATTTTCCAACTTCTAATAAAAATCAACAATTTTTATTTTCCTTTTCATTGTTGTTATGAAATAGACCCTTAAAATCGTTTAATTCGTGAATTATCTAATTTGAGCGTTTTGCTGTAAAAATGAACTTACGTTAATATCTAAGATACTAAATAAGAAAGCGTAAAGATGTAGTTGAAATTATATAACTTATAACTATCATACAAGTTCATGCGGAAAAAATCACACCACCCAAATTTTTTTTAAAATGAAATAAATTATAATGAAACAATTATAAATAAAATTGCTTATGCAACCAAATGAGCCCATGCACCAGTCAATATACTAAATGGACATCACACAATCATCAATTATTTGAGTAATTATTATGATAAATAGTCATCGATCTCACATTTTATTTTGCCATTTTATGGAGGTGAGTTTTTTTTATATATTGTTAAAATATTAGTAATATGATTGGACACATGATACATGGTGGGAACGCTAATAATTGAAGTGTGTTTAAAAGAACTCCTTCCTTCTCTCCGAAAAAATAGGATAATTGCTCATATTAAAAATAAATAAATAAATCATTCCACAATAGCCAATATTCTTATAAATAATTTGTCTGAAAATACACCCACCCAATAAGGGTAATGGATAAATAATGATATATATATATATATCACTTGCTTGGCCAGGCAGCTGATACTACGACAGACTCAAAAAAGATCAATTTATTTATTTTATAATTAAAAGGGAGGTCTATGTCTCTCCCGTTAACCTACAAACAAAGAAAACCCACACCAACCTCCCACCCTGAGACTTAAACCTAAGATCTCTCTCAAGTTCAAGTAGGCGCTACCCCAACTAGATTAACCCACATGGTCATGATTAATTAAACCCTAATTAATTTCATACATATGTTACACCTACATGCAACATTAATTTTAGAACACCCTTTTAATCTATATGATTTTTGTGTTCTTTTCTCTTCTTAGAAACAGCTAGAAGGCTTAACAACACCAGAAGAAGTTCCTCCAACATTAGAGCAAGATGCTTGTGCTGTCTGATCCTTGTAGCTGAGGTTCACATCCACCAATTTTATGTTACTACATGGATACTTCTTGCTACAATCAAAATTCACGGCCACCGCGGTTGCTGATGTTCCGTGAATGTCTTGATATATTACGTCGCTAATTTTTACACCCGAAACCTGTTAAAAAACGAAAATAAATATACATTCAGAATAAAATTATTGTTGTACGTAAATTGGTGTATATATTTAAAATATCATATTTAATTTTAGTACGTCATTACATGATGAGAGATAAATTCTTATTACTTGTAAGAGAAATGCTAAACAGACAAAATTTTCTACAAAAAGTTGTACCTGGCCGGGCAGTTTTTATTATTGGGGCAGTAATTTGATCAATTATGACGGGATTCTGGACATTGACCATCACAAGGTGTTGGAAAAGAACACTCTTAACGAAGCCATTGCTAGCCCTAGCCCATGTCTTTATCCTCACTCCGTTTTGTGTACCCTTAAAAGTAACGGTTTTAACGGTTACATTTTGTACACCGGGTTCTTGCAAGTCCCATCCTAGACTCCCAATGCTGAAATAATCACCAACATGCACACACATATATTAGATATTGTACAACAAGAAACTAGCGTCTCAAGAAAGTTTTACCACATGTACTAAACATTGTACATTACTTGGACCCCAGAGATAACCTATTTAACTATGTATACCTTATCCCATGACCTGGCCCACAAGCAACGTTCTCAATCCACAAATTAGAGTTCCCGGGGCCGATTGAGATGCAATCGTCGCCAGTAGAAATGACAGAGTTCAAGATGGAGACACTGGTGGATAATTGTACGTGAATCCCGTCAGTGTTTGGGCTGTTACCGGCTGCCATGATCTTCGTTCCTTGTAGCATGGCGTTGCGGCAAGCGTAGATGCTAATGTGAAACTTTTGACTGTTTAAGGAAGTTAGCCCATTGACGACAATGTTGTTCGAATTGTAGAATCCTAGTGACTGCAACATGAACATGCCGAAAAACCCTCAATTAGATATTTAAATAATCTCAAAGTATGTTAAAAATAAAATGGGACAGTGATAATAAGAGAATAACAAATTATATTATATTATTTGTATCATGTGGATTTGTGGCGCGCGGCGTTGGACATGAGTGGGATAGCTCTTTAAGCACTACTTATTTTTCAAATGAAAGAAATTATTTAATCTAATACATAGCATATGTGGTTGACCTTTAAAAGTTTGATTTGAAGTAATTGTGGCGGGGATGAGAGGGTGGGTCAATTCATGGGTACAATATGGGTAAAGTACGAATATTTGTATCAATTTTATCAACCGGCTGTACATACCAGCTATACTGATGGATTTTTTTTATTATTTTAACAAAAATATAAAATATATCAGTACATATATCACAAATAATTGGCTGATGAAACCAGTTGATATAGCATTACTTGATACTAAATCCATCAATCCATACCGTTGCTCCATCAGGGCAATTCTTGCCGGAGTTTTTACAAGACCAAAGGCCAGTCCCTTGACCGTCTAGGGTTCCACCAAGAACGGAAACTCCGGTGACTCTTTGGAATGTGATCCAATTACCGGAGTTTCCAATAACATTATAATTCGAGGGGGCAACTAGGGTCCCATCAATGCGGAATGTAATACGAGTATTTTTGCACGTTTGACCGGCAAATGTAATTCTACCAAGCAAGAACCTTCCTGTTGGCACATAAATAGTGGCTGGATTAGCCGAGCCGCAAGCTGCAGCCCATGCGCTTAGGAAGGCCTTGCTCGAGTCCAACTTTCCGTCGGCTTTGGCTCCTAAACTCACCACATTGTAAGTAATTGAAGCTGCTAATGAACTTTTGAAGAAGAATATAAAAAGAAGGGGGAGAAGAAAAATGATGCTGTTTTGTTTCACCATCTTAATTTGAGAGAGAGAGACAGAGAGTGGAGGAGTTGTTGAAGGTAGCGGTTGTATGGGGGGAGTATTTATAGGCGATAAAGGGCATGTTTGGATGAGGAATAAATCAAGCCTTGACAGCCGAAATTAGGCTGACTACTTGTCACATAGTCAATATGTACAAACTAATTGTTTATTTGTATTTGAACTAACAAAAACTGTTTGTATAATAAATTTGTAATAGCGCCAAATAAAAGTTGGAACAAGTTAATATTAATTGTATATATATGTGATTTAAATCTCGCTCCCAATATTTTTTTGTTGGTGAGCGATTAATCTATAAAATTCCATTGTAAATAATTTCTAAGCTTTATAGCATGTTTTAACCTTGACCAGCAGGACGTATTTTTTCCCTCCCCTAAACTTAATTTCAAGCACTAAAAAATGCAAAAGAAAAAATGAAATAAAATAGTACATAAGGTTAATTAATTTATTAAAGAGAAGTGCGATGATTATGTAGATAAAACATAGCAGAGCCGGATTTGAGGTGAGCCGCAACAGGTTCTTGCCTCAGGCCCTAAATACTTTAGAGCCACATAATTTTTTAAAGTTTGAAGTTGGAGAAGTTCATTGATCAAAAACTCTTATATGTTATCGTAGATCAAAAAATAAGTTGTGATCATTTATGTACATTTGAGGACGGAAGGCCTCATTGATAAATTTCGCTTCAGTCCCCCGAATTCTCAAATCCGGTCTTAAAACTTAGATAAGGATAAGAATTACAAAATGAGAAGAGATCACATGGATATTGGACTTTTGTGTTCAGGGAATTGATATGTATAATGAGAATTCTTTAGCGTAGGAGAACTTCTTAAAATTAGTTTGTTGCCAAACATCCCCTTCTCTGCCCCCCCCTTCCTTCTAATCCTTCTTAAGATTATTTCTTCTCATACGTATATGATTCGAGGTTAACCACAGTCCACTAGTACCGAGGATTATTTCAGCGGCATGAAGTTATCATTAAGTTTTGTGAGTAAAACGATTTATTTATCAAGACATTTCGAGTTTAATTCCACCTATGTTTAAAAACTTTGGTGGACAGCAGCAGTCATAATTTCGCGAGTAAAGATTAAAATATTAAAATTTCATATATAATTAAAATGCGTTCATCTAAACATATTTATAAAGTATGATATATAGTGTAAATTGTATGTTTAAATAGAATCCTTCTAAATTTACACTACCCATATATGGTAACAATACCATCATAGGTGTCACATGTAAATATATAGCAGAGCCTAGGTTTTTATTTTTATTTTATTTATATATACATATACAATGAATGAAACTAATATACTCCTATGGGCCCCAAAATTAGAATAAAAGGCAAAAAAATTATGTTGTAGTCAAGTATATCCGCTATATCACCCGTAAAATTAGAATTAATCATTTAAATATATTTTGTATGTTGCACGTGGGTTGTCCCAATGGCTAACATTGTATCAAGAATATATAAAAATTAATTTTCAAGTTCGAGTTATGGTAGGGTGGGTACACAAAAATCTACCGTATGGAGACGGAGCCTTTTTTTTCACACGTTCAGGTGAATGGCCTGAGTTATGAGTGGACAATTATCTTGAGGTACTATTCAATACGACTTATATATATATATATAATTATAAATCTACCACTACCACAATAAGAATGGGCTAATAGAGTTCGACAATTACGTCCAAGTGAATCTAATTTAGGACCTTCTTATTCCTAAGACGGGAAGAACGCTAATCAGTTACAAAATTGTTAGATAAATTTGGGAAATATAGGAATCTCTAAATTTCATGCAAAAAACTGCAGAGTTATAACAGTGGTTGCTTGAGGATGGAGAATGTTGAAAGTTAGTTAAGTTAGCCAATACACCTCCACAAACTCTTTTAATTTGTTTACTTCCTTTTTTGGTGGGAAAAATGTTATGTTATATTGTAATGATTTCTTATTTGGCTCTTTTTTTGCTTTAAGCGCAAGATCAATGCCTCCCCCGCCCACAACTTCTTTTTAAATTTGTATTTGTTTGACGGGGACCTCAGAGATATCATTCTTTGTTATCTGGACTACACACATGTATAATCACAAGCAAAGCGGTTAATGTTATAAACTGTAACGTGTCATATTCGATACATGTGAAATATTGCATTTAGTCTTTAGTAATTTACAGCAGAGTTTCGATAAATTAATAATATTGGTAAAATAGGATTTTTTTTTTCCTTTTTGCTAATCCAAATTTGATTATAACAGGTAAATTAATATTTTAAAACTTTTCTTTATTGAATTTTGAGTTAGTAACACTTTTGATTCCCTAAGTATGTTAATAGTTTCACTTTTGTTCCTAATATTTTGATTTGGGCGCATTAAACCCCAAAGTTTAGAAATTGTTTAAATGTAGCCCAATTAGTAACTTCCGTTAAACTTAACGGAATTAATATGTGGGCCATAAAATTTATTTTCTACTTTTCTTGTGAAATTTTGCGTCGCAATTTCAAACCTCTAGATGATCGAATTTCAAAAAATGTTGAACTGCAAAATTGAAGCTTTTGAAATTCTACTCATGATACACTCAAGAAACCTGTGATTCGGAGTCTTGGGGAAAAAATTATATTTTTTAAAAATTATTTGAGTCACTTTAGGTACCTGTAAAAAAATATTAAAATGCAAACCCATTTTCTCTCTCTGTAAACCTATTTTCTCCATATACTTTACATTCAAATCATTTTACTCAATTTATCTATTGCAAATTTAATGAATGATAAACCCGGTTGAGGCTTAATTCTTCTTTTAGCCTAATTTTTATTTTTTTTTTGCTTAATCTTTTAAAAACTTATTTATTGGAAATCTATAAATGAAGGAGGTTAAAAGTAAACCAACTGATCAGATGTATTGAAACCAATATCCCTGAAAAATGGATATCATCCTTGTTCATTTTACTTTTCGCCTCCATTAATTATATATTTCCAAAAATTAAGTTTTTAAAATATTAAAACAAAAAATTTAAAAATAAAAAGAAGAATTAAGTTGTAATTGGGTATAACACCCATTAAATTGTGTAAAATGATCTGAACATATATTATATAGAGAAAATAAGCTTAGAGATTAAAAATAAAAATAAAAAAATTGGGTTACGGGTTACAATACTTAACTTTGTTGAATTTGTAAGACAAGATATCTAAAGTAACTCAAATAATTTTTAAAGAAATTTTTTTCCTCGAGACTCCAAATCTTGAGTTTCTTGAGTTTATCACGAAGAGAATTTGAAGAGCTTCAATTTTGCAGTTCAACATTTTTTCAAATTCAATCATTTAGAAGTTCGAAATTACAACGTAAAATTTCACCAGAAAATTGGAAAAGAAATTATATGGCCCCACATGTTAATTCCATTAAAAAACTTAACGGAAGTTACTAATTGGATTACATTGAAATAATTTTAAAACTTTGGGATTTAATGCACTCAAATTGAAACGTTAGGGACAAAAGTGAAACTACTAACATACTTCGGGGGTCAAAAGTGTTATTAACTCTTGAATTTTATAGGTCCCAAATATTTCATAAATTAATAATTAATTCAAAAGTACATATAATAAATTGACTATAAGATTTTCTTGAAATTCAAGCCTATTGAATCTCATCTCTATTGGTTTCTAATACGTATGCTCAAAAATTCAGGAATGTATTATCTCATTGCGTGCAAGAAGAAGTTTTTTAGTGCCATCATCATCAACTTCTTCATCGATCTTGAGGATGCACGCCATTTTGTCGAGGATGAAGTCTGTCTAAATTAAGGTCGGTCTTGAGTTGTAATTATGGGGCCTTTACACATCTATATATTTTAACTAAAATACATTATAAATGCTATTTGTGTACATTTAGATTTATGATATAAAATATATTATACATTTAGTTGTAATTATAAATGTTTTTTTTTTCTTTTTTGAAAATATTGCATGACTAAAAATTAAATAAGAATTACAGAAAAAGCATGTATATATTATCGGCCAGAATCAGGTGCAAGCAATCTATATACGGATCTCACTTTTAATGATAAATATCCATTGCTCAAAACATCTCTCAGTGTTTTGGCAATCAAAATTCATCGTCAAAGGGTCGATCCGTAAATGAACGGTCCATACCAGAACAGGACCATATATTATATAGTATTTTAACAGTTGAATCTAAGAAGTTGCTAAGGCAATTCAAAGTGCAATGAAATTAGACCTGCCTTTAGAGTCGACAAGGAGTTATCATTTACGGCCTTCTAAGAAGCACCGTCAGTCTTTCCTTTAGCTTTATTTTTTTTGTTTATTTGGTTTCAGAGTTAAGCTTCTCCGGTATAATTTTTAAATTGTTACTTTTTCTTTTGGACTTATTTTGTTAGACGCTAAGTTTAAACTTTTTTATATACCAACCTTTTTATAATATTTTACTCTAAGCTCTATTTCTAAAAACCTAAAGCTATCGTTTTAAAAGAAACAGTGAGTTCAGACCAAAATCAATTCCCAATGGTGCATGTATATATATACGTAGTGAAGAAAGACTAACGTAAGGAAAAAGCAAATTGATATCTCCCATCCTCGTGTTACTCTCAAAGAAAGGTCAAAAGAATATTTATTTATGAACAGTACATATTCCACTAAGCCAATGTTATATTAAATCATTTAGCTTTTTCTTTTTCTTATTATTATTTATTTATTTATTTATCGAGGTTAAATCTAACTTTAACCAACAAGAGGGATTATTTTTCTCATAACATATCTGATACAAGTACGAATCACTACAGTAGAGTCAAAATTTGTTTAAAATAAGACACTTAAACATTATAATATTCTAAATTTTTCTCAAAGAAAATTCTAATTATTAGAACACTTATTTATTTAAATGCGTAATTTATATAAAATTAATGGAAGACTCCTTTAAATACTTTCTTTCACAAATAAGTATATAAAGAGTAAAATATATATATATATATATATTGTTGGGACACGTGCCCCCACCTAATAGCCAGCTAGTAAGTTATACCCTCCCCTATGAATTACCATTGGTGTAAATCTTTTTTTTCTAAAGTTTGCATATAGATATATAGCAAGGCAGCTAGCTAGTAGCCCACGCCCTCAAAATAAATATTCCGTATTTAACTTCTCATGTTTTTTTTAGGCATGTTTAAATTCTCATGTTGAAAAATGAAAATAACTAAACTGTATATATACATATGCATTGCGCACTTAATTTTCAAGTCCTAGCATCTGTGTGTTGGCCGGTGGTCAAATTTGGGAGGTTTTAAACCATTGCCTGAATTGTTGCATTCATTAGTGGTTTTTATACCACTTTTTATTAATTGTTGCATTGATTAGTGCCTTTTATACAACCTTTTATTAATTATTAGGTATAAATAGGAATTTAATAAACATTCGACTGCTCTATATATACAATTCATTAAAGGAGGTATATATTTATTATCTTTTACTAATTAAATTAACAAAATACTTCCGTAGGCTAAGAAAATAAAGAAAAATTTTAATTAAAGAAGTCGAACCTATGACCTTAAACATAATAATAAAAATCAATTAATCACTTTATTAAATACAATCATATGTTATTAAAATGCTTCAAAAAACTGTGCACCGTTTGTCATTGAACCATGCGCACTATTTACATTAGAATCGGACACAGGCACACGCGATGTGTGTGTAATATCTATTTCGTTTCATTTAATATTATACACACATCGCGTGTGTGTCTGATTCTAGTGTAAATAGTGTGCATGGTTCAATGACAAATGGTGCACGATCGACTTATGACTAATTCACTAATTCTTTCTGTTCACGGATTATAATTAAACCATGTGTTTGAGAGAGATCTCTAAAGAGAGAGATTTCTAATTATAAAATTAAATAGTCTGGGAAAGTCAATTAAAAGAAATGAAACACATATATGCATGTTCCAATATGTGAAAAACAGAAACTACAACAAACAGGGAAGCCCCAAAACAAAGTACGTGCATTCATGGAATTAAGTTGAAAATTATAAAAAGCAAGGAAGCAAACCAAGCTCACCTTCTAATTTACTGCTGAGTTTTCTGTCCTTTAATTTATTTTCTTTTATTTTTAAATAATTGATATATATATATATGTATGTATACGTATTAAAAAAAATGGAAACAAACCATAAATACTTGCGTGCTAATTAAGTAATTGTATTCGTAATTAATTGGTAACAAAAATCAAGCCCATCCTCAATTGTCTTTGTCCAGAAAAAGGATACGTTTTATTTAATGGAAAATGTTCAATCTTTTGAACCCATCATTTTTCTACTTCGATGTGTGTGTGTGTGTGTTTTTTTTTTTTTTTTTTTTTTTTTTTTTTTTTTTTTTTGCAGGGGGGGCGGGTGGGTAGGGGTAAATTTTGAGATTTTGACTTGTATCTCGATGTGTTTTTATAACTAAATGTAGTGCCCCGTGTTATATATATTGGAACAAATAAATATCTTAAAAGTTTTCGTATCACAAAATAATAGTTAATTAGTACACAAAAATATGGGATCTTTAAGTTTGAGTGGGATCCTCAATCATCGCTACAATTACTTGTTCAAATTTAATTTTATGTACAGACTTGTTTAAACAATTGGATCTGATTCTTGAGTTTTAAAATTTTTTAGATCCAATCCACATTTTCTTTTAGAGTATCTCTCTTACGGCTAGCGTAACAATATTTCTCGCATATTTTTGGTATTTGCTATCACATTTTTGGTATCCATAGTACAATATCTCTAAATACTAAGTTATCACCAACGGCATATATCAAGGGTGATTTTGTTTTTATCCGCGATTTCTTTCAATTATTCCCTTATTTTATAATTTGTTAAGTTAATCCGCGTTACCCATTGAGTTTAACCACATGCTGGGATAGACTTACAAAAAAATAGTGACTTAAGTTTTAAAAAGTATTGTTTTTTTAAAATCTAATAATAGAATATTCACAAAAATAATTAATTCATCCACGTTTATATGAGTGATTTAATTTTGAAAATTACAAAGTTAGAATCTAAAGTTAAAACCGTCGTTCTCATTTTAAGACTATTCATTCTCCATGGGTTCACTTTGGTTATTTTTTGCCCCTTTTGACTAGAATTTGAGTTCCATTCTTGGCTCTAACATGGAGGAATAATTGAGAATCATAAAAAATAGGAGGTAATTGCAGGTCGTAAAAAAAAAATTTATTTTTGTGTCAACATTTTAGACGGGAAATAGAGAGATTGAAGCATACATAATCATCTATTAGAGAGAGTTCATCAAAAGAGTATTAAGAAGATAAGTTTCTTTTATCAAGCAAGTGAAGAACTCAACATCGATAAACACTTTTCACAGTTAGACAAAATTTTCTAACTTATTTTTTGGCATTAGTCTACTCTTGCATCCTTTTCTTCTTCGTTCATTTACTTATAAACCTTAAAAGAAATTAAACCAATTTTTGTTTGGACAAAATTAGTCTTGTCAATGGTTGGTTCAATTACTTAAAAATTTGAATTCAATATTTTTTGCATGTATTTTCTTGAGAAATCATAAATATAAGTAGAAATTTGATTGTCATTGATTTCTTTTGACAAACTTTGATATTAATTATTAATAGTTGAATAATGTAGTCAAGTGTTTAAAATCTACTTGATAATTTAGCATTGGTGTGACTACTAACCAATAGTTGAATAATAAAACTTCACGCCGTTAACTTAATTCCTTTCAGACTTGGCTACGTATTCTCTATCACCCTTCCAACCAATTCCGTTTAATGTAGTCTAGTTTGAGAATGAAACAGATAAATTTTTTCATAAAATTTAGTGGAGATGATCTCTATGATGAGTAGATCATCTCCCAAAATTTAATTAAAAGATTCAATCTAAATTAAAAGTGAGTAAGGTCATCGTCTAAACTTTTAATTGTTGAAAATAAACATATGTATAGAATTTTTGATAGGCCTACTTCCGTTTTGAATTTCATAATGAAATTTCATGAAGATGATCTACTCATTATAAATATCATATCTACCAAATTTTATGAAAAAAATTATCCGGCCATTTAGCTCTTGAACTAGATCTCATTAGATTGAACCGAAAGATAATTGAAAGGAGCCAAGTCCATTCCTTTCTATGTTCATTTTCTATCAATTAAGTAAATTCACTTTCGTGGAGATCAATCATAACATACAAAAGAAGATTTTGACCCAAATTAAAAGCATATTTACAGCTTCATTATATTATCAATGGTACAAGAAAAGGATAGTGTGTGACTACCCCATTTTTTGTTTGCTTAATAGACCTTAAGGGAAATTAGGAACTTAAATAGAACTATGAAATAAATTTAATATGGAAGTATATTTTGATTAGGAATCTAAATAAAAAACTAAATATACATTTACAAAATTATTTTAATTAGTGGATATACTTCTAGTATATTTAAAAGGGTAATTTTGTGAAACTTGATTCAAAATTGCCATTAATTTAAGGTTGATAAATCTAAAAAAGTCGCGAATAGAAATAAAATCACCCTATATTAAAATCCAGAGGTTGCATTTAAAGAAACAAAAATCCAAACTCAAGAACTAAATTGTAAATGCTCAAGAAAATAATAATAGTAAAAAAAAGAAAAAAGAAAAAAGAAAAATTCTCTCCCGGTAGGGCAGGAAAATTTGACTCAAAACCTTTATGTCTAATTTATTATCAAACCTTTTTGTCAAACTATAACTTCATATATGGACTTTCAAATAGTTTTCCCACTTCTATCTTAATTTGTTAAGCTTAAACGGCACTAATGCCCCCCCCACACTATTAGAAGATTTTAGCTTGCACCCCAGACTAAAGTTTACGACAGTTTGCACCCTAAACTTCAGACTTGTTTCAATCGACCCCTTTATACCATCTTCGGACAAAAACATAAACTCCGGCCAGCACATGCAAATCACTTGATGAAATTTTGAGGTTAAAATTGTCACAACACACTTCCAATTGACCATTAAGATCCATTTTTCGTCGGGAAATCCAGTCAAAAATCTTTAAAACTTTTGAAAATTCATGGAGAGTTAAAGGTGAAAAGTTTTAGAACTAGAAGGACATTGCACAAAACATGCATGGTTACTTTTTAGACGTTATCACCCCCTTAATTCAACTCTTTTGGTAGTTCATGCCACTTAAGGAAATTTCTTACAGATCTGGCAAACAATTAATAAAGAAGAATCTCTTACGGATAGAAAGTCAAAAGATTTGGATTGCTTGATTAAATTAAACTACCAAATCAAGAAATAATCCTAATTTCCATGTAGATGTACTTTTACTTGATTCAGAAAAATTCATGTATATAGTAAATTTTCACTGTAACATTACAGAAAATTAAAACCACTGGGCCGATTTCTTGCAGAGAATTTTCACGTATAAAGTAAATATTCATTAAAAATTGCAATGAAAACATAAAATATTAGTACAACTTTGTAGTGAAAAATAGAAATATTTACTAAACTTTGGAAGTAAAAAGATTTTCACAGGAAATGTTGGAGAGAAAATATATTATATATCACAAAGCTTTGCAGTAAAAATTAAGTCTTCAAAAGATTAAATCATAAATAAAAAATAAAAAATTCATTACAAAAAACTAAAATTCCTCTGAGAATTTACAAATCATCATCTACCCAGAGTAAAGCAATTATGAAAAAATGGAAAGGATTCACTACATATATAATATATACATATTCTTTAGATGCAACAAACTCCTTAGACATACCAACTTCATGTTAAACTTGGAGCTCTAGGTTATAAGATCGAGCATCTATAATGTAACTATGAATTGGAAAAAAATAGAGTGCCACATATGATATATAGACATTGAACTAAAAAAACCATCTTCAATGCATATATGGTTATAACCATGAAGGTCATGTGGCAAGAATAGGCAAAGACATTTAACCTTCTAATCTAGAGGTCTCCTAGAAATTCCTACGTGCCACATCATCATTTTTGCTTTAATATTTTATTTTTTTAACTTTTAAATGTTTTAAATTTTATTTTATAATTATATTTTTGATAAAATTTATATAATTAAAAAATATTTGTCATTATCTAGAAAACAAGATTCATATTCTTTATAGTTTTTTGATGAATAATGTCAATAGCAATTTTGTTGACTACACCATTAGAAATGATTTTCTTAGAACTTGTGTAACGACCCAAAAATATCCTACATCGGTAGTGTAATGGGAAGGTACTTGATATATATGTGGGAATAATGAACTTAAATAACAACTTGAGCTAGTCATTTTGAAGAATAATCCAGGTAGTTATATATGGTATCAGAGCGGACCCATTCACCCTCTCTATGAATAACCCAGGTGGTTACATTGGAGATACTCTATGAGATCAAAAGATTCCTCCCTATGAATCCCCCCTCCATTCACCCTCTCTAAGAAATTGTTATCCTAGATGAGAAAGTTTTTAGCTTATTTGTCAGTTTGTTCATGCTATGGAAAGCAGATTTGAAATTCATATAAGTTTGGAAGGCAAGTAGCTCGTTCGGCCGCGTTTTTTTTTTTTTTTTTTTTTTTTTTTGCGTTAATCCCTTGATTAAAGTAATTTAGTAAGTAATATATATATACACACATAATATTGATATGGGCGTATAAGTCAAATTTCAATCCAATTAATTTTGATTTTGTCTTTGTCATTGGTTATATTAATAAGGGTCATGTTAACGTGTGCCCTAAGGGCACAGGTTAAGTACCTATTTTTAGAAATAATTAACTCTAAACATGCATTAAATATTGCACAAATTCTCATACAAGATTTCATTATTTCCATTTATAGTACCTTTAACATGTGCCCTAAGGGCACATGTTATCATTTTCCTATGAATAAAAAGTATCCTTATTGTATTAAATGATCTTGCCTTGGATCTTTCACGAAAATGTGATCATATTAGGGATTTTTTTCTCCCATTTTTCCTTTTTCGTCCATTTATTTTATCCTTGAATTATGCATTTTTTCTCCGAAACTTTTTTTTTAAAATTAAAATTAAGGGAAATCTCAGTCGCTCCCTTAATCTTACAAATAAAGAAAACCCACATGTCGTCCTTATGAGTCAAACTCTTGACCTCAAGATAAAGGTAAAAGTTGCCTACCATTAGGTCAGCCCTTCTCCTCCTCTAAAACTTTTCAAAGTTGTCTTATAAAATTTGAAAGACGATTAATATTTAAATATAATAGATACTTTAGAATTTAGATTCCTATTAATATATCAATCATCTAGTAGATCAAAGGGATGAGACTCAACCATCATACGTGTTTTGAGATATATTTTAATCACTAGATTAAGGACACTTTTGTACTGAATTAAAATTATGACAAAGTTTTGGTATCGATATTTCAATGTAGCTAGAGTTTTACTACCGGAATATAAATTAATAAAAAAAATAATATGTTTGAATATTAACTTAATCATTTCTTTTATAAGTCTGTCCCAAAACATTTGTAAACTTAATAGTTAATGTGAATGCTTAATTAACAAATTCGTAGAGTACAAATAACTTACACATCACGTGCATAAATTCAAAATACTCATTTAAAAAATGAACTCAAATAATATTCACGATAATATTATATAAACAATCACGGGCATAGCCACTAAGCAGATAGTGTTTTTTTTTTTCCTTTTTTTCCTTATAGGGACCTTTGTGTAAACTTTGAAAGTTTGGGATTTGATGTGCTATTTCTCAAAACCTTGGGGTTGGGATTTGTTATTTTAAACAAAAACCGATGCATAAAGTTGGTAAACCATATTTTTTGTTGTCTAACTTGACTCTCTCTCTCTCTCTCTCCCCTAAAAAAGAAAAGAATTAAAAGTCATTTTCATTTTTTTATGTTTTTCTCTCTGACTTTAACAGATTTTACCTTCTTATAACTAGTTTCAACATATCTAGTGTTGAAGATAAAATTTCATTGATCATCCTAAAATTTGTTCGTCTCCCTGAACTAGAAATATGATTCTAGATTTTAGAGGTCATGTATATAAATGAAAGTGATACTCATAACTTGAGATGGAGATTGTATGTATTGATAATTCAATATTATTTAGTTTAGTTATTTATTTATGTTATTTTATTTGTGGGTAGAATCCCACCTTGATAGGTATTTTAGGTAAGTTAGGATGTTATTCCCTATATAATGTGCCTGGTATCCATTCTTTATTATTATGGAATAAAATACAATAATTCTCTCTAATTCTATATGGTATCAGAGCAGGTTAGGAAGGAGGGTTAGGAGCTCCTTAGGCAATTTATTCCTAGCCACCACCATAGTATTCCGGCCAAAACCCTAATCGCACAGTGTGCAATCTCAGCCACTAGTTACGTGTGTCGTTTTTTTATTACACCACCATTTTAGAGGTGGTCGGAATCCTCAGGAGACGTCACGCCAGAAAAATCACCGGGAAACTAGTCTTCACGCGCCTACACGCGCCACAACACCTCCGCACGTGGATCTCAGCGCCGTCCACTGTAGTAGCGCGTGACGGCACGTCTGAGCTCCGATCATCCCTAAAAATTCCAGAACTCGTCGTCTCACTGTTCCGCACCATATTCTGGCCTTGGTTTGGTGAGTTTGATCCGGTTTGGTACTGTTCCTATTAATCTGACACTGTTACGGTTATTCTGCCACTGTTTCGGTTGATTGCTACTTTTCTACTGTTCAGTTCTGTGTGCTACTATTCAGTCCCTGTGTTTTGTCTGGTTAGTTTGATTATCTCATCATATGAACTATAAACTTGCTATGGTGGGTGCTAGTAGTCTGGGTCTCACAGAATCTTCTAGTGGTTCTACCACAAGCCCATCTTCTACGTTCACAGATACTATGTCACAATTTGCTACTATTTATTCGGTGAGTGAAAATCATGTGGCCAATATTAGTCACAAATTGAATGGAAGGAATTAGCTCGAATGGGCACAATCAATGAGGCTGTTTATTGACGGCAAAAAAAAATTAGGTTATGTGAATGGTGAAGTGGTACCACCCCCATCTAACGACCCGGGCTTTAAGTCATGGCGCGAGGAGAATTCGATGGTTATCTCGTGGTTGATCAATTCCATGGAAGCTGGTCTTGGTAAACCCTATATGTTCCTACCGATCGCTCGAGATATTCTGCACGCGGTTAAGGAAACGTACTCGGATCTAGACAATTTTTCTCAAATGTTCGAACTCAATAACCAGTTGTGAAAGATGCAACAAGGAGATCGTGGGGTTACAACCTACTACCATGACATGATGGCTATATGGCAAGAGTTGGATTTGTTTGAAATTGAAGAGTGGGAAAACCCGAATGATAGTGCTCGTTACAAGAAGAAGGTTAAGCGAGGTCGGGTGTTTGTTTTTTTGGCTGGACTAAACAAGGACCTAGACGAAGTTCGGGGTCGTATTTTAGGCAGAATACCTTTGCCCACTATCAGAGAGGTATTTTCAGAGGTACGAAGAGAAAAGGCTCGACGATATGTGATGTTGAAAGACGAACGGGAGCCCCGTATAGATGGTGAGGGCTCTGCACTGGTAGCTCTTGATAAATTCGTAGACAGTGATAAGCGGGGAGGAAAGCAGAAATTGTGGTGTGATCATTGCAAGTGGTCAGGTCATACTAGAGATAGTTGCTGGAAGCTTCATGGTAAACCAGCAAATTGGAAGAAGCGTGATAACAAAATGAAGGGAGGAACACGAGCATTCCAAGCAAGCAATGCAGATTCAGCGCAACCATCTTCCTCAGAACCACTTCCATTCACAAAGGAACAATTAGAGCATCTGTGTAAAATGGTTCAAACTCATTCCTTAGGAAACTCTGACTCCTCATGTTCCATAGCTCAGTCAGGTAATAAGTTTACAGCTACAATTGCCTGTATCAAATCCCATAGCAACTGGATATTAGATTCAGGGGCTACTAACCACATGACCGGTATTTCGGAATTCTTTTCGTCATATACTCCGTGTGCAGGGAATCAAAAGGTTAAAATTGCTGATGGTTCTTTCGCTGCAGTTGCCGGCAAAGGAACCATAATCGTCTCCCCATCTCTCACTCTTAAAGATGTCTTACATGTCCATAATTTATCGTATAATCTTATATCTGTCAGCAAATTAGCTCTTGATCTCAATTGTCAAGTTAACTTTTGTTCTTCTCATTGTGAATTTCAGGATTCAAATTCAGGGAAGACGATTGGGGTTGCTAAACAGGATGGGGGTCTCTACTTCTTCAATAATGGGTCTACCTCTGAAAGGCAAGATCGGCAGACTTGTTTTAATTCTATTTTTGTTTCTAGTGATAGTTAGATTTTGCTATGGCATTATAGGTTAGGACATCCAAACTTTCAGTATTTAAAGCATTTGTTTCCCAAGTTATTAATGAATAAAAAATTGCTTAAATTTTGGTGTGAATCTTGTGAATTAGCAAAACATCAACACACGGTTTTTCCGTCTCAACCATATAAGAAATCATAACCTTTCACCTTGATTCATAGTGATGTTTGGGGTCCCTCTAGAATGCCCACTTGGTCTGGCAAACGTTGGTTTGTGACTTTCATTGACGACCACACTAGAGTATGTTGGGTCTTTCTCTTAAAAGAAAAATCAGAAGTTAGGAGTGTGTTTCAAAACTTTTACACCATGATACACATACAGTTTTTTAAACCAAAATTAAAATTTTTTGGAGTGATAATAGGAAAGAATTTTTTTATAAGATGTTAGGGGATTTTTTCATCACAAATGGATAATTCATCAAAGTTCTTATACTTATACTCCTCAACAGAATGGAGTTACCGAAAGAAAAAAATAGACATCTACTTGAAGTTGCTCGAGCTTTAATCTTTCAAACTAAAGTTCCAAAATACCTCTGGGGAGATGCTATTTTGACTGCTACTTACCTTATTAACTGGCTTCCAACACGTACTTTGAATTTTAAAGCCCCCATCAAATTGCTTTCTGACATATTTCCCAACACTCGGCTATTAGGGGATATTCCCTTAAAAATATTTGGCAGTGTTGCCTTTGTTCATAATCATGACCCAAAATATTCTAAACTTGATCCAAAAGCACACAAATGTATTTTTGTAGGCTATCCTACAAATTAGAAAGTGTACAAATGTTTTGACCTGATTTTCAAAAAATTGTACATCTCTATGGATGTCACCTTCTTTGAGGGGCAATCTTATTACAACGACTCCCATCTTCAGGGGGAGAGCACGAGTAAAGATGGTGGTTGTGGTTTCGATAATTCGGTAGTTGATGTTTTGTATGAATTAAATATTGAAGATATTGGTGTTGGTAATGGTGACCAACCAGGGTTAGTCTAATCCCAAAATCTGATTACTACCGATGGACCAGAGATGTGTACAAAACGGTATAAAGGTCTTCTTTATTCTAGAAAGATTCTAGAACAAGGAAGGAAAGAAACCATCCCTCAGCAACCCCAAGAATCCAACCTGGAGGTGGATCATAATACTCACGATGACTCTTCCAAGATACATGAAGGTAGTTCTCAAAATAATATCGAGTCAACTCAGTCTAATCAACTTGATCTTCCTATTGCTCTTAGGAAAGGAGTCAGAGCGTGTACGAAATCTCCCAAATATCCCATTTCGAACTTTGTGTCATATAAAAATATCTCACCGTCCTATTCTGCGTTTATTTCTTGTGTGTCGAATATAGTTATTCCTAACAATGTTCAGGAGGCTTTAAATGTTCCGGAGTGGAGAGAAGCGGTGTATGAAGAGATGAGAGCACTGGAGAAGAATGCTACTTGGGAGAAAGTTAAACTTCCAGAAGGAAAGACAGTTGTTGGTTGTAAGTGGGTATTCACTGTGAAGTATAACTCAGATGGGTCAGTGGAACGGTACAAGGCTCGTCTGGTGGCTAAAGGCTTCACTCAAACGTATGGAGTCAACTACTCCGAAACCTTTTCTCCAGTGGCAAAACTAAATACAGTTCGGGTTCTTTTATCAGTTGCAGCTAACTTGGACTGGCCTCTGAATCAGTTAGATGTAAAGAATGCCTTCTTGAACGGAGACTTAGAAGAGGAAGTTTATATGGAACCTCCACCTGGGTTTACTGAAAAATTTGGGACAAAAATCTGCAAGCTAAAGAGGTCTTTGTATGGCCTTAAACAATCTCCTAGGGCGTGGTTCGAAAGATTAATGAAGTTCCTCAAGGGCCAAGGATATAATCAAGGGCAATCTGATCATACTCTCTTCACAAAGACGTCCACAAGAAACAAACTTTCTGTTCTCATTGTTTATGTGGATGATATGATTTTGACCGGGGATGATGTTGAAGAAATGAGTCGACTGAAGCAAAATCTTGGCAGAGAATTTGAGATTAAGGATCTTGGCGACCTACGATACTTCCTGGGAATGGAGGTGGCCCGTTTAAAGAATGGTATTGTAGTCTCACAACGGAAATATATTGGATCTGCTGTCAGAGAAACTGGGATGAGTTGGTGTAAGCCATCGGATACTCCTATAGAACTAGGTACCAAGTTAGGAGATGTTAAAGACGGTGTTCCAGTCGAAATAGGAAGATACCATAGGTTAGTTGGGAAACTAATCTACTTGTCTCATACGCACCCTGACATCGCTTTTGCCGTAAGCATGGTTAGTCAGTTCATGCACTCACCGTGTAAAGAGCACCTAGAGGCTGTGTACCGTATTCTTCGTTACCTCAAAGGTTCCCCAGGGAAAGGTCTGTTCTTCAAGAAGAACGATAAAAGAGGGATAGAGGTGTACACAAATGCTGATTGGGCTGGATCGGTTACCGATAGACGGTCCACATCTGGCTACTGTACGTTTCTTTAGGGCAACTTGGTTACATGGAGGAGAAAAAAGCAAAGTGTTGCCGCTAGAAGTAGTGCAGAAGCTGAGTTCAGATCAATGGCTCAAGGAGAGTATGTGAGGTTCTTTGGCTACAAAGGGTCTTAGAAGAACTAAAAAGGCCAATAAGTCTCCCGATGAAGCTATACTGCGATAACAAGGCTGCTATCAATATTGCCCACAATCCGGTATTACATGATAGGACAAAACATGTTGAGATTAATAAGCACTTCATCAAAGAGAAGCTAGAGGGTGGAATAATATGTACTCCCTTTGTTCCGTCTAATCAACAAGTTGCAGATATTTTGACCAAGGGTCTGTTAAGGCAACCATTCGAATTTCAAGTGAGCAAGTTGGGCATGACAGATATCTTCGTACCAACTTGAGGGGGAGTATTGATAATTCAATATTATTTAGTTTAGTTATTTATCTATGTTATTTTATTTGTGGGCAGAATCCCACCTTGATAGGTATTTTAGGTAAGTTAGGAAGTTATTCCCTATATAATGTGCCTGGTATCCATTCTTTATTATTATGGAATAAAATACAATAATTCTCTTTAATTCTATAGTATGAAAAAATAAAAAGCATTTATACGACAATAGTCTATTGGAATTATTAATCAAATATTAATAATTTAATAATATGAGAGAAAATTAATTTAATTTTAAAGGGACAATTGCCCTAAAGGAACATGTCTTTTGGCAATTATATAACATATCTTTTGAGAAAAGACATGAACATACACAATTAAGTATCCCTTAAGAAGAGACGTACCACTTCTGAAAAAAACATGTCATTTGTAAAGAATCACAACCTATCCGAGGAGTCACTTGAATTTTTTTATAAACCCCCCTTTGCTACATTTGTAATGATCAAATTTGAATAGGAAAATATTATCCCATTTCTTTTCATTTCTCAAATCATTCGTTTTGTTCTTTGAGTTCGGTACGAGAGTGCTTATTAGAGTGTTACTTAAATACGCGACAATTATTGTATCTTGAGAGACAGCATCCATGAGTCCATCAACACCATATTAAGGACAAAACTATCTTAAGGATATAATATCCAATACTAGTCTCGATTGCAAATCTGATAAGCTTTCTATCCATCAGTCCTTAACTCTATCCATATCTTTCTTCTCATGTTTCATAAATTTAATTTTTTTATCACTAATTTATATTCACCAAAATAAAAGTTGTCTAATGATCTCAAGACAGTTTACTTTTTCGATTTTGGTGAAATGAGTTTGTGGTCGGAATTGAATGAGAATATGAATGCATAAAGTTTACTAGAAAAAAATTTATTAAAGTTAGAATAAATGCGGGAACTGCATGTGTCAAGAAATGCATTTTATAGTTGAAAGATTACTTTCTCCATAATGCTCATGATTGTTTTGGCATAATTATCATGTCTCCATAAGTGTGAATGTAATGCATGAGAAGAATTTGTTGATTGTTTATAATATGCATATTATAATTAAAGCCACGTGTGTGAATCGTCAAATTTTGAGTATGGCTTTAATTTGCATGATCAACTCATATGCCCGTTTGTGAATTCTTGAAAAATAATGTTCGCTTAGGGTGTCTTATTGGAATTATTTTTTCTAGAAAATAGAGTTTTTTCACCTAAGTTCTTACTCTTGGTGTGTTTGATTTGCATTTTTTTCTAGGGCAGTCAAATTCACAGTTTTAGGTGATGTGATGTTATTTTCATCCAAACACTAGAAAATATTTTTCTTAAGGAGAAGGAGGTTTTATTTTAGGTAATTGCATATATTTCTAGACAAACTTAACCTTATGACTTTACCCCTTTTATATATTATATTTTCTTAAGGAGATGAGGTTTTATAATATTTAACTTAAAGGACATTTATTTATCACTGCTATATATTATATTTCTTATTATTATAGTATAATTTTATTTTTTTAACATATATCAAATTCCATGTAGAAAATGTACAATTTTCATAGAAAATAATACCTATCAAACAACAAAAGTTTGAAAAAGTTATAATTTTCATGAAAAATAATGACTATCAAACACCAGAAGATGAAAAAGTACAATATTTTCTAGGTAAAAAATGAAGACAATCAAACACATTTAATTAACATTTTCCATGCAACTTAATTCTAAGCAATTAAATTGCCTAGAAATTTTTTTTTCTATGCAAGTTCCATACTTGCAATCAAATGCACCCTTAATTAATATTCTATTTTATATGCTTAATATTCTACTTCTCTTATTGATACTTTTGTACTATTTTTGTTTTAATTGTTGCTTCTTTGGGGTACCTACAAATTGTAAAATGAAGACAATCAAATATATTTAATTGACATTTTCCATGCAACTCAATTCTAGGCAATTAAATTACCTAGAACTTTTTTTTTCTATGAAAGCTCCATACTTGCAATCAAACACATCCTTAATTAATATTATATTTTATATGCTTAATATTCTACTTCTCTTATTGATACTTTTGTGCTATTTGTGTTTTAATTGTTGCTTCTTTGGGGTAGCTACAAATTGAATTACAAGTAATTTTGCCACTATAATCCGTAAGTGATCATAGGTTCAAGTTTTCTTGTTGGCAAATTTTGAGTCGATTAATTTTGCCACTATGATCCTTAAGTGATCATAGGTTCAAGTTTTCTTGGTTGGTATTGGTGATCTAGATGAAATTTCAATGTTACTTCGATCCGGAATAGTGAATTACAATGAATGTTTTGCATTATGATCTTGGTTGTTCAACCACAATAAAAATATAAATAGTTATGCATGCTAAATTTTAATTAATTGTTATTTATTATTAGTTATTTTTCCTTAACTGTGAATTTGGCCTCTAAAATACATATATATATAGAGAGAGAGAGAGATAAATGGAAATGGTTATAGAATTATTTGAAGGGTCATCGCCTATATTTCATATTTCATAACATAAGTAAATTGGCACCTTCAATTTTCAAAGTGACCGTTGAGATTGATTGATGCGAACTGGTTGCTGGTTATTGTTCAAGCTAATTAAAATTTCAATTTGCTTGGATCGAGTTAAATTAAATGTTTATTGGGGAAATGGTGTTAGGCCATCTCAAATTACGTCTATGTTCCCCGTGTATTTGGAAATCCACGAAACAATAAATACTTAATTGACTATAGTGTGTAATATAAATTCATTGCTTTGAGTTAAGTAAAAAGTAAAATCTAGTGACTGTCACCATGAAAAAAGGATTTTGTAAAATAAATGCCAGGTCGTAACACATACATCATAGACATAATACCATAAATAGTTGCTTTCTTTTTCGGTTATGGAAATAACTTTAGGCCAAACAATTAATAAGTATTCATTGAGGCATAACAACTGAGCATTATATTTTAGTGGTAAAATATGTTGTTTTTCTCGCTCAACACTTGGGTTTGAGCCCCTGTGACGCCCCGAAATCCCATTTAGAGGATTTTGCCTCCAGGACCCAGTTAGTCACGGTGTCGTATACGACGACGGGTATCATAATATAGAATATATAACTTATATGAAAAGGAAATTCCATATAAAGCCTTAATTTCAAAAAAATTGGGCATGTGGAGTTTGTTTATAAAAAAAAAACCAAAACCTGTTAAAATGTATATATAATCCATTCCCAACAGATACTCCACATTTAAGAAATATCATTTATACAAAGCCTCCAATGAGGTCCCAATACATCAGATGGTTTTTACAACAATATTTAAGAGTACAACAATCAATAGAATATGTGACTTATTACAATACGAAACCATAATATCAATCGAAAAAAAAAGTATAATACTAGTCGTTTCCAAACGACTTTAGTAATCAGAGGCCGTGATTTGCAAGAGATAAGGAAACGGGGTGTTACAATCTCCCCCATTAAAAAAATTTGTCCTCGAAATTCAAATATGATAGTGGTTCTGAATTCCCACATAGAAAGCTACAATTGCTAATGAAAAAGGATTCCGAACTTAAGGATCAGAACAAGAGGAATAGTCTTACCAAGCAAGAAAGAAGAAACATCACAAAATTAAAGTTATCTAATTCATTCTCTCTCATAAGCCAAACCTCTTTAAGAGTTTCAATGGAGGGAGGAACTGACCAAACACGAAGGCTTTTCACCAGCCGATACACATAGACAAAGTAGAGGAAGATAGAACTTTCCTTTTACACCCTCTTTCTCTCATCCAACTTATCGAGCAATGCAACAATCTTGTTTTCACCAACCCAGTTTCTAACCACCGCATTCTTTGACTTGATATAGGCACTATGCTCAAGATCCGCCTCTTAATGGCTTTAGAAGTTTCCAATTCAAGAAACTTAGGATGATCAGTTCAAAATACGGGGTGATTGTAGTTCCAATTAAGGGGTTTAAGTTAATAATCCTCAAAAATATCTTAGGTGACACTAAGTTTTGAATACAGAAGGCTTTCGGCTTTCAGTGTCTCATTACTCACGAAGAGGTACCATCTTCAAGGAATTACAGGATGACTGAAGGGTCTAAAATGAAGTGTCAGGCATATTTTACAGTATATTTGTAGCCTTTCTCTCCAATCGGATTACGATAGCAATGGTGTTACATGACTTGTACATGGAAAGCTCTATAAAAATTTGGAACACTGAACCAAATCTTTAGCATTTGAATGCTAGCAATATACTTAGTACTTTGATTTGAAATCTAGCATGAGTTTGAGTTCCATATAATCGAGAGGAGAGAATATAAGTCAATCTCCAAAAGTTAAATAGGAGCAACTTTCAATACTTTAGAGTTAAAAATTCTTGTACGATCATCACCAAATACAAGAGTTATTTACACTAGCGAACACATTTATCTCTCAAAAGGTCCTTCGTAGCTTGGATGAATTCTCGAACTAGGAATAAAGTTTCAATGGATGTCACGTAAACTTTAGACTAAGAGGATAAACTCACCGAGAGTGTTTGAAGTCCTCTCATCTGTATATACGATCCCGTGATCATTTCGTAATCATGACCCCTATTACTCCACTAGTAATCCTGGATGTGGAGTATCGCAATAAACAGGCATTTATCGACTAACATGGTATGAATAATGCATATTCGAACTGTAAAGATTTATTAGTAATGCATCTGCCATGCATAGCATTTCCAATAAAAGAAATTTATAGGATCTTACCTTGTCTCCCTTTAACAGGCAATAGACATACATCTTTGGAAAATCCCTTGGGGAATCTACTATACATAGAGCGAAAGTGATAGACTTATTGTACGCTAGCATGATCTAAGGAGAGTTCATACTCATCCAACGGTGTAATTCATGTCTGATAGAATAATTTAGACTGTTTTCCCCCGAGCTAGAACAAGCTTTGACATAAAAATAAAATGAAGAGAAATAGTGGTGAGAGCAAGGTATATCTATCAAGGTTATGTCTCGACTCCCCTCCTTAAAAAGGGTTTGTCCGAAATTGATCACTATAAGTTTTTGAATCTAGGGTATCACTTTAGTCTCCAGGGTAGAATCAAAGGTGGTCTCAGATTCGAAATATGAATCTAGTCATTACTTTATTATTGAGATGGGGTAGGGAAAGTCTCACCAGAACGCTCACTCCAAGCTTAAGACATAATTTCTGCTTCAAAATCTCCTTTAGTAAAAACTTGCTTTACAACTAGCATACACGTCACTCTAGTTAGATGTCTACATAGGAGGATGGGAGCGATTTCTCGAAAATGCTCATCTCACAGATACTAACTCAATAAGGGTTGAGCAATGGTACACCTCGTGTCTCAGAGGTACTGCACCTTTCTAGTACGAGGAGAGTTCAAAACTTAGTTCACTAAGTCACAATTATTAAGTCATTATGCTATTTTTTTTTCCAATTCAAACAAATCTCCTTCATCAGAATGAATGGAATCATATTCATGTTGACTGTGTACCCAATGCTCCCCTTAAGGAAGTAACAAGGGGAATGAAATAGAAGAGCATTATGTTCTACTAAGGGTTCCATTCTCCTTCACCACAAGATGTAATTGTCAAGAAAATACTCTTCCTCAAAATTTACAAAAGGAGTTCATTTCTAATCCCTCTACAAACCGCATTCTCAAAGTTCAGATTCAATGTACTTAACAAATGTAAGAAGATTACAAGAGGACTAGTCATCCTAACTTGAATCAATAAGTCACCAAGCTTTCGCTGTGTTACTCTGATAGGTCCCTTTAACGAAGATGGAATAGAATTTTACTTCAGATGAATTCATTGTGGGTTCCTTATCGTTAAGGAAGGATGAGTTCGCAGCTAGTAAGGGTGAGATGCCTTGCGGATACTATTGAAGATTCTCTCCTATCACTTTAGGGAAGAAGGCATAACACCGGTGTGCTGGATACAAGGTTCACTAAACGGGTACTCATTCCCAATTGAATTTACTTGGTTAACAAAATAAGGATTTGATTCCAAAATAAGCATATTCAATGCTTTTCCCTAAACAAGAACACCTTCAACTGACCATTCTCAAAAAAGAATATATAAAGTATGTCTTACCACGGTCATATGCCTCTTACTCCAAGGAATAGCACATCTACAGGCACTTACAAGGTATTGGCATCCATAAGAAAGTCCAATCATTCATCCATATCAGATCTAGACTCATGAGATAGGATATATGCATATGCATCACCAAACTTGGTCATTCTTATTTATTCCATGTGGGTTTTCAAGCAAATTTTCTCACCATCCCACTTTAAAGTAGTAATCTTGCCCTTTTTTCCTTATTTATATATGTTTCTCTTTAGCCCTTTGGGCTTAGAGATTTTTAAAAAAAAAAAAAGTAGTAATCCTGCAAAGGAGGTCTCTCATACAAGATGATTTCTAGAACAATATAAAAGTTGACTCGTATCAGAGTAGTCAATTCAGAAATAATCCTCATATTCCCTCTCTCGTAACGAGACTTACTATTTCGAACGCGGCCGTATGGATACAGAGGAATGATCTTCCACGTACTAGGTTCACCCCTCAAATAAAATCAAAGAAGAATCAATGGGATAAACACGGGGAATGGGACTTTAGCAGCTACTCTCCTACAAGTATGCCACGTTCTAGCCTTAGTCAACAATAGTGGACTGGTGGTTTATCAGACAGTCAACCGTTGGCCGGCGGATGACTATAATATAACCCAACAGTCGCCTTTCCTTACTTAATGGCAGAACTAATCCCGAGTGCAAAATGTGTCGGTGCAACAAATGATATAAGAGCCAATGACTGAATTAATTTTTATAAAAGAGGCCAAAGAAAATGAAAGAACAGAATTTGTGAATGGACTTAGCCAAGACAAGCTAAAATCACAATGCACAATACTCCCATTTTCTAAAAATCCTAACGGTAGAATCCTATCGCACGAGAGCATACCGATTCCGAGG